>CM068958.1:71172117-71193787 GCA_035128595.1 Eptatretus atami | reverse complement strand
GCATGCGTGCCGAGCACAGACGTGGGCGGGGCTTCCATCGCCTCAGATCGGAGCCCTGCTCCAAAAAAAGGGCATGGAGTGTTTCCTCTGCCCAATGAGCCAAGGGCGAGCATCACACGCACGCCCCAGCCAATGAGAAGCCAGAACGCCCAGGAATAAGTCGGGTGGTGAGCAGTCGGTCTGTGTGGCTTTGGTTTGGTCGTGGTTCAAGCGGTCTTGGTCTTGGTGGTCGCGAGATGAGCAGGGTTTCGTGTCTGGGCTCGTCGCCATTGCCCGTTTCACCCCACGTTTGGGAGCGCCGTATCCTTCGTGCGGAGTCCTGGAGTCTCGGCTGCTCGACATCCAAGCTCCTACGGACCACGGGTCCCACACGTGCAGTCGTGGGCCTAACCGCACGAGGCAGCCAGGTACTGACAGGACCCTGGTCCCCAGCTCGCCTTTCCCTCCTGGGCTGAGGGGCCGAATAAAGACCCCACGGGGTCCATTTCTTTTGGGTGTGTGTGTCTGTGTGTGGCCCGTCTTTAAGTAATTTGTTAAGTGCTTTGCTCACTGTACATGCTTGCCTGCCTGATATTCGTGATTAGTCGGCACTGTGTATTATATTGTAAATAAATATCTGTTAAATGTTCCAGTTCGTTGCCTGTCGTTTCTACCATTGATGCAGCACGGTGCGGGCTTGAGAAGTAGTAAGGCCGTTCGTACCGTAAATTGTTCATTTGGACGAACGGATCTTGGTAATCCCCGCTCGGTTTACACCCGGATCGGGTTCCGTAAACGGCCCGGCCGTCGAGGGTGTAGTTTCCCCGGTAGTTAGACGACGTGGGTACTTAGGTATATTGAATTAGGCAATTAACCCTACCCCACACCATCAAAATATGGCGACCACGGTCCGCTAAGGGACCCGTGACCTTTCGGACTTATCCGAGAGTCACGACCTAAATTCCGGGTGTTCGGTGGGAGACGGCTCTACTGCGCCACTGGCGGCCGTTCCTCGCCACCGACCCGCCCCACAAACATTACATGAGAATGTTGGACACGATTGTGGCCTCACGGGAACGTGCTGTTCCCATGATTGTGCTCGCGGAACGTACTGTTGCCATGATTGTGACCTCACGTGAACGTGCTGTTGGCCAGGATTATGGCCTCGCGGGAACGTGCTGTTCGCCACTATTGTGGCCTCGTGGGAATGTGCTGTGTCCACGATTGTGGCTTGCGGAACTTGCTGTGGTGCGATTGTGGCCTCGATGTGCTTTGGCCAGATGCTGGCTCGCGGGAACATGCTGTTGGCCCGGTTGTGGCCTGCGGGAACTGCTGTTGGCGGGATTTGTTTGCCTTGTTGTGGGAATGTGCTGTTGGTCGCGATTGTTGCCTCGGGGAATGTGCTGTTGTCCATGAATGTGGCCTCGCGGGAACGTGCTGTTGGTCGCGATTGTGGCCTCGCGGAATGTGCGTTGGCCAGATTGTGGCTCGCGGGAACGCTGTTGGCCGTAACATGTGGCCTTGCTGGGAACGTGCTGTTGGCCAGATTGTGGCCTCGCGGGAACAATGCTGTTTTGGCCGGATTTGGTGCTTGCGGGAACGTGCTGTTGGCCAATTGTGGCTTGCGGCGGAAGTGGCTTATGGCCACAATTGTGGCCGTCGGGGAACGTGCTGTTGGCCGTCATTGTGGCCTGCGGGAACGTGCTGTTGGCCTTGATTGTGGCCTTGCGGGAAGTGCGTTGGCTGTAATTGTGGCCTCGCGGGAACGTGCTGTTGGCTGCGGATTGTTGCTCGGGGAATGTGCTGTTGGCCGCGATTGTTGCCTCGCCTACGTGCTGTGGCCCGCGTTGTTGCCTCGCGGGAATGTGCTGTTGGCCACGTTTGTGCCTCGCGGGAAACATGCTGTTGGCCGATTGTGGGCCTCGAGGAATGTGCTGTGGCCCGATTGTGGCCTTGCGGAACATGTCGTCCGCGATTGTGGCCTCGTGGGAACGTGCTGTTGGCCCGCGTATGTTGCCTCGCGGGAACGTGCTGTTTGCAACGATTGGCGCAAGTGTTGCTAGTGGAACATGCTCTTGGCCACAATTGTGGCCTCACGAAAACGTGCTGTTGGCCACGATTGTGGCCTCGCGAGAACGTGCTGTTGGCCGCGATCGTGGCCTCGTGGGAATGTGCTGTTGGCCACGATGGTGGCCTTGCGGGAATGAGTTGTTGGTCACCATCGTGACCTTCGCAGGAACGTGCTGTTGGCAACGATTGAGGCCTCACGGGAATGTGCTGTTTGCAACGATTGTTGCCTCGCGGGAATGTGGTGTTGGCCACGATTATTGCCTTGCGGGAATGTGCTGTTGGCCACGATTATTGCCTCGCGGGAATGTGCAATGTGTTTGGCCAGAGTGGTTGGGAAGTGTGGGATGTGGCCTCGCGGGAACATGCTGATGGCCACAATTGTGGCGTCGCGGGAACGTGCTGTTGGCCGTGATTGTGGCCTCGCGGGAAGTGCTGTTGGCCTTGATTGTGGCTGCGGGAACGTGCTGTTGGCTGTAATTGTGGCCTCGCGGAACGTGCTGTTGGTGCGATTGTTGCCTCGCGGGAATGTGCTGTTGGCCGCATTGTTGCCTCGCGCGAACGTGCTGTTGGCCGCGATTGTTGCCTCGCGGGAATGTGCTGTTGGCCACGTTTGTGGCCTCGCGGTACATGCTGTTGGTCGCGATTGTGGCCTCGCAGGAATGTGCTGTTGGCGCGATTGTGGCCTTGCGAGAACATGCTGTGTCCGCGTTGTTGCCTCGCGGGAACGTGCTGTTTGCAACGATTGTTGCCTTGTGACGATTGAGGCCTCGTGGGAATGTGCTGTTGGCCACGATGGTGGCCTTGCGGGAATGAGTTGTTGGTCATGATTGTGACCTCTTGGGAACGTGCTGTTGGCAATGATTGAGGCCTCAAGGGAATGTGAGTTTGCAACGATTGTTCTTATGGGAACATGCTGTTGGCCGCCGATTGTTGCCTCGCGGAATGTGCTGTTGGCCACGATATTGCCTTGCGGGAATGTGCTGTTGGCCACGATTATTGCCTTGCGGAATGTGCTGTTGGCCTCGATTGTTGCCTCGCGGAATGTGCTGTTGGCCGCGATTGTGGCCTCGCAGGAATGTGCTGTTGACCACGATTGTGGCCTTGCGGGAATGAGTTTTGGTCACGATCGTGGCCTCGCGGGAACGTGTTGTTCGCCATGATTGTGGCCTCATGGGAACATGCTGTTCACCACGATTGTGGCCTCATTGGAACGTGCTTCTCGCCATGATTGTGGCCTCACGGAACGTGCTGTTGGCCGCTATTGTGGCCTCACGGGAACGTGCTGCTGGCCGCGATTGTGGCTCGCGGGAATATGCTGTTGGCCGCGATTGTGGCCTTGCAAGAACGTGCTGTTGGCCGCGATTGTGGCCTCGTGGGAACGTGCTGTTGGCCACGATTGTGGCCTCGCGGAACATGCTGTTGGCCGCGATTGTGGCCTCGTGGAACTTGCTGTTAGCCGCAATTGTGGCCTCGCGGAATGTGCTGGTGGCCGCGATTGTGGCCTCGCGGAAATGTGCTGTTGGCCACGATTGTGGTCTTGCGGGAATGAGTTGTTGGTCACAGTTGTGACCTCGGGGAATGTGCTGTTGGCCACGATTGAGGCCTCACAGGAACGTGCTGTTCGCAACGATTGTGGCCTCACGGGAACGTGCTCCACGCCATGATTGTGGCCTCACGGGAACGTGCTGTTGGCCGCGATTGTGGCCTTTCGGGAACGTGCTGTTGGCTGCGATTGTGGCCTTGCGAGAACGTGCTGTTGGCTGCGATTGTGGCTCGTGGGAACATGCTGTTGGCCACGATTGTGGCATCGCGAGAACGTGCTGTTATCCGCGATTGTTGCCTCGCGGACGTGCTGTTGGCAGCGATTGTGGCCTTGCGGGAACGTGCTGTTGGCATTGATTGTTGCCTCGCGGGAACGTGCTGTTGGCCGCGATTGTGGCCTTGCGGGAAAGTGCTGTTGGCCGTGATCGTGGCCTGCGGGAACGTGCTGTTGGCCGCGATTGTTGCCCCGCGGAATGTGCTGTTGGCCACGGTTGTGGCCTCGCGGGAATGTGCTGTTGGCCGCGATTGTTGCCTCGCGAGAACTTGCTGTTGGCCGCGATTGTGGCCTCACAGGAATGTGCTGTTGGCCACGATTGTGGCGTCGCGAGAACTTGCTGTTGGCCGCGATTGTGGCCTCACAGGAATGTGCTGTTGGCCATGATTGTGGCCTTGCGGGAATGAGTTGGTCACGATCGTGACCTCGTGGGAACGTGCTGTTGGCAACGTTTGTGACCTGCGGGAATGTGCTGTTGGCAACGTTTGTGACCTTCCGGGGATGTGCTGTTGGCCACTATTGAGCCTCACGGGAATGTGCTGTTTGCAACGATTGTTGCTTGTGGGAACATGCTGTTGGCTTCGATTGGTGCCTCGCGAGAACGTGCTGTTGGCCGCGATTGTTGCCTCGCGGGGATGTGCTGTTGGCCACGATTATTCAGGTCAGGTCAGGTATGGGAGCATGTGCCAGAACAGCGCGTCGCTGCGTCCACTTTCCGCCGGTACTCCAGGGGCCTCCGTCTGGCCATCCCCCAGGCAGATGCCAGGCCATCCCCATCTCCTTGAGATGATGGTCAACCTGCTGCAACCACGAGGCACGTGGTCGGCCCACTGGCCTCCTCCACTCATGAGACTCCCTCGCTGAGAGAATCTGGTGAGCAGGATCAGCGTCAGGAAAACGAGCCACATGTCCATACAGCCGCAACTGACGCTCACGGACAATGCAGGTAACAAATCTCATCCGAGTCTCTCTCAGCAACCGCTCGTTGGACACAAAATCCGGCCAGCGATAGCCAAGGATTCTCCGAAGAGACCTGGTACCAAAGGAATTAAGTCTCCGTCTCAGATCCTTGGTCAGAGTCCAAGTCTCGCATCCATAGGAAGGGGAGGGAAGGAGGAAGGGGGGAGAGAAAAGAGGGAGGAGGGGATGGGGAGGGAGGAGAAGGAAAGGGGGAGGAGAGGAGAGGGGGGAAAAGGGTAGAGGAGGAGGGGGGGGGAGGAGAGGAAGGGGAGGAGGGGGAAGGGGAGGAGGGGGAAGAGAGGAGGGGGAGAGGGAAAAGGAGGAGAGAGGAGAAAAGAAGGGGGAAGGAGGAAAGGGGGGAAGGGGGGGGGAGGAAAAGAAAAGAGGGGAAAGGGGGGGGAGGGGGAGGAAAAAGAGGAGGAAGAGAGGGGGAGGGAGAGGGGGAAGGGGAGGGGGGGGGAAGGAAGAGGGGGGGAGAAGGGGGGGAAGGAGGAGAGAAAGGAGGTAAGGGAAGAGACTAAGAGAGGAGGAAGAGAGGAGGGAGAGGGGAAGAGGGGAGAGGGGAGAAGGGAAAGGAGAAGAGAGGGAGAAGGGGAGGGAAGGGAAGGGGGGGAGGAGAGGGGGAAGGAGAGGGAGGAGGGGAAGGGGAAGGACGGAGGAGAAGAGGAGGGGGGGGAGGGGGGAGGAAGAGGAGGGAGAGGGGAGAGGGAGGGGAAGAAGGGGGGAAAGAATAGAAGGAGAGGGTAGGGAAGGGGGGGGGAAGAAGGGGGGGAAGGAGGGGAGGGGAGAGGGGGAGAAAAGGAGGGGAGGGAGGGGAGAAAGGAGGGAGGAAGGCAAGACTGGAAGTACCAAGCGACGCTACACGATTATTGTCTCGTGGGAATGTGCTCTTGGCCACAATTAATTGCCTCGTGGGAAGGTGCTGTTTGGCCAGAATTGTTTCCTGCGGGAGAGTTGCTGTTGGTCCGCGTATTGTTGCCTCTGCGGGAATGTGCTGTTCTGGCGTGCGTTTGTTGCCTCGACGGGAATGTGCTTTGTTTGGCCAAACGATTGTTGCGTCGCGGGAATGTTCTGTTGGCCGCGATTGTGGCCCTCGCGGGAATGTGCTGTTAGGCTGGCGTTGGTGGCCTCACGGAATGTGCTTGTTTGCAACGATTGTGGCCTTTGCGGGAACGAGTTGCTTGTCCACGATCGTGACCTCGCGGGAATGTGCTGTTGGCCACGATTGTGGCCTTGCGGGAACGAGTTGCTTGTCACGATGGTGACCTCGCGGGAATGTGCTGTTGGCCACGATTGAGGCCTCACGGGAATGTTCTGTTTGCAACGATTGTTGCCTCACGGGAACCTGCTGTTGGCCACGATTGATCGTGGCCCGAGCCATTGTTCCACAATTTGTATTGGATGTTCCTGTTTTAGTGTATGTTTGTATGGTTGCCTCATGTGGTTACCTTATAAACAATAGACGTTGTATTCAGTTTGCCTGAAAAAATACCATCTCTTGTTGCTTACTGCAAAAATCCTGCACTGAAACAGTTAATTCCAAAAACCTTCCCTGGCACTCCCCAAGTACAACCTCCAAATTTTAACTCATTCCTTCCAGGGGTTACAAGTGCATACCTCTGAAGTAAGAGAATAACGCTGCTGCACATGTCGCACTTCAAGGAAAAGATGACTGTATTTTATTGCTTTCACACAAAAGAGCTTTCACAAATGCCCACACACCTTTCACAGTTGAATATACTGTAATTCCAAAGCGAGAAATGAAATTTTAAACACCTGAGTTTTAAACGGGAGTTTTGACTAATGCACTCAATATTTGCCAAGGAAAACATGACCTTTAAAAGGGTCCCTTGTGAAAATGTATTATGGGGATTTTTTTACGCACAAATACTATGCTTTACCACGCATCTATTTTCGGATTTTTTGTTCTGGATTATTTTATTGTTTAGTTTCTATATACTGGTATTGGTGAAGATTTTTTTTTTGTGTGTGTTGTATGGTTAAATATAACCACATAATATGGGAAGGTGACAAGAACAAACCGATTAGATTTTAGTTCAGGTTCGGATGCAGATCCTGCTTATCAGTGGGATACAAAACGTAAACTGTTCAGCATGGCGGTGGCATGCATTGTACCAAGTGCCCTTCTCGTTTCGAACTGTAGCATGTTATAAACAACCACAGACTATTTGTTTAAATGTCATGTCAAATGAACTCTTTAAAAAATTTTTTTTGCATAAATGGGCTTTAAGTATTAGGAGGGTGCAAAAAGGTGGGGGGGGGGTGTATGGAAGCTGTGCGGAGATTTGAGACCAGATCATGAACCATCGGCTTTAGGGCTTCTTTTGGGTTGCTTTTTTAAAAAGTGTCATCAAAGCATTTGCCAAACTCATAAAAGTGTAGCCAATTTTATTTTTCCTTGAAGCCAATGTGCTATTTCTCTTTAACCAGGTGAGTATTTAATCTCAGCAAAATTAATTAAATTAATGTTTTGTCAATTATAAATGAATTTTATGAAACTGGTTTGGGGTCATAGCAAGGCTTGGTAACACCCTGGGCTAGGTTTGCCCCTGTCGCCTCTGTTGTAGTTCTACTCTGAAAGAGCACCTGTTGAATCAGAAAAGTTTCAAGATATGCCACAACTCTGTGTTACAGAGTGTCGGTGCCACCTAAGTTCTTGGCCTGAGGTCATGCCAGGCGGTTTGCCATCCCTCTCCCAGCAGTAGTTCGGGCAGGAATTCAGAGTTTGGTCAAATTGCCGGTGATTGCTCGCCGACTCTTTGCGAAGGACACCATGTGATTTTTAACGTCCACCAACTAATGCCGGCAGACGGGATGCCAATTTAACGTCCGTCCGAGGAACGGCACCCACATTGATAAATCATTGTCTGAAACACCGTGATGATAGTTTATAGCTGGGTCGATATTCAAACCCAGGCTAGGTGACTTGGAGGTGAGTGTGCATACTTGCATGACTTTTTCACGAATGAGTTAACTCATCACTCTCAATTACCCATTACCATTAAAATTAATGGAATTAACACGACTTTCAAGAGAGAAACAATAGATCAGGACATTTAATTTGGTGTATTATATTCACCAAAAATGAACACGATTTTTCAGAAAAGATATTCTGAAACCAAAATTGATACTTGCGACGTGAACATTTCTCAATGCGTTCTTGCCTTCTTTGCAACGACACATTAACAGCGGCATAACATCATATCACAAGGACATGCAAAAACAAGAAAAATCTATGGAAACCGGTGTAGAGAGAAACATATTCAGCATGGTAGTGAGATTTGGATAGCTCTTGTGTATCCCTTGTTTCATCAGAGACTTGAGTCTCTCACTGACCACTCTTTTACATTTCGTCTTTTGCCATCTTTTCGGTGAAATGCAGCCAAGCAATGACAAACGGGGTGAACTTCATCATACAATTCTCCATGATCGACATCCTTGCCATGCTTCAAAGTGAAGTGTCCAGTATGATTTTGGAGTTCTACCAAATTTATATCAGATCCCATATAAACCCACATTTACGAAGTCAACTGCAAAGCTCAGCAACTCGAACCTTTCTCCCATTATTTGAGCCACGGCAGTCTCCTTTCAGAAGTCAACTCACGCACAGTCTCTCAAGGTGACACTTAAAATCTGTCATCGTCAACTTCTTCTCCAGGCTTCCTCTTCCTTTTTTCCAATGCTATTTCAACTTCACTTTATTCTGCTGTTGGCAGTCATTCACACGAAGCCCCTAAGTGATTGTCACAGTTCTCGATGTGTTATTCGGTGTCTGAAGACCTTTGTTTGTCATGTCAATTGACTTCAGGATATTATTCCAAAATGAAAGGTGTCAAGCAAGAAAACTGACTGATGATGAATCCCTACATTTAAACTGGAAAATCGGGAACTGGAAAACACAAACCTATCATTGGTGATCACTGTCAACTTTTCCTTTGCCAACGTCCATGCGCAGAAAGTGTAGTGTGCTGTATTGCAAGTCATGTGAAGTAGATGCTCCCATTCGGTTCAATAATATCACTGTGACCAGAAATCTTAGGTTAAGGAAAATATTTGTGGGGAAACTGCCTCCCACCCCTCGTACACATGCCACTGCAGACAACCCATATGATAAACACTATGATGCACTTCTTCCTCTCTTCCCTTTATATGGGGTGAGGTCCAATGGTACTAATCTTCTGCCCTGCCTTTACCACGATACTCCTCCACTTCCCCTTGTCCTCAGCCAACTCTCTACACTCTCCAACCACTCCTACCTTATTGATATCCCTCCTCATACAATCTTCCCATTTCAACAACGATCGACATATTTTACTCCTACCTTGCTCCCTCAACCAAGCCACGCTCTTTGCCATTCTCTCTTCCTCCGTCCGCACAAAGTGTCCAGCTCATTTCAGGCAGATTTTTACCAGTCTCCTCGTCAAGCACATCTGCACACCAATCTCCTCCTTCATTTCATCTATCCTCCTACGCACTCTCTTTACTATCGCAATCCTCCCGGCCCAGTTCTTCTCACACACCTGCAACCTCTGTTGTCGTCTCTCTAGTCAGGTTCCTTGTGTCCATAATTTGACGTTCGTTGGAATTATTGGAGGTAGCTAACCCCAACATTTTTGGAAAGCTTAAACAATACCAAAACAGAAAATCCATGTTTCACATTTTTTCAATACATATAATGTGGTCAAATAGGTCGTTTTGGGGTAAAACCCGTTTTTTTTAAATTTCAGCTCTGAAAATTCAAATAAATCACAAGCAAGCAACTGATGATGCATAATTGTTAACAGGACAGTCTTTAATATAGAATACATATATCTGTATTGAGCAATGGGTTGCCATGGAAACGGCTATCGTTTTGTCAAATTACCGTTTATATATGCTTTCAAATCTTGAAACAAGTAATGCATGAATATGGTGATCAGTGAAATGTACTTAATGTCAAATATGAGTTTGTAGCCAATTGGCATCACTGTCTCTAATGTCACTCATCATTGCCATCGTCATCATCACTATCGTGGTCATGCCGTTCAATGTTTGAGTCCTCGTCATTCTCACACGAAGTGCTGCACATGCGAAGATCAGTGCATGTTAAGTTCTTGGCCCTGCAGGAACATCTCTGTGATGAACATTTCTTGCACTGGTATCCTATTCTCAATAATTGCCTTTGGTGCAGGGAGAATGTCGTTGTTGTCGGTTTGAATTGACCACTCGTGTCCTTGTGGAAGCCATTCTTTAATGGATCAAGAAATGTTGCTGAGAAATTGCTGCTTGACCTCAAACGTAGGCCTGGATATGTACCCACATGATATGCTGCCTCAGAGCACCGGTAGTTGGTGGTAACTTCCATTCTCAGCCATGTTCTTACAGAAGAGATGCCACCGAAGTTCAGGGATGCTGGAAATATTGACACCACTTGGACAATAACCTGAACAGACAAGTCTTGCTAAAGTTGTGTATAGGTCCTCTGACAGTTCAGCATCCTAGTGCATAGCAAGGCATCTACCATGTCTCATCGGCTTTCAAGTAGCACTGGAACCACTTTGCCTTACCATGTCGAGCGAACCGCCCAGTATTATCGGCACCTGTGAATGCCGGAAGGCTGGCAATGCCTGGGCTCTCTCCTCACCTAGGGCCTTCCAGATTGGCTCGATTTTGACAATGCTAGATGCCATTGAGATAGATGTGTGTCTTGGCAGGAGATGATAGTTTGCTATGCAAGAACCAGAACATCCGTATCAGGTAGAGATATCGTCAGCTCAATATCTCCCGTGTGTTGCTGTGATGCAGCTAGCTTGCTGGATCATCAACGTATCGGCCTCCTCATGGTTATTCGCCTCAAATTGGAGACCCCTGTTGCTCGACGTCCGCCCAGATGCCGAAACGACTACCACCTTTGTTGAATTGCGGTTGTATTCTAGAGTTTTCTCTGCCAAGTACTCCGTCAGATCAGCCTGTGTTTTGAGACAGAAATCACTCATCGTGATGTGTTTGAACTGTTCATCCTTGACCTGATATTGGACTGGTGCCTTTCCTTGACGTCGTTTGTCTCCGTCTCTGTGTGAGGAATCTTGCTTGTATGTATCAAAAACAAGAATTACATGGTCGAAGCCTCTGGTCAGCCTCATCATCCTATCATGAAACATTCACTGAGGTCCTTCACTGTCACGACCAGCTGGTTTCTTGGTCATTTCTGGACAACTACCATTCCATCCACGACTGCGACCTTCGTGCTAGTACTGCCATCAATTACAGCATCAGCGGGTGCTGGTTCCATGTGTGTGGCATCAAGCTCATCTTCTGGTAAAGACGGTTCCTTGTTGGCAACTTCTCCAAGTTGTTGATTAGCTTCGACTTGTCGGTGCATGACAGTAAGCTACCGTTTGGTCAAACAGGGCCCTCGGTGTCACTATTCAAAGTTGCCAATGCACTCTTCTGGTCGACGTCCCTGCTGGATCTGGAGAGTACCATCAGTCTACCATACAAATCCTTGGTTTCTTTTAGATCTACTGTCTGTCCCTGATCTGGATTGCTAGTGTTGTATTGCCAGACATGTACATTCTGTTCTGTTCCTTCTTCACTGGCGCCCATAGGCTGACATCACCATTGATCCGTTTAGCAACTTCATAGAGATTCTGTCCCGTTTCATCAATGTTCAGTATCTGTGGTACAAATTCTTCTGGCACATAAGCGTGGGTGACCACATTGAAGAGCTGGTTACCCTCAACTTAAATGGATTTTCATGACTAAGTAGCAGCCTTGATTCGGTCAATTGCATTGTGTTCACGCTTGACGCCACTTGGAGACGGTCCATGGTGCTCAGTGATCTCACTTTCCTTCAGACCAAACTGTCCTTAAACTGCAAGACAGGCGATGACAGTTCAGGGCAGCCAAGAAGAATCGCTGTCTGGCATTTGCATTATTTGATATGCCAATCAGACCAGAGTGAACCTTCAGCAACCTGTTCAGATGTTCAACAGCGTGGTCTGCTCCGATGATACAAATGGGATAGTATTCTTGGTGACCGACCTTATTGACCTAAACTTATGATTTAACGGAAAGTGTGGGTAAATGTCGCAATGATAGAACTTTATTAGAATCCAAAATAAAAACCGCTACTAAGACGTAAAATTACCTGAATAAAAAAAAGCAGAGATGAGGAAATCATAACAATACGCGCTAACTACATGCCAGTAAACTAAATAAAACTCCAAATAGACTCCCTCTGTAATTCCAACCCCCGGCACAAAGCTAACCTAATCCTATCCTATTATACTGCAATTAATCTAATGGAACAAAATACGTCAGTGACTGATTACATTGATGGTGACTTTCTTTCCGGATAAATGAAACACGAACCAGCACATAAGGACATATTTAAAGATCATCCCGAATAATAGAAAAGGATAAACACATAGCTATAACATGACGACTGCCCGACTTCCAACTCCTAGTCTAACAGGAAACGCAATTAAAACCTCCAACCCCGTGGCCATTCAAACCATAATCCTACCCCATACAGAAGAACATAAAATGACAAAAAGGTACATATGCCTCAAAGGCTATCACAACTTACCGAAAAAGGAAGAAAGGTGTTGAAAACCGGATATGATGAAACGAAGCTCCGAAGTAACTGTCATAGAATAAATCGAGAATAAACGAAGCAAACTGAAAATGACGTCATAGTGCTGCACGTGCTTGGACGCGTGCCGCGCCACATCATGACGTCATGCCACACCCAGCAACCGTAACCTGAGGCGATGGCATGGCGTCGCGACGTGGCGTCCACCTGATGTTCTCTACAAGATCACACTACAATACATCAAACTACAAAAACTTAAAATCAAACGTTTTACTGCTGAAGGTGCCTGAAACATTCTGATATTGAACAACAGACACACCAATTTTTCATTGGCAACAGATGCCGTTTCCATGGCAACCAACTGTTCCAATACTTGAAAATCAATAATACTTATGGTAAGTTAGTCATGGTCCTATATTTAACGAATTATTTAGGCCATCCGATGGAAATAAAATTAAAAAAAAAAATATATTAAAAAATGGCAATTCCACTCCAAAAAATGCTGTTTTCGCAATGGCAACGCGACAGTCAAAATGCAACATTTTATTATCTTATAAAATCCATGTTAGCTATTTAACAGTAATCCATCATCAGTTGGTTATTTTGTATTGTTTCAGATTTTTTAAAATTGGAATTAAAAAAAGCGTTTTTCACCCCAAACGACCTTTCCAAAGTTGAAAATATGTGAAACATCATTTTTAAATTTAAATTGATTTTAAACTCTCAAAAATCTATAGGTTTGCTACTCTCCAAAAAATTCCAACGAAATTACACAAGGAACCTGACTACTCTGTCAGTGTCACTGTTTCAGGACACCGTAAATGTAGGCTGGCATCACACAAGACACCAAAACTTTCCCTTTCAATTTCCTTGATATTATGCTTTAAATAAAACATGGTGCATGCTATTGTTTTGGTGGAAACTTTTGTAAATCATTCAAGGAATGATCTGATAATATGCGGTGGATTTTTGTTTTGCTGGTGATGATTCGATTGGGTTTAATCAGTAAGAATAATCATTTGGAATATGCTTGTGGAACACTTTGTGATTAAAGGCCTGGTGTTGGCACTCGTCGCAACACCTGGCTCCCCTTCCATTAAATGCCATCGGCATCAAAATCCTCAAAAGGCAAGAATAATTTGAGACCAGCAATGCTGAAATTCTCGCTGATTGGATCTAGCATGCTATTAGTTGCATTAGCGAAGCCTGGTGTTGGCTTAGTGGTTAGGGTGGCGGCTTGGGATCCTAGGGTCCTGAGTTCAAGTCCCGTTGGCCGCTGAATTAAAAATACTCCAGGAGGTTGACTCAGCTTGTCATCCTTCCAAGGTCGGCAAAATGAGCACCAGTGTACTGGTAAGGGGGACACTGCATCAGTGGCATAGCCGCGTCCCAACCAATGATGCAACCAGCAGCCACAGGCTGCACTCGATAGAGAGAGAGAGTTGCATCAGCTATCTGTATTCCCACAACGTGTATTGCCACATCATGGCACAGCATTATTTCAGCCCTTACTATGAAAGTTTATGGCCCTTCCAGGCATATTGCAAAATAATACACTTTTGGTATGGAATTTTTCTTGTGGTAATGAAAGAAGTTTGTACAATATATTTATTAGGGTACCAAGCCTACAAGGCTGGGTAACCAATTGTTTTTCTTCTGTTCGTTATTATTAGGGTACAAAGCCCACAAGGCTGGGTAACCTATTGCTTTTGCTATGTTTATTTTTATTTTTCTTCCGCCAGCAATTTGCAGTTTTTTTTTTCGCTTGAAAATGCATTTTCTTAGCAACCGTTAGTCTGATCGACACAAAATTTTCATTGATCATTATGATCTTAATTGATCTTAACTTCATTGATCATTATGATGTCATAGGTAATGTGGTACGGCACCATCTTTGAAAAACCGAAAAAAATTTAGACCTCTGTATCTCTGAAACCACACAATGGGAAAAATTGAAATTTGGCACATGGTAAAGAATATTGGTGGCCATATTGAATTTACCCTAAAACCTTCAAACAATATCTTCTCCAGAAGGCTGTCAGGTCAAGGGGAAACCACACATATTCTCCGAGGGTAGGGGATATAAATTTGTTAATGAATAATTGAGAGGTCACATGGTTTGGCAGCCATATTGGATTGAAGAAAATATTAAATAATGTTTTCTCTGGAATCACTTATCTTTTTGAAGTGAAACTTTGCAACTATCATCTACTGCCATGGCTGCAAACATGGTAAAAATTATGACATCAGAAGTCACGTGGTTTGGTGGCCATCTTGGATAGAAAAACATATCTTACCCGATTAACACGAACCTTCATAGACCTGATCCCCTACCTCATTGGAGGCTGAATGCAAATCTATGATTTCATAGGTCACTTGGTTCGTCAGCAATATTTTGGATTGAGAGTTAGCAATTAAAAAAAATCTTCTTCTCCGAAATGGCTGAACAGGTTGAGGCGAAACTTTACACACATCTTCTTCCAGACATGCTTGAACAAGTTTGTTAATTTCTAATCGATAGGTCACTTGGTTTGGCAGCCATATTGAATTTAGGAAAAATATTAAATAATGTTTTCTCTGGAACCACTTATCCTATCGAAGCGAAACTTTGCAACTATCATCTAACCGCAGTGGTTCTTAACTTTTTTTACCAGCACACCCTCTAGAAGTTGGTCCTTGTCTCCACACACCCCCCCCCCTTCAAATCTTCAACCAAATGATTAAAATCCCTCCTGAATAAAAGGAAAAACTGAAAAAAAATGCGTTTTTTAGTCTTTTATTGAACAAAGAATTCTGTATAAGCAACACTCATATATGCAACATATTTAATGAGATCACATTTAATGAATGCTTGACATTGCTTCTAAGCTACCAGATCTTGAATGCGTGGTCAAATGCCAGAGAGAGACAACGACAAGCCCCTTCAACGTTCAGCTTGTTTCTGTACTTGGTCTTTACAGCAACGAGTGTGGAAAACGCAGCTTCACAAAGATATGTTGATCCAAACATTGTCAGAATCCGAAGAGCTTGATGTGAGATCAAAGGGTAAACAGGAGGTACGTGACCCAGAACATCTCTAGATCCAGTTTTTTGAAGTCTTCTTCAGCCGAGGAGTTGAACTTTAACTCAAGAAACTCCTCTTGCACTTCGTCTGAAATATCAGCTACTTCACATTGAAATGGGTTCCTAATGAATTTCCAGGCTTCGCGCTTCTCATCTATTTCCGGAAAGTATCTTATGAATTCTGCTTTCAATTCAGTCAGATGAGTAATTATTTGTTTTTTTAACTCAGAATCAAGGAAACTGTGAATGAGAGCAGAATCAAGTTAGCAAAACTGGCTGTATTTCCATCCTGAATTCGACATTTCCAGAGGTCGAGTTTGGCCATGAAGGTCGAATGACATCATGGTGCGTGATTATGTTGATGTTTTTCCCTTGGAGTTTGAGGTTGATGGCATTCAGCGCTTCAAAGATGTCCACCAGGTAAGCTAGAGATAGCAAAAATCTTCAGACTGGAACTTGTCATGGAGATCTGCTTTCTGCTGTGAATCTAGAAATGTTGCCACTTCTTGTCTATTATAAAGCCGTCAAAGCATGTTTCCCTTTGAAAGCCATCGTACGTTTGTGTGGAAAAGCAAGGCTTGATGTTCAGAATCCATATCCACATACAGCTGTTTGAAGAGACGACTGTTTAAGGCTCCAGCTTTGATGAAGTTGACTACCTTGATAGCCAGGTTCATGACATCCCTCATGTCAGCAGGTAGAGTTCTGGATGCCAAGGCTTCACGATGAAGGATGCAGTGCGTACCTATAGCAGATGGACTTTTTTCTTGTACTCTTGTTATGAAACCAGATTGCAAACCAAGCATGGCCGGAGCTCCATCAGTACACACCCCTCCCAGCGAGTTGATTTTCCTGGAAGAAGTTTGATACCACTTGAAAAATATCTGTTGCTGTTGTATAACTTTCCATGGCACGCCCCCCAGGTGAAGAGCCAATGATCTAACGCCATGGCTGCATATACGATAAAAATTATGATGTTACAAGTCACATGGTTTGGCAGCCATCTTGGATAGAAAAATGCACCTTATCCGATTAACACGAAACTCAACATGCGTACTCCCCTATCCCATTTGAGGCAGAATGTAAGTTTATGATGTCATAGGTCATGTGGTTCGTTAGCCATATTGGATTGAAAATTAAAAAATTAAAAGGTCTTCTACTCTGAAATGTTTCAACAGATCGAGGCAAAACTTTACAGGTATGACCGTCTATCCATGACAAACAAAAAGTTCCCACCTCCTTTTGATACACGTCACATGGTTTGGCAGCCATATTGGATTGAAGGGAAAATATTAAATATTGTTTACTCTGGAACTGCTGCATCATTCAATGTGAAACTTCACAATTATGATCTAGTGGGGATGTGGAATGTACATTTTGAATTTCACCCCGATCGGCTATATGGTTTGGCAGCCATATTAGATTGAAGTGAAGTATTAAATAATGTTTTCTCTGGAGCCACTGCATCAATCAATGTGAAACTACACAATTATGGTCTGGCAGAGATGTGGAATGTCTGTTTTAAATTTCACCCCCCGATCGGCCGCAAGGTCTGGCAGCCAGAATTATTTAAGTATGTGAATCTTAGAACTTTTAGAATTATTTTTTTTTGCATTAGGCTCATTTGGCTGCACGTGCATGCGTTTGAGGGTACGGGAGTAGCAATTCAATTGATACCAATGATGGCTCCAGGAAAAATGGTCAACTGTGTACATAATAAATGGATGGAATGTGGCCTGTTCCTCAGTCCATAACTTGTGAATCCAGCGTCATAGAGAAACGTGTGTGGCTTCATTAGACTCAGGGGAATCCTGCTTTACTTTCTGCACCCATGGTGTCAACATTTATTACTTTGTGTTCAGGTTATTTAAACACCAATTCAATTGGTCCCGACTTTGTATTCAGGAAAAGGGACAACTGCTTAATATATAAATAGATTGAGTGTGGCGTGTTACTCGGTCCATAACTCATCAGTCCCGCATAGTAGAGAGACGTGGGGGGCGCTTCGTATTACTTGGGGAGTTTGGTTTACCCTGTGGACCCATGGTGACATTTATTACTTAGTGTGCAGGTTATTTAAACACCAATTCAATTGATATTGTATTGCAATTGCAGGTAACCCTCTGTATTGAGGGAAAAGGGCCAACTGCACACGTAATAAATACATTGAATGCGGCGTTTCACTCGGTCCATAACTCCTCAATCCCGTGTTGTATTAAAGCAGGGTTGTATCAAAGCCGGACCTCTTGGCACCCAGTCATCACTGCTAGCAGTTATAAAGTGGCAGTTGTAGTTTGGTATTGTTTCACTTCCTATACCTGTTTGATTTGAAAACATAAAATTCATATCACACTTCCTTTAAAACAGAGTTTGTGGGGTAGCACTGGTGTTTCACATCTTTTCCAGGAACCGCTGCATGCCCAAATGGATTTTTCCACTGCACGAATGCTGGATTCAGGCCTCAAAATATTCATTCTTCTCTTGTGAACGATGGAATTTGTGGTAAGGATGAGGCATTTTTTGCATGTCATAAGTGTTGGGATACTCTGTGACTTTTTGATTAACTTTAACTTGCCCCAAATCCCAGATTGCTGTGACACTACCGATGAATATAACAGTGGAGTCATCTGTGAAAATTCTTGCAAGTAAGTTCTGCTTTTGCTCTTCATATGAACAACATTTGTATTGTGTAATATTATGTCTTGTGACTGTAACATTATATCTAATGATGGTGTTATAACTTCTGCCACCGAGGGTGGAGGGAGGTTGTTTTCACCTCTCTGTCTGTCTGTGAGCAGGATGTCTCGGAAAGTTATGGACGGATTCGGATGAAACTTGGTGGATAGGTTGAGTGTGTGACAAGGATGGATTGATTCGATTTTGTTGAAGATCTGGATCCGAATCTGAGAATTCTTAAATTTTTTAAGCGATCCTTCACCATTGAAAAATGTGACCAAAATCGATATATAGCATGATATTTCAAAAAGTTGTGGACACATTATGACAAAACTTGGTGGATGAGTTGGGTAGGTGACAAGAACAAGCCGATTAGATTTTGGTTATGTTTCGGATGCAGATCTGGCCTTTCAGTGGGGATACAAAACGTGAACTAGATTGTATTCATAGAATATTTACCCCATGCAGTCTTGAGAAGGACTTGGTGCGAGCTAACTCTTCTGGCGGCAAATTTGTTAAAAAAAAATTAAATTCAAATCGAATGGAAGACCAAATTAAATATGTACTGCATGGGAGTCATCAGAAGGAACCCAAACAAACAAAAAGCAAATATGAAGTCATCAGGAGTAACCAGTCTAGGACTCGAGTTTCAACTGCTACTCCTCTATCCTCAAGCCGATCCAGGCGTAGCCAGTGATCCTTGTGCAAAAAAAAGAAAAGAAAAAAGAATGCAGGTTAAAAAAATTAAATAATTCTGGCTACCAGACCTTGCGTCCCATCAGGTTGAAATTCAAAGCATATATTCCCCATCACTACTGGATCATAATTTTGAAGTTTCACATAGATTGATCCAGCGGTTCAAGAAAGAGAATTTAAAAAATATTTTCCTTCAATCCAATATGGCTGCCAAGATGCCAAGGAGAGTAGAATAACCTATCAATTATTCATGAACATCTGGCATCCCAAGGCCTGGGGAACATGTGTGTGAAGTTTCCCTTTGATCTGTCCAGCTGTTCTGGAGAAGATTTTAAAAGGTTTTCGGGTAAATCCAATATGGCTGCCAAACTCTGTGATCCATGACATCATCGGTGGGGAATTTTTTTTTCCTCATGGATTAGGCGGTCATGCCTGTAAAGTTTCTCCTCGATCTGTTCAGCCGTTTCGGAGAAGAGGGTTTTTTGAAGGTTTAAAAAAAACACAAAACAATATGGCTGACGAACCACGTGATCAATGATGTAATTTTTTTTTTTCTCTTGACCAATTTATCCCGAGGATACCCTCAAAAATGTTCATGCTGATCAGATGTAGCGTTCCACTTATGCAATTATGATGTCATAACGAAGGCTTCAATGACATCATAAAATAAAATCACACTTATTCCCCACGGGGAGTACTTGAGATGTGCCAAGTTTCAATTTTTCCATGGAGTGGTTTTGGAGATAGAGAGGTCCAACGTTTCTCCTTTTTTACCCTCAGCCTGAATTGGCTAAGGGGTATGTGTGTGTAGGCGTTGTCCGGCGGGCGTCGTCCGGGCGCTTGCAACTTTCGGTTTCCGTCAATTTCGAGGAGAACGCCTTGTCTGATTAATCCATTTTTGCAGGGTATGTTGGGTTGAGTAGAGGAAGGTTCTTTCGAAATGGGGTGCTGCGATTTTCAATGTGGCCTCCATGGAGCCATCTTGAAATTGGTTTCCGTCGATTTGAGGAGAACGCCTTGTCCGATTAAATCCATTTTTGCAGTGTGTGTTGGGCTGCGTAGAGGAAGGTTCCTTTCGATAATCAGTGAATGCGATATCCAATATGGCGGCTAGGGCAGCCATCTTGAATTTGTTTCCGGACAATAACTTGAGAACGGCTTGACAGATTGATTTTATTTTCATGGGGTATAATGGGGGTGGTTAGAGGAGGTTCGTTCAATATACAGCACAATCCGATATCCAATATGACGGCTAGGAGCCATCTTGAATTTGGTTTCGGACAATAACTTGAGAACGGCTTGACTTATTGATTTCATTTTTGTTGTGAATAATGGGGGTGTTTAGAGGAAGGTTCCTTCGATATTCAGCGCAATCCGATATCCAATATGGCAGCTAGAGCAGCCATCTTGAATTTGGTTTCCGGACAATAACTTGAGAAGGCTTCACACATTGATTTTATTCTGGCGAGGTATAATGGGGTTGAGTAGAGGAAGGTTTCTTTTCCAAAATGGGCATGCAATTTTCACTGTGGCCGCCATGGCAGCCATCTTGAAATTGGTTTCCGTCAATTTCGAGGAGAAGCCTTGTCGATTAAATCCATTTTTGTTGGGTGTGTTGGGGTTGAGTAAGAGAAGGTTCCTTCGAAAATGGGCGTGCTGCGATTTAAATCGCAACGTGTGGCTTTTGAATTCATGAATTCATTGAAAAATTGAAATTTTCAATATGGCCCATCTTGAATTGGTTTGCGTCAAGGGCTGAGGGGTAACGCCTTTTGCGGAGCTATTTATTCCAACATAGCTGTCACAAGTGACCTAGAATGTAATATCATTAAAATATTCTACATGAGTAGTCGCACCTGTGGTGAAAATTTGTCAATCCGGCAAGCGGTTCCATAGAAAAGGGAAGAAGAAAATGCAGGCACGTACGCACGTATGGGACTGATCACTTAACCCTGCTTTTCGCTTCGCAAGCGCGGGCTAACTATTCAGCCTGGCGCAGGTATATGCTTTACCAAAAGCCGTTCTCGTATTATACTATGCAATTAGCAGCCAGATATGTTATTCACATTAAAAGACATCCAGTCTGTCAAATTAGCATTTGTTTGTGTCTCTCCTTTGTGATAGTATGCGAGGGTATGCATGAAAATGTGATTATTCATGTGAGTGTTGGTGTTTGGAGACGAGTGCGTGCAAGAATATAAGATTGGGCATGATGGCCAGTTTAAATTAAGTACAGCACACAAGGTTATACGATGTGCAATATATCATGTGATAGTACAGATCAATGCAGCAGCATGTAGGTTAATATTGTTGCGGACCGGGGGTCGGTGGCGAGAACGACCACTAGGTGGGGAAAGCTACGTCGTCTCCACCAGACTCCCCGGAAATTGTAAGCCGTCGCTCCAGATAATTCCGTGACGCGGTGGGTCGCTGAACCGACCGTGGTCGCCAATATTTCAACCGCATAGCGTAGGGTCTATTTGTCTATAACCAATTCACCTAATTAACTACGTGATTTCGACTACCGGGGAAACCACGCCCTCAGCATGTCTTGCTCGAACCGGGTCACTACCGACTGCGGTAGAGTTCCAACTACCGACTACCAACTCCGGTTCGGGTCAGCCGAGCGAAAACTGCCAAAGCGTGCGGCTGGATGAACGGATTAATTTATCGGGTATAAAAACCCGGCTAAACTCAGATCCGAACCATGTTGGACCAATGCAAGAAGGGACGGAAACGGACTGGGATCATTTCTAACAAGTTTTATTTACAGTAAAAGACAAAGGTAAGACAACGCGAATATGCAAGCAAGG
>CM068958.1:71160135-71172107 GCA_035128595.1 Eptatretus atami | reverse complement strand
TCAGTTCTACTTAAAGACGGGCCCACACGCAGACACACACACACAAATGAAAATAAACCCAGAATTCTTTATTGGACCCTCGCAGCCGAAGAGAGAGACGAGCTGGGGGTCAGAGTTTGGCTGGGTACCTGACCGTCGGAGGAAGGGGGTGCTCCGCGATGCGGCACCTGACAAAGGTTCGTTGGTTGGTCCCCAGTCGCACGTGTGGGACTCGTTCGTGGCGAGCTCGAGTGGTGAATAGCGGGTCCACCGGGGGGGTCAGGGTCGCTCTTTCCTTTCCTTGTAGAGGGCCAGCAGAGACCGTTCGCCGCCTTCACGACCTTCTGCTCAACCTCTGCTTCAAAAGAACTGCACGCTCAACAACAACCCCTCAAAACCTCCGAACAACCTTTGTAACAACCCTTCGTAACAACCCCTTCGTAACAACCCTTCATAACAACCCCAAAAACCCCTTTCGTGACAGCAAAACCCACCAAAACTCTGCTCTGAGAGAGTGCTTGGGATTTATCGACCTCCCTCAACGGGGAGGGGCCCTGGTGAAACACACCTCGCTGTCCCCTTTGATTGGACAGGGTCCTTCGGCTCACCCTTCCTGGGCGGGGCTCGGCCCCTGCCAGGAAACCCCAGCCACTCTTCCACGTGGGTTCATACTTGACGAGTAACAGTATCAACGCTGCAACGGCCCTGCCGCAAACCCCACCACTCTTCCACGTGGGTTCATACTTGTCAGCAACAGTATCAATGTTGCAAAGGTCGTCGTGAAAGAGTTACAACGTTTGTGGAAGCCGAGAAACCGGAATCGCGAGAACTTGCCTTGGCACGTCAGGGTGCGAGAAGGCAGCTGGTTGGTGGTGGATCGTGATGGCCGAGGGGTCATGCAGATGGATGGTTGTTAAATGGCTGTTTAGATGTAACACCTAACTAAAGAAATCGCAAGCACGCCTTTGATTCTCCCACTAGACAAAAGGAAGGGATCTGACTACACACATACTTAACGACATAACTGATTTTTGGGACATCTGTATGTTGAATGCAAATGGTTTCCAGATCCGTAACAATATTGTAGTTTGAGTGCAGTTAAACAGGTTAATGCAGCATTACTATGTTATATATGTGCTACGACACACAGAATAGCAGAACAAAAGTTCAAGATTTTGCAGGTTCGTGAAATGTAGTCTAATTTATCGGAGCTGAAGGAACTAGACTGGAAGGTAAGTTGTAAAAGACAGGGCAACAGACCTTGCATTTCAGTGTCATCGCAGGTGTGCCAAAATGTTGAGAGCTTTATATTCTACAGAATCCAGGAGAGAGATGCCAAGGTTTTGTCGGCTGTGAGTAGTTCTGATTTTTCAAGTAATGACTGAATGATGGAGGGTGCTGGCTTGCAGACCCAGGAGAAGTCGTGGCTGATAAGCTTAGAAGTTCAAGAGACTGAACCTCTTCCATTTGCTGATCATGGAAATAGATAGGTGATTTAGCTTGATATATCTGGAGCAACAGGATGAGACTGGGGAATTTGTCAGGATGCAAAGCCTTGTTCTATTTATCAAGCAAACATCTAATTCATTTCAGATCAGCAGAAAGTAATTCAGCTCTTGTCTGCCTGTCAGTGGGATAGGTGTACTGTATGACAATGGGGAGTCATCTGCAAAAAGTGGGTTTTTGAGAGCAATAGAGAGGTCATCTTATGTAAATGAGTAACAAGAATGGGCCCGAGAACACTGCTTCGATGCACTCTTGTCTCCATTGCGAGAGGAGAGTAGAGGGTTCCATTGATGGCAACACATTGAGTGTACCAGTGGAGGTATCAAGGCAATCTTGCATGCTAGCAATAAAGGTGGTTAATTGAATCTCACGAGCAGTGAGTTTGGCAAGCAGATAAGGACATAAAAAATGCCCAATGCAGTACATTAAACCTTTAAATATCGGGGGTTTTGACTAGTCACAGCAACCTCTTTATGTACCGATTTAGTTATCGCAGGGTTTAATTTCGACCTATCGTTGTTTTTGAGCTGATTGGTGATGGTTTTCTTGCACCATGAGCCTTTTGTTGCATCTCATGCACCGTCAATAATGGAATGACGCCAAAGTGTAAAACGATCGACAAACATGATTCTTTTAATTTTATTAATTTGCTGGTTTATGGAACTGCAGAACGGTTTATAAAAGAAACACATCGACAGATTACAAAGGAAAACTGAGAGAATTATAGGGGAGTAATGGTGGAGGCAAGGGGGCAAGTTTAATTGCTTCTAAACGTTTTTAATCTGCTTCTAAAGAGTAGGAGACTTCATCTTAAAGACCGATGTATATTTATTTTACATGTTTATTTCAATTTTTATGTGTGTATTTTTGGCTGCCGCTGACCTTCCTCTCCTTATTTTCTCGAAGCCTAGGAACCTAACCCCCTTAATTCCCATCGGCAATTTAGTTATAACTATCGCGGTTTTGAATATCATCATATTTAACAGGACCACGTAACCCCATGATATTTAAGGTTTAGTGTGTGTGTGTGTGTGTGTGGTGTGTGTTGTGTGTGTGTGTGTGTGTCTTGTGTGTGTGTGTGTGTCTGTGTGTGTGTGTGTGTGTGTGTAAATATATGTTACGAATTTGGAATTCGATCGCACTCAACATACAGTTCCTTTAGCTCAGTTATGTCGATAAGTGCATGTTCCATAGATAGCTTACCTTCCATTGTTTAATGGGCAGAAATCGATTAAGTGCGCTGCGATTCAATATTAATAGTTAGGGAGCGATCACAACACAAAGGAAGCCGACCCTTCCCCCTCTTCTGGGAAGAGGAAGAAGAGCCCTCCCGTCCCGTGACTCATGACGTAAACAACTCCCTCCCACCTGGGGTTGTGCGAGCAGGGGGGATGAGTCACGCCGGGAGCGGGGAGGGCGGAGAAGAATAAGGAAGAGATCCTCGTCTTTGTTCATGTTCAGTAGTAAGCTTCGGCTTCTGCTTGGCTCGGGTTAGGGTCGAGGCTTTTTGGAGGCTTTTTGAAGGCTTTTTCAGCAGGCCTTCGGGTCTGCTTGGCGAGGTGGAGGCTTTTCTGGAGAGCTTTTGCTTCGAGCTTGTGCTCTGTTCGGGTGGTCTGGCTCTCGGCGATCGCTGGGCTCTGCGTGTTTTGGGAGTCGGCTTTGCTTATTCGGGTGAAGAGTGAGCTGCGTTCTCGTCGGCCGGCTCTCGCTTGAAGCCCGGTTCGTGCTGCTTTCCTGCATCAGGTGACTGGTTAGACTCGGCATGGGCTCTGTATCTCTCTTTCCCGTTGGTTGCGTGCCTTGGCTGCCTCGAGGCTGGTTCCTCAGAATGAGCACGAGGAGACGGGGTCGTGTCTGCGCAGCTGCAGGTCTTGGTTCGGAGGAAGCAGAGAGAGGCTTTCGTGTACATCCGAGGGAAGGAGCGCTAAGCATCTGGCTGATCTGGTTCTTGTAAGCTCGGCGGATGAGCTCTTGCTCTATGTTCTCGCTGCTAGGCCTCACGAAAACTTGGAGCGCTCGCTCAACTCTTGCTCCTGCGTGCGACTCCTTGGCCTCATCTCTGGAGTGTCTTCGAGGAAGCGACGCATCGACGGGAAGGATCGGCGCCTGTCTCACCAGCACGTGTTCGGAAGCAGAGAGGATTCGCTGGAGCTCGGAAGGATCGCGGCTCACGGCGATTGGATCCAGCTCGCTCTCGCTGGAGCCCGGTCGAGCAGCTTGAAGACCACACGAGGTGGAGAGGTTCGAGATAGGTTCTGGTTTCAGCTCATCTGTCCTCTGAGTTGAAGTCCTTATTAAAGGCATCAGCCACCATTTCTTGGGTGTGTGCGTACGTGTGTCCGTGGGCCCGTCTAATAAGTAGGAAACTGTTAAAGTGCTGTTGTATTTGCTTTACATTTCATAGTAGAACTCGGCTGTAGGTTTTTGCTCGTGCTTTTCCCCATCCCCCATTCATTGCATGCCTGTGTATGGAAATAAAATGTTCCCCATTGTTAAATGTCACCTGCTCGTTGCGTCCCTTCCTCACATTGACTGCCATGGAGCGTTCGGAATGTTAGCTGGTTTTTAACACCGATAAGATAATCGTGTCCGACGGCTGGCAAACGGAATGAAGCTGCTTAAGCGGCTCGTTTTCGTGCAGGCTCGTTGAGGTGTAGATCCCCGGCATTTCTGTCTGCACGAATAATTAGGTACATCGATAATTCGGCGATTGACCTGTAGGCGTGGACAGAAGAGTTGGCTTAATATGGTGTGGTTAACAACACCCGTAGCGGGTTTCGGCTTGATCCGGAAGCTACGACTGGATTGCTCGTTGGTGGACGCGCGGCCTGGATTGGGTTGAAAAGGTCGTGCGCACGCCGAACGGGCGAGAATATATACATATATATATATATATATATATACAGTCATGCGCCACTTAACGAAAGGGTTACGTCTGAGAAATGCGTCGTTAGCCGACGTCGTCGTCGTGCGAACATCATATTATATATATATATATATATTTTTTTTTCGTTTTCGTTTTCGAACATCATACTTACACAAACCTAGACACCTAGGCTATATGGTGTAGCCTATTGCTCCTCGGATACAAACCTGTACAGCATGTTACTGTACTGAATACTGTCGGCAATTGTAACACACATCCAAGAGAGACGGGAGACACGTTAGTTTTACCTTTGTGCTGTTCATGACGGCCATCGGTGTTGTTAGCAGCAGCTTACAATCTCCTCTCGCATCGTTTATAGAAAGGTGAATAAATAGCGTTTGGATTTTATAATACGTAATCATTGCATCGATGTTATAATTTATAAAAGAAGAAACGAGCACCTGTAATTGTGATATATATTTTCGGAACAGTGCGATTGTTTTAACAACATAAAAAGCTTCACCAAAATAAATTTGTGTTTTAATTTTGACTGTAACAACAACGATGTATTTGTGGAATTCTTCAATTCAAAGGTAATTTACTTGCTAGAAGGTAAACGTGGAAACATTGGTTCAGTTTGAAAGCCGATTTCCATTATAATGGAGCTGGCAGATCCGTCGTATATGCGATCACCGTCGTAAATGGATTATGGGACCACCGTCGTATATGCGATCCGTCGTTGCCCGAAACGTCGTTATGCGGCGCATGACTGTACTGATGTATATATATATATATATATATATATATATATATATATATATATATATATATATAATTACATGTTGTTTGTCTTTCGGCTGCTCCCGTTAGGGTCGCCACAGCGGATCATCCGTATGATCCGCATACTGATTTTGCATAGGTTTTACGCCGGATGCCCTTCCTGACGCAACCCTGGTCGCCTCTTACGACACAGGGATAAGGATTGGGTTTCGCCATGATTCCGGCTGCCCTACACCTCTCATAGCGTGGCCCAGCGCAGAACTCCCGTCCTCAAGCGATCCTCCAACCAAGCCTCCGAGTCGCCGGATTACAGGGCACGCCACTACGCCCGGTATATATATATATATATATATATATATATATATATATATATATATATATATATATATATATATATAATCTTGTTACGGCCATGGTTACTGAGTGTATTTTGATGAGGTTTAATCCCCGTTTGTCCTCGGAAGAGCCGGACCTGGGGCCACCGCTCACGATTAACTTCGTGGTACGGTGGGTTGCTTTAGAACCACGAACGTTAATCAGTTAACCACGAGTTCCAGTGTCCACCGTCTAATTTTGCCTTTTAACTAGGGGTCCGTGGTTTTCTGAACGGGGAGCGCGCTCTCGGCAAAGCATCAATCTTATCTTGATTAGAACTTAATTAGGGCGGCCGAGCGTTTCACTGCTGGTGCGTGCCGACTATTACAGGTCAATTTGTGTGGTAATTACCTCCCAGTCTCTCTAGGTTCGGACAATGCTGGATCAATGGAAGAAAGGACAAGCACGGACAGGTTGGAACGTCAACAAGGAATTTATTAATAAGAAAATAAATAAATAAAATGAACTTTATTTTCCATGTGGTAAAATAAATAAATTCCAAATTATCAAAATAATCACAAGCAATAAATAATTAATCAGGCGCTGATAGAAAAAGAGACAAAGAGCAGATGCTTTTCACCATGCCTTACTTAACAATTAAACACGAGACAAGGGTACCCAGCAGATCAATCATGGGGGGGGGGGGGAGAGAGAGAAAATCCCAGTCTCGCTCACCAAATAGAAGTCGTTATACGTTAAATAAAACGTCCTGAAATGTGTGGGCGTGCCTTGTCCGTTGCTAGCGCCAGCCTTTCCGTGCACCCACTCACAAACAGGCTCGAACACAATCGACGTCACCCCCAAAATCAGGTACGCCAAGAGCAGGTCTGGAGCAGAACCAGCATTAACGTGTCCGAGCGTCACCCACCGTCAGGAGCCACGACCGACGGACAGCTGTTAGGAGCTGTGAGAAGCTGAGGGCTGTGAGAAACGGTAAGGCTGCAAGGCCATCACCAACTGTTGTCGCACGCGTCA
The DNA here is from genome assembly GCA_035128595.1 of Eptatretus atami. Taxonomy (NCBI): domain Eukaryota; kingdom Metazoa; phylum Chordata; class Myxini; order Myxiniformes; family Myxinidae; genus Eptatretus; species Eptatretus atami. The sequence goes on along the minus strand of CM068958.1, from coordinate 71,165,626 downwards.
CGACACTTCTGACTGGAAATCGACGAAGCAACCTTCTGACTGGAAATCGACGAAGCAACCTTCTGACTGGAAATCGACGAAGCAACCTTCTGACTGGAAATCGCGAAGCAACCTGATAGCAACCTCTGACTGGAAATCGACGAAGCAACCTTTGACTGAATGAGAACTGAATCGCGAGACTGACTGGAAATCGACAAGCAACCGTCTGACAGAAATCGATGAATCAACCTCTGACTGGAAATTGACGAAAATAGCCATTTGACTGGCTGACTGACTGTCGCAAAACTGACCATCGCCAACTCACTGATGCCAACTGACTGACTGACTGCGCAAATCTCTCAAAGCCTTCGCCAAGTGACTCACAAAGCTGTCAGAACCGCAACCAGCTATCGCCAACTGACTCTCAAAGCTGTCAGAACTGCAACCAGCTATCGCCAACTGACTCTCAAAGCTGTCAGAATTGCAACAGCTATCGCCAACTGACTCAAAGCTGTCAGAATCGCAACCAGCTATTGCCAACTGACTCTCAAAACTGTCAGAATCTCAACCAGCCATCGCCAACTGACTGTCGCCAACTCACTGACGCCAACTCACTCTAAAAAAACACGGACCTCTCATCCTCATTATAGGCGGCCCGTCTGGGCGAGCCTTAAGCAGACTAGCAAAATCCACCCACCTATTTGCGTGTCGTTGCACGTGACAACCAGCCTATCTCGCGATCATTCCTGGCCTACGATGCCATGTTTGTTGTGCCTGGACGAATGGCAGGAAGCAGCCATTTTCAGAATTACGAGCGAAAACGTGAAGCACTCATAAAACGTCAACAACAATTATAACCTCAATGTTCAGCCCAATATGAAAAGAGCCAGTTAGCATCTGGAGAGCTGCGAACGGGGGGTGTCAACGTCGATGGAAAAAGGTGGGTGTCAACGTCGGTGAAAGAAGTGGTGAGTCCCGTTGGGCTAATGGCTATTTCACGTGCATGAATGTGTCTGTCGTAAAGATAACAAGGAAAATGTGTCCAAGAGCAGCGTCCAAAGGTTTTGTCGGCTACAAAAAAAACAAAAAAAACAACAACAACAACTTCCGATATTTCGTCACGTGCCTTGATTGAGCCAATAGCGAGACCCGTCATAGTGTATTTACGTATTTACGAAATATAGTGTATTTACGAAATAAATAATGTATTTACGAATTTACAATACATTAAATGGAATATCTTTAAATAGTAACGTGAACTTTTCGAAACTTTAAAGCAAATTTCCGAATATATTTAAAGTTCATGATAGACGCTCTCAAAGGCACCCTCAATGCGACGTGTTACAGGTGCTTAGTATTTAAGGAGATCCGGATCGTGTTATTAAAGAGCCAGTCCTAATATAAAGTTTTGCTCTTCACAAGAAGAGAAGAAGAAGAAGAACAACGCCGAGCGTTCTTAGAGCAGCGTTCGCTACGCGAGACGCTGCTAAAAAGGAGCTTCCATAAGAGAGGGAATCTATTCTTTACCTTCTCAACACATCAAAGTTAGAATCTCACCAGACATGAGGATGGGTCTATCCTGGACATGCATTTAGAGGAAATAACTGTCTGAGGACTTTGATGTTTGTATGCATTCATCAGATCGGATTCTGAAATCCGTAATATATATATATATTTATATACATATATATATATATATATATATATAAAAAAACAGATGTTTGGTACTTCAGATCTTTAATATGGATACAAACAAACACGACATAATAGTGACCGAAGCTTTTCGTGCTGCACTCTTCAGGGTAAAAATCGCAGCAAGTGAAGACGGAAGTGAAGGCGTGTGCTTTATACGCAGGTCTCAATAAGGTAGATGCTGATTGGTTCAACCATAATGACGTCACGGTTAAGTTTACCATGGAGCTGGAATCGTCAAATACGTTACCGTTTTTGGACGTGTTGGTTGATAGATCAACCTTGGTTCACAACATCCGTCTACCAGAAGCCCACTTTCACAGGGCAGTATACTCGCTGGGACTCCTACAGCTCCAGGAGAAACAAAATTGCCTTGATCAATATCCTGGTTAACAGAGCACAGAGGATTTGTTCACCTTGTAATCTTCCTGCTGAAATTGACAAAATCATGATATATCGGTGAGAATGGTCATCCTGAGCATATAGTTAAGAGATACATACACAAGTTTCTAACACGACAAAAGATCGGAAGATTGGTCCGGACAAATGTCCAGTCTATATCAGGATGCCCTGGAAAGGGCAATCATCACGAAGGTTTGAAGTCCAAATCAAACATATTGTGTCCAACACGTTTCTGCTGTGCAACCTGAGTAATCTTTACTTCTCGCCGTTTGCTGACGTCAGTCAACAAGGATGTGCTACCCACCTCACAAACCAGCAATGTTATTTATGAGTTTAAGTGCGATGTGAAGCTCGGTACGTGGGCCGCACATACTAAGATTGGCTGATCGGATCAAACAACACGTCCCCTGGCGATTCGGAGAAAGATTGTGAGGGTTAGAACACAACCAGTGTGAGCATGTAGAAATATCCAGCAACTACTGGCGCTGTACCTGCTTCATCTGCCATTGCACATCACCTGTAGTGGGAGATAACAGCAATTTTGAGAGGAATCGTGCAAATGATGATACAAGCATCAAATTTGCACATTTGTTCTCCAGGGATTCTAATCAAATTCTCCGATTGGCCATTTGAAAATCAAATTTTGAAAAATTTGAAGAAAAAAAAAACTTCTAAAAGTCAAGATCACGAATCAATGTTGGATTCTGGCTGAGACTGTGAATGTTTCAGAAACATCAAAGACGTTCCAATCTGCCATGCAGTTTTCTTCCCTTTACCGCGAAGGCAGACACGACGTCACATTCAGTGTAACGCATGGAAGTATGGGTATCCTCTAGCTTTCTCAGGCCTATTGCAGAAATACCTCATGGACTGGAATCCATCGCGCCTTGGCTCTTGGCCAAAGGCAATCCACATGTTCTCAAGACTTAGTTCCTGTAAGGTGGCAGTACAGATATTGCTATGACTAGTACGTCCGTGTCATTAGCCTTAATGATAATGACTTGCTACCATCCGTCGTTGCATCCCTGGCGTGTACAAAATATTGGAGTGTCAGCTTCTTTCTGACAACATGGAGACACAGCATCCAGTGACTTCCTTGTGTTGCTAATGGCATCTTCTCCTTTTGTGACAATGACTGTGCTTGTCGTCTGTGCTTCACATATCTTTTCCGCAAGAAGGTGAAACAGCTCAGTCTTTGCTGTCATCTCGAAGAAAGCTTCTCCAGTTACTTGGGTCTTACTGGTTCCTGTCACTCTTCTTCTGATTCCTTGCCCCTTTTCGACCTTGCTCGTGGACTTCAGACTTGACTTCTTGTACACATCAAACACTACGTCCACCTCTCGTACCTGGCACCATAGATTCACCTTTGGATGATGTCTTCTTTAGCATAGTCATCAATATCTTGAAGTGCGTGAGGTAGGGCATTGATAAGTGCTGAGCATCTCCCCTTGGTTATCTGTTCTGGGTGTTCACTGCGCTTCAAGAATTTCAGCCAGCTGTGACCTCAAATTTTTTTGAAGTTTTTTTTCTTTTTCAAAATTTGGATTTTCAAATGGCCAATCGGGCAGATTTTGATCAGAAAGCCCTGCAGAACAGAAATGCCAAATTTGATGCTTGTATCAATAATTGCACGATTTTTCTACTATCTACTACACTAATTCTTCAACCAGAGCGATGTCTGTTGATCAAGAGACTGGGTGGAATTGCCAACCATCAACCCCCATCTCCTTAGGATTTTTTGGGGATGTTCATTCGGATTTACCTCTGGAGATTGTTTCTAACTATGGTTTCTTGTGCTTTTCCCCCACCCCAGGGAGCTTGGTCGCAAAGAGCATGAATTATGGCAAAGCAAGCGGAGGTTGCGGCAGAAGGCTTTAAATTGAAGCAACAGCTCATTGAAGAGGCAGAAGAATAAGGAGATAAGCAGGTATGTTTGTTTTGTTTTTGGTTCAGGCTTCTTCTCAGATATTGTCATGGCTATGCAATTCAGCTGTTTATTTATGATTTGTTTTTGTTGTGTTATTATTTTCTCTCACTGTTTTTGCAATTTGACATTTTGTCCAAACTCTCAAATGCATCATGCTTCCTCCCAAAAACTCAAATCTTTTTGCTGATCTTAAGCATTTTGGGTGGTTGTAAGTGTGGCTTCCTTTTGATTTTTGCAAAAATGTTTTTGTCATCCCTGCATGCTTTTTCATTTTCCGGCCACCATACTTTGTCATGCCACTCATTTGCAAAGTTGCCAATGATCTTTGCACCTCACAGGTGCTCTTTTTATTTATTCATTTGGAACTGTACAGGTTAAGCTTTTGAAGAGCCAGTGCTCGAGGATAGCAAGGAAATGGGTGAGAGAGGTACACTTGTACAGGTTGACGAGGTAAACAGAGACGAACAGTCATGGAAAGACAGGCAAGGTGAGAAGAGACAGGCCGACACACTGCACAATGAGACAGAAGAGGATTGGCAGATACCAAATAGGACACAGAGATACAACCAACCAATAGAGGTAACTGCCATTACAGAAGTTGCATGTAGACAGGCAGAATAAGAAATTATCATGATAATCCTGAGAGATAACTGTTAATAAGCAAAGAAACAACATTCCTATGAGAGAACCTCAAGCATCTTCCCTTTGTTGTTTGTGAGTTGTTTTTTTAGTTGTTCCACAAATGTACTTGTGTACCTTTTTTGTTTCCTTTTTAGAATCCCTTCTGATCAATCATTTCTTATTTTACTGTGATAATTTCAACTTTGTAGATTTTTAGTGAGAATTACCTCACTGTTTATCCTTCAAAGTGTTTAAAGATTGCCAAAATTGCAAAAATTTCTGAAGCATGACTGAGTACAGATTCACCCAACTCACTCTCCACCCAAGGGCAACAGCTTGCGTTACAATCCATCTTACTATATCAATCATGTGATTTTATCTGTCTGTCCTGTTTCCTGTCTTCTCATGGCTTCACATGAATCATCAAACCTGTTGACCTAATTAATAATGTCTTTCAATTTGCTTGCAGCATCTAAATTTACTCGACTCTTTATAGCCCAGTCACAAGTAGACTTTGTCAAAACAATTCACCCTGCCGTATGATGGGAGCATTCTTGTGGGTGGTGCTTCAAGCCCAACCTGCATGGATTGTTGTTGTTGTCTCCATTCATGCTGTTTCTCATGGGATTGTGTGTTATGGCCCTCCTATGCTATCAAAAGCCATTCCAACCCATCACCCATCCATCACCCAATATAAAGTAAAGTTGTCAACCTAAACCTGCTTGAAGTGTGAGTCCAGGTGCTGCAGGCCCCTGGTCAGGTCCAGGGTGATGCTCGGGTGGGGGAGGAGGGGGCAGAGCCCCCCTGTCCAGAACAAATCTCGTAAAATAACCCAAATGGAGAGGCTCTGCCAATCTCCTCTCTTTTTTT
>CM068958.1:71104903-71119577 GCA_035128595.1 Eptatretus atami | reverse complement strand
ATTCAAACTGGTTGAATGAGTGATTTTTATATTTCATGCACCTGCAACTCACCACAGGTGAGTTCATTTCCAAAGTAAAGGAGAATCACCTGCTTGAAATCTACTTATTTTCAACAACTTCTAAAAGGTGCCAATAATATTGTCCAGGCCATTTTAGGATTTGTGTTTGGAATAAGCTAAGATTTAATAGTTTTTTTTCAGCTTTTTTTGTTTTATTCCACTGCAAACCAAAGAAATACATATGTGGATACCAAAATATATTTTAATTTCAAGAATTTTGTGGAAGAAATGGTGCATTATTTGAAAAAGTGCAAGGGTGCCAATATTTTTGGCCACGACTATATTCCTCATTCCACCCAAAAGGCACGGGACCGAGAGTGTCAGCTCCTTGTTCATCATAATATAATGGGCATAAGCCTGGAACTTCTAACACACTTTTCTCCGAACATATTCTGTTCATACCTCTGAACTCTTCACATTATGTGTTCCATGTATTTACGCAGGTGATAGCGGATTCAAAAAATCTAATATAGATAGAATTTTCAAAGAGGGAATCGATGACGTCATAATCAGCAGCGTTCGGCGGCAAACCGACGGCCGGGTCCCAGACGACGTGCTTTACTTAATTATGTCCATGAGTTCAGGACGTTTGTTCAACTCAGCATTTACGACTTTTATCCTGCCATGTTGTAAATCTGTTGATGGAGGTAATATAGAAACGATTAATATGTCAAATCGTTCATGTTACTCTTCCGGCACTCAGTGTCAAGGCCAACAATCTAAAGCGACCGGTCTCAAACGTTAACATGGGCACCCAGACACGCCACCAATATGAACTGAGCTGTTGAATGTGACGCAAAACATCCAAAGAAACTACCGTAACCGAGTATTGTGATCCGTCCTGTCCCCCATACCCGTCGTAGACGGGTATCTGCTCGTATGAAATAACACCCTCAGTATCAATGTACAAAACATGCTATTTACTGAGCATCGTTTCTGCAGAAAGTCTCTGGGCAAGAGTTGTAATCATGGACACGTCACCTCTCTGACGTTAGATACTCGACTATAGGTGCAGGAATTTTTAATTTAATGAGGGTGCTGGTGATAACTCACTAACGCTTCATGACATATATACTGGGGACATTAACACCACAATTGAATGCTTGCAGTCGGGACACTCAGTCTCACATCCATTGCATCACCCTTCTTGTGAAACTCTGCGGTCACATTTTATAGCTGGATTGAGATTCAAATCCAGGCTGGACAGCTCAGAGACATGCACACATATCCTTCGGCTGTTCTGCCAGCCCAAGTAACACACAGTTTTCACAGCAAATGCAGCTTTTGAGAATTTCTCAGTAATGTCTATGAAGCCATCTACGTCTTATCTGTTTAGCTGTTACGTATTTACAGTACTTGACGTCACTTGTGTGTTTCTGAGTCCACATTTGCCCATATGGAGCACATCTGACATTGGCTACTGGGATGTAAGTTATCTGCCCATGGGATTTTCTGAAAGTAGAATCCCAATCTTAATGCTGAGTTTGTTTCCTCAATTGTTTACAAAAAAATAGAAACTTGCTTTTTCTCATTATTGTGTAAATGACATCGATAATTAATTTAAAGAAAATTTATGGTACAATCTGCTCCCATTATATAAGGAGAAAATGTATAAGTACAAACAAACTAATCTTTTTTTTTGGTTTCAAAACAGATTTGGCTTTATTTGGGGTTTTGTGCACAGGCTTGACCTTCATCAGGCACTTTAAAGCCTGATGTACTTTCTCTGACTTTGCCTTCCTAAGTCGTGGCAATCCCAAGATATCTCCAGCGGTCTCCTTTCCTGTTTGAAGAATGTATGATCCCCGACATTGTTCCTTTTTGTTGGAGATTCGTGTGATCTTGTTCTGCTTATTTGCCATAACTATTAGGGTTTTTGTCTTTTCTCTCTTGCCATCTGCCATCATCATTTGGATCATCATCATCATCATTATCATCATCATCATCATCATCCTTTATTTACCTCAAAGTGGTCTAAAATCCTCTAACGCAGCAGCTTCTGGATTTCACATGGTTTCCTATTTTTATACGTTGTGCTGCTTTACAGAGTGCATGCCATAGTGATGTTTCTGCTCAAGTATTTCCCGCTATTTTCGAAGGCTTGCTCACTATGCTTTTGCAGTTGTCCATAATTGCTGTATATTTTAATTGCCTTCAGCATTTATCACAGGCATGGGAACTTTGCACATTTCTGTGGATTTCATTGTTATGCTGAATATCTGAACCATTACTGAGTTTTGTGTAAATGACTGGTAATACGACGTGAATTGTGACACGGCCTTTGTAGTGATAATATTGTTACATACAAAGGCCTTGTAATGTTCAGCGATGCGAAACGCAAGCTGCCATGCGGTTTTAAGTGTTTACGCCTCCTCCACACGGCAATCACAAGATGCGATTCTGAATAGCATGCTTGGCACATCGTTAGTGTGCGTGATGACGTGCATCGGTGTCAGTGCAGTGTCGAAACGCCAACTACGTGGTTATGTAACTTGACGATCAATGCCGCAAGGGAGCGTGTTTTTTTGAATATATTTTTTTTAATATACCTTGTTTTTAAGCACTGGTGCTGCAATTGGCAAAATAATCCCCCATTGTTGCTCAACATTGCAGTTTATCAAAATTTGTTTCAGTATGAAAAGCATAAAATGAGAGTTCACCAACATCACCAGTCTCTCGAAAGTCGTTCATTTGGAGTATGGAAGCTGTGGAAAACGACAATTGTTTCAAGACACTGAATGAAACTTGGGGATAGAGGCTGAAAAACTGATCAACTTAACCAATTGCAAATTTCGATGCAACGATTACATTTATTGACATTTTTCTGCTCAACAATAAAAACATGACGTGTACCAAAACGATTCCTCCCTTAGAATAGTGCCTTGGTCATAACGGTGAAAGGGAGAAAACCCCTTCCTCATACCGTCCAACTTAATATTGTCTTATTAATGCGTAGAACCTGTTAAATTTGACGAGTTTGTATAACTAGCTTCTGATTATTAATGAAAATGTTCTTTGTCACAGTATTTTCGGCTTTTATTTTTCAAATTGAAGCACTCATGCCTGTTATAGAGCTTATGTACTTGATGTTCATGGTGGTGGTGTTTGCCTCGCTGACTGGGATTTGGATAAAAATGTGCTTTTTGTTTGTCAAGTGCTTTTAATATAATGTGTGCTATTGTTTTAAATCCTGGTGGCTTGTTGCAAACAGCTCTATTGTCGTATTTGTGTCATGGTCATGGTGTACTGGTTGGAAAACGTTAAATACAGTTGAGCGCATTTCTCCAATTTTAAAAAGCTTTGACTTCCAAAGCAAGTCATTGCAATAATATTTGGGTGAATAATCCCCCACTAACCCCTTCCTCCCCTGGGCCCTCTTCTCTGATTATGATTTTTCTTCAAAATTAATTAGCAACATTGTGGATTGCCACAAAATATATTTTTAAAAAAGTCCTCTAACGAGCTGCTTACAAATAAATAGAACAATAAGTTTCACAGAATTGCCGTGTTTTCTACACCAGTTTTTGGGCTCATGCTGGGAAACAGGATTGCATGGAAGTGTATATTGAGCACACTTTCTTGCCATTTTCGTCCCGGCCTGGCATTGTCCATAGCCTGGCACCTGCTCGAGCTTTGCGCATACCGCCCACAGGCTGGCACAGCACAGGGCGATGCTCCCCCCGTGCCATCTGCGGCCCCAGAGCCAGTGCCGCAGGATACAACGGGGAGCTTGGAGGCGGGAGGTCAACCTGTAGCGCTGGAGGACAGGGGTGCTGATGAACAGGATGATGATGATGGTGTTGGGGAGGGACAGGACGATGATGATGATGATGATGATGATGATGATGATGATGATGATTTTGATGATACAGACGAGCCAAAGGTAAGGGTTTTATTTGTCATTTATGATTAAGTGAGGGTAAGCACAAGGGGCCATATAGTTATTGCATATATTTGCAAATATGGCAGACACTTTGGTCCACATTCATGTGTTCTGGAGACAAACCCCTTCCCTTAACCTACTTGGACTATCTCTTTCGAAACTTTTCTCCCCACCAATCCCACTTTCCCACGTCCTCCTCCCTCTTTCGTATTATCTTCCCTTAACTTCTTTTTCTCAATTTAATTTCCATAATATAGCAATGCCCCCCCTCCCCCCCCTCTACCCTCACCAGGTCCACCCAACTTCATGCCGACATATGAAATGTATGGCCTCTAATGTGAGAATTTCATCTCTGAAATCCCTTTGTGAGGAAAGTTTGGAAAGTTTCAACTTTATAACACCAACTTGCTGATGGATGCAATATCATTATTTTTCCTCGTTGGTTTTTTCCCCCTTAATCCATTTTGATGGACTTGATGTTTCAAATGTCATGGTGCCTCTAGGGGGCAGTCCTATACAAGCGTTTGTGTAGTTTCTGAGTCTTCCAAGGGTTATTTACAAATCATTGTAACCCGATGCAATAAATTGCAGCATCCTGCTCGGATATAATCGATAGCAACAAATCAAACATGGGAAACGTTTATTCATGATTAACCAAAAAGGTCACACTTTAAATTGGAAAAGGTCAATATTTTTATTCAGGTGCCTAACACCAGCTTGCCTTTTCTTCTAAATCACTCGTGCGAAATCATTTACTGAAAATCGGCTTGCCTTTTCCTCCGAGAAGGCAAACTCCACTGATGGGAACCTGTGGTCTCTCCATAAACCTCTGAATTATTGTTTCAGTTCTCAGGTGTTCCAGAGTTCAACCTCAAGGTCCAATCTTTTGTCTCTCACTATCCACAAAAGCTTATTGGCAATTGGTCCAGTTTGTGTCTGATCCATACACGTCATTTGTTCTTTTATTCTTGAAGGATGGAGTCACGATGGACACTTCTCAAGCTCGGACTGAGTGCTTTATTTGTGGAAATAGCAAAGGTCCCGAACCTGCCAAATAATTATAGGAAAATAAAAATATTGTTCTTTGTTTATTTTTATGCTCTTGTTTTGGTTTTTTTCATGACCACATATGGCTCTTATGTCAACCGAAGACGCTTAATATTGTTAGTATCTTTTTATTATGTCCTTGTCCGACGAGATGCAATGAGGCAACAAACTTGAGTTGCATCATTGTCAGCATGATTTGCAAATGGATGTAGATTATTGGCACTCATTACAACAGCTCGCAACCTGTGGAATGACCTTCTTTAGGTGAGGTGTAGATGTCCGTCGATCCGTCCATCCGTCCGTTGCGAAAATGACGATTTTCAAATTCTATCTCCTCCGCCATTTCTCAAGCGATCTTGAATTTGATTGTGGCATATGAATCTATGGGACAATATCTAAATTTTGATCGGGCCGGATTTTTGATATTCACTTTCGTTTCGTGTCACGTGACTTCAAAGTTGGCAAAAAATGCGAAAATGACGATTTTCATGCGAAAAGACGATTTCAAAATCTATCTCCTCCTACATTTCTCAAGCGATCTTGAATTTGATTGTGGCATATAAATCTATGGACAATATCTAAATTTGGTCGGGCCGGATTTTCGATATTCGCTTTCGTTTTCGTGTCACGTGCTTCAAAGTTGGCAAAAAATGCGAAAATGACGATTTTCAAAATATATCTCCTACATTTCTCAAGCAATCTTGAATTTTATGTGTGCATATGAATCTATGGGACAATATCTAAATTTTGGTGGGCCGGATTTTCGATATTCGCTTTCGTTTTCGTGTCACGTGACTTCAAAGTTGGCACAAAATGCGAAAATGACGATTTTCAAAATCTATCTCCTCCTACATTTCTCAAGCAATCTTGAATTTTATGTGTGCATATGAATCTATGGGACAATATCTAAATTTGCTCGGGCCGGATTTTCGATATTCGCTTTCGTTTTCGTGTCACGTGACTTCAAAGTTGGCAAAAAATGCGAAAATGACGATTTTCATGTGAAAATGACGATTTTCAAAATCTATCTCCTCTACATTTCTCAAGCGATCTTGAATTTGATTGTGGCATATAAATCTATGGGACAATATCTAAATTTTGTCAGGCCGGATTTCGATATTCGCTTTCGTTTTCGCGTCATGTGACTTCAAAGTTTGCAAAAACTGCCCTACCTTCAGGAGGCTATATATTTTATCGCAGAGATGACCGTCACTCCTGCACGGGGGTAATTTTTAAAATCTCATACCACACTCACCTGCAGTCTGCTCAACACAGGCTACATGCTAGACATAACTATTCGATACTGTTCATATAATAGCCACATAACTATCATGGCAGAATCTTCGCCATCGTTTGTCGAGCTCGGAATCGGTGAGAGAGCAGTTTTTAAAATGGTGTCGAAGCTAAAGGATTGTGCCTTTTCATGCAATCCATCAAAGTCCGAGGCCACAAAAAATGCTGGGCAGGACAACGGTTCTTAGAACAAAAAATCTGCATGCAATCCAGACATTAAGGCCTCAGTTTTCTGTACCATGTATGCACACTGGAATTATTGTTAGTGACTTTCAATTGCTCACTTTTGAATATTTTACTTCAGACAGCATTGTCAGAAAGAAAAATAAATATAGCAAGAGTTGAACTTCCCACTCGAGGTGAAGGTTTCTTTCAAGGTTTGACAGTGTTTACAATACAGTATAAATCTTTTTTTTTTTTTAATCCGTTTTCCCTTGTTTCTTTTTTAAAAATCGATAAGTACATACCACTGATGATCAAAACAATTTTTTTTATTGTTAATGTAATCATGAAGGAAATCTTGTGCAAGAATGTCAATTATTCTGCAAAATGAAAAGTAATTGTATGCAAATATTTAAATGGGGATGACAGGTTTGTAGTTGATGAAGAAGAGTGCTAAAATAAGCCACTCAAATAGAGCTGGACCCCCATCATATGCAAGTTAAGTGATGCAATCCATCATTGCAGCAGCCGCCAAACCACATCTCTTTTCCAACTCTGCGATCTCTGATCATCAGTTTGCTTTCGCATAGGTCACTTGACCATGGATGTGCTTTTTTTTTCACTTTGTCAGCAATGGATGGATGCCCTTAGTTGCAAACAAGAAGTCTGAGAAATGTCTCTGGACATCTCCTGTGTGAATTCTATTCTATCTGGAATCATACCTTGCTTTCTAAGCTGTCAGATTTCCTCCGTGGTCACAAGCAGCGGGTTGCTTTGAATGGTGTTCTCTCCCATACCTATCGAGGCCGGCATACTCGAGGTAACGTTCTGGGACCAATCCTGTTGTTGGTCTACAACAATGACCTCTCTACATCTTCCTGACTCTGTCTCAATGTCTTCTTTCAAAGCCTCCATGTCTGCCGTCTATCATCACCTCAGTTCTTCCCTTGTTACTTCTGAGCTTTTCTTCACCCTCTAAAGCTCTGTCCCCCTTTCCTCTGCAACTTCTTTCCTCATAATGTGCTGCACCTACTCGTTTTCTCTTTGGTCCATTTCATAGCCTTCTGACTCATTTACCCTGTATTCAGCTCTTCCATGGTCCTCAATACCCTTCGTGAAAATGAAAATCTGTGTTCTTTGGTGTTGCATGCCTTGGTTCTGGGGGAGGAATGTAAAACTCGAATGCCCTTTTACTTTTCTTTGGTCAACTATGATTGCGTTTGAAAATTGTTTCATTTGGGAGCAGAGCAATTTTAGACAAGGTTGTCAAATGAAGTGTATAATGCAAATATTGTTGTTATTGCTATTATTAATATTTTTGCAAGATACAGTTGTTTGATTATTCGCTTCCCCTCCCTATTTTATTTGTCATTCTATTTCTATCTGAAAAAAAGTGTGCTAAGCTTGCCATTTTAATGCATGATGATTGAGGTAGTGTGTTTTTATTTATTACCCCGCACACGAAGCGCAAAGCGGAGTTAAGCAATTGATTCAATCGGTCAGTCGATGATCGAGGAACTAATTAACTTCATATGAATTTTGTATTTTGAACATTGCAGACCACGGATCGGAACATGAATCAGAACATGAACCTGTAGTTTAACAGTGCTTTGGCTCCGAATTTAGCAAATTGTACGGAGTCTTGTCCCGAGTGTACATGCGCACTCACGGTAAATCAATTGCTTCAGTTTGTCAGTGTGGCAGTAAAACAAAACTGAAAATGATTCCAAACAAGAAACTTACTGTTTTTAGGGACATCATAAAGGACACCAACAACTGGCATGAAAAACTAATTTAACGTGCTAAATATAATTGTGTAAACGAGTGCATTAATCGGTGGTAAACTTCAGATTCAATGTTTTGTCTGTTTTTTCAGCCTTCTAAGCGTTGATTGTATTTCAATTGAACTATATAGTTGAACACTGTAGAACACAAATAGCCTTGTTTGCACTTCCAAAAACCTTCAGTTTAGTCATACTTGGGCAAAAGTTTACGTCGTCTCGATCCGTCAAATTTTCCTTGCACTTTGAGGGCAGCGTAACAGCAACGTGGGAGTACCTCCTGAGCAGCTGCCCTTCACAGGGCAGCTCACCGGATGACGGGATTGAGGCAAAGCCTTCATGAGCCCATTCTTTGGATGCTTGGAGGAAAAGCATGGGGTAACCTTCCTCGGTCAGATTGTGGTGGTGTGTGTGTCGTGGTGATGCTGAGGTGTTGTGCACCAGACGGCGGTTTCCTCGGGTTAACCTGAGGTGGTCCTTTCGTGTTGGTGCCTGAAATGTCTTATCACTAAGAGAGGATGATCACCTGTCTCTTCTATAATCTGAGCTCCAACCTTTAAATATCGGTATTCCAGCACTCTGAGGTTTTGTTGATTGAATACTGGTGATTTTGTGGCAGGTGGTTACACCAACTACTGGTCTGGTCGCTCTGATGGTTACCATACCCAAGGAATTGCTGTAGCTGGGTCCAATTAGCCGACTCCCATGATAATTAAGGTAACACCGGTCAATGAGCGTATTGTGAGACTGAGGATTTGTCACTCTTTAGGTATATGTATATGCTCCGACTGAGGTGAGTGATCTCGCTGTGAAGGAGGAATTATATGCCACACTCGAGTCTGTGGTTGATCAGTACCCGAGGCGAGATACTCTTCTCGTCTTGGGGGATTTCAATGCATCAACTGGCACTGATAGGGTTGGTTATGAGACATGTGTTAGTCCCCATTGGTCTGGAACTGTGAACCAGAATCACACTAAGTTCCTTGACTTTGCAAGAAGTTGTGGATTTATGGTGGTTGGTTCATGGTTTCAGTGCCCACAGCGTCATTGCTTGACTTTGTATTCAACGCTGGTGGTGTGCCAAAGGAGATTGACCATGTGCTCGTTGATGGTTGCTGGAGGACGATTCAGAACTGCAGGGTCTACCGGAGTGCTCAGTTCCTCAATACTGACCACCGACTTGTTGCAGCAACTTAGAAAGTGCAGCTTCAATCTGGGAGAATGGTACCATCCCAACCTAGCCTGGATGTTGGCCAGCTCAGGAATGAGAGGGTAGCTGAGGAGTTTACGAAGAGGCTGAGTGGTGATTTGGGGGTTCTTGGTGTTTTGGGGAATCCTGAAGAGTTGTGGAGTGCCTTCAAGACTGCCATCCTTGATGTTTTCGGTGGATGTCTTTCAACCCACTGTCAGGCGAAGAAGAACTTTGTCTCCCAAGGGACACTGGATACCATTGACCAGAGTTGCAGGGCCAGGCTTAATGGCAGAGCTGAGCTGTTCAGGGAATTGAGCATTAAACTGTAATTGCACTGAGGGTGGACAAGGAGGCCTACATGCGAGGAATCTGTGTTTGAAGGGTTTGAGCATCACCAGTGATCAAGTGATTGTCGCCCTGCTTATAGAGGAATTTGTGCATTGCGTTCCTCCAAGCCAATCCCTCGATGTACTGCAGTTACAGCAGAGGGTGGTGGGCTCTTGACAAAGGAGTCCGAAGTGAAGGCTCGCTCGGCCGGTTACTTTGAGCGGCTGCACCACCCTGACCCACCAGCTGTTGATTCGAATGTCGGGGGTGTAACGATTTATATTGCTGACCCTCCAATCAACTGTGAACCACCTTTGTTTGTGTAAACACAGGTTGTGGTGAACCAGTTGAATGGGGGTAAAGCTCCTGGGATCTGTGGCATCTATGCTGAACTTCTCAAGGCTGGTGGAAATGCTGTACTTTTATCATTGCTTGCAGTTCTGTGCTCTGTTTGGAACACAGGCATGATCCCAACTGACTGGAAGAGGGGCCTTGTCGTCCCTCTCTGGAAAAGGAAGCGTGATCGCCAGGACTGCAACAGCTACCGAGGGGTGACGCTTCTCTCAGTGCTGGGCAAGGTCTTTGCTCGGATAATTCTTGATTGAGTTCACCACCATCTGCTTGAGCACCAGCGCCCAGAGCAGTCAGGCTTTTCACCAAAGAGTTCAACCATTGACCGTATCCTTGCTCTTCAGGTCCTCACCAAATGCAGATGAGAGTTTTGGCAGGGCATGCTTGCAGCCTCCGTTGATCTCCACAAAGCGTTTGATTCAGTGAATTGGATGGCCTCTGGAGGATTATTGGTCTTTGTGGGGTCCCTCCAAAACTGACCAATCTGATTTCTGAGCTATACTCTGGTACTAACCATGCTCTAAAGTGTGGTGGTTCCACCTCCAACTTCTTTCCATTTGTTACTGGAGTTCGTCAGGGGTGTGACTGGCCCCGCACTTTTTCGTGCTTGTATGGACTGGATTATTGGGAGGATGTAGGAGAGATCAAGCTGCAGTGCATTTTTTGGGGAATGTCAAGATCTCTGACCTTGATTTCGCAGATGATGCAGTCATCTTTGCACAGATGCTGGATGTCCTTATGGGGCCCCTCGAGGCGCCGAATGAGGAATCGGAGCCTCTGGGATTATGGGTTTCCTGTGGCAAAACTAAGATTTCAGCTTTCAATGACATCTTGAATGTTGCTATCTTGTCTGTACCTGTTTGTGACAAGGATGTTGAGGTCATCGAGAGATTCACTTACCTTGGTAGTGATATTCATGTCTCCGCATGTTGAGAGCCAGAGGTCAATAGACGTCTGGGTCGGGTCTGGGGAGTCATGGATTCACTGGATCATGGGGTGTGGCGCTGTCGATGCCTATGCAGGAGGTCAAAAGTCCGAGTCTTTCAGCATTGGTGCTTCCAGTCTTGCTCTGTGGATGTGAGGCATGGACTCTGACCAAGGATCTGAGATGGTGACTTAACACCTTCGGTAACAGGTGTCTTCGGAGAATCCTCGGCTATCGGTGGTCATAATTTGTGTCCAACGAGTGGTTGCTGAGAAATACTCAGATGAGATTTGTTACCTGGATAATCCGTGTCAGCTGTGGCTGTATGGACATGTGGCTTATTTTCCTGTTCTGCTCACCAAATCCTCTCGTGATGGAGCCTCATGAGTGGAGGAGGCCAACGCGCTGACCACGTGCCTGTGGTAGCAGCAGGTTGATCAGCATTTCAAGGAGATAGGGATGGGCCAGGCATCTGCCTGGGGTTTTTTCCAATTTTTCCAGACAGAGGCCCCTGATGTTCTGGCGGAAAGTGGACGGAGCAACGTGCCGCTCCGACACATGTTCCCATACCTGACTAACAGCAGGATTCAGACAAAAATGGTGATGCTTATCTCAGACACCACTGCAACGACAGTGCTAACTTCATCTAAAAATCTCTTTGTTAAGTGCATCTTTTCCTCAAAGATCGTTCCAAAATCGTCAGTTTCTCTGAGAAGAGTTGGCAGAAGAAGAAGATAGCTCTGGACTGTTCCGTTTGACCCATCGGCTTCGTATGGTTACCATTGGAGCTGTCATTTAATGTTCACAATCAAAGCTTTTATAAATCGTGCTCAATAGTGTAAATGAGGAGTTGAAAAGACCCTACCCATGTCCTTTATCTCAAGACTGTGTGGGGTAAAGTGTTCTCTGAAGTCTCTTGTTTATTATTTTTTTTTCGTATATTAATTCAAGTTTGGGTGGAACATGATACTATAAGCCTGCATTTGGTATTGCATAAAATTGGAGATTCATTATCCTCGTACAAGTTTAGCTTCCAAACTTTTGTCATCTCACTAATATAGAAATATACATCAATTACATTATATCTTCCATCAAGGTGGAGGTTTTGTTGTTTTCTTTTCATCTGCAGCAGTTTTTATTAATAGTTTCCACTCATCTATTTACGCTGTTTTTATTAGAGCAAGTCTGTTTTTTCCTCGTACATTTCCACCTCCTTGGCCAATTTCTTCCAAATTTTCTTGACCTCATTATTTTCACATGCTGAAGGTCAATATTGAAATATAAACTTTCAATTGTTAATCTAATTGATACCAAAACATGAAATATTGGCGCTCTGGGTGATCGAGCGTCGTGCGTCACGTGACTCCTCTGCCAGGAGAGGGATGGAGCTTGGACTGCTTCTGCACTTTCGAAGGTCAAATAATTTGCCAGGAATCCAGCCTATTGCATTTATATATTTATTTTCCTTATGCAGAATTGAAATTGATATTAAAAAGGTTATGTTATTTTGTGATGAGTGATTTCTCGATCCTGTATGACCTTACACAAGGAAGTTATGAGGCCATTTTGTCAATAATTGCGATGTTGTACTCCAGAATTAATTCTTACTACAAGTGTAAAACATCTATTTCTGGGCTCTGACTTTTTTGTTTTTGGTGTTTCCTCCTACAAGTGTCCCTCTGTTATGTCCCTTTACCCTGCTGTTGGTGTATTTCCTTCCTTTCCACTGTGTTCATATATTTATGGCTTTATTTATGACTTGATCTTATCTCACAACAACCTTCTTGATGCTTTACTAAAGTCTAAATAATCCAATCGTGATTTGTGTGACCCAAGTTGTTGCTAATAAAACAGCAACTGCAAATTTCATGTCACTATACTTTTGTTCACCATTAATGTGAAATTCCTATTGTGTCGTGGAGGCGGTGGTCAGTTCATATAGTTTTGTGCAGCGCGTTTTCGGAACTCTCATGATCCATTTTTCAGGTTCATCCGGTGGCAGAAAAACCTGAAGAGGACAGAGAGATGCCACCTTATGATGAAGCCACACAAGCATTAATTGATGGTAAAACCTTTTCAATAAAGATAATGATTGTGTGAAAGATAATATTCAATGACTATCATTGTGATTCCACATTATCACCACTATCCTGTATCCTCACACTTTACTTGACGTATTATATTATCATGTTTATTGAAGATTTAGAAGGCTTTTGTCGTCTGTTTGCCTTTTTGATTCTATCTGCAGTGCTTTCCTTGTAGAAAATTTGTATGAGCCTTGACTAAAAGCATAAATACAGGCAGCATATGGATGTAGATTAATGCCAAACGATTATTTTAAAGAATAAAACCTAAGTTTATTTTTATTTTTATGTTGATCAAGGCTCATCGGGAAGCTTGCACATAATATTACGTGCAGAACGAGGACAATATAAAACAGGCAGTTTGACATGATTTGCAACAATGCAAGTAGACGATGTACAAGTCAACATGGTATATTAGATATGAACCTGGGATCCGAACATCATGAGCTGTGTGCTTGGATGACAAGGCCAAATGGATTAATCCAAATATTATTACAAATGTCTGGTTTGTAACCCTTGAGATCATCTTAAAGCCATATAGATAGCAGAGAGCAGGACTTTTATGGAAACTACAAAATCATCTCCAATTTTCTGACACCCCTTCCTTCTGATCTATAATTTATTAAAGCATGTATATTGTATATTGCCATTAATGCTATTTAAATGCTTGCCAAGTAATATGATTTGACATGGTGCAGAAGCGAAACCTTCATTCCAGGTAGTTGGATAACTCACTTGAAGGGAAACTAAACTCAAAATTTTTCAAATGAGACTTACAAGGTCTGATTATTATCAAACTTTTCACTTCATATCCTTGGTCAGAATATATTGCAATATTTGAAATTTTCAATGTATGACAAAAAACTTTTAGCTGCTAAAGCTTACAAATTTCTGAGCCATTATGCCATACAATGCAAAGCAAGGAGCTTTGACACAGAAGCACACCGTTTGATCCATCATGCCTTTGCTATATTAACACTACATGAATTAATTATATCATTTTATAGGCTTAATTTCACTGAGAAGGAAGCTAGGTGGAGGTGAGGTGTGGGTGGGTTGGGGCGAGGTTGAATGGGGATGGAGAGGGAGAGGGACGAGGAGAACAGTGGTGGCAGATACAGGAACATCACCAAGCTTATAAACAGTGCCTTCAGAAAGTATTCACACCTCTAGACTTTTGTCACATTTTGTTGTGTTACAGACTGAATTTAAAATGGATTAAATAAAAAAAAATTGTCACCGATCCACACAAAATATCCCATAATGACAAAGTAAAAAAATGTGATTTTAGAAGTTTTTACAAATTCATGAAAAATTAAAAACTGAAATGTTTTTGGAAAAACAATAAGTATTCAATCCCCTGAGTAAATACTTTGTAGAAGTGCAGTGTGGCAGTGATTACAGCTTCCTGTCTTCTTGGGTTTGTCTTTATCAGCATTGCACATCTGGATTTGTGGATTTTCTCCCATTCTTCCTTGCAGATTTGCTCAAGCTCTGTTAACTTGGATGGGGAGTGCCAGTGAACAGCAATCTTCAAGTCTTTCCACAGATTCTCAATAGGATTCAAGT
>CM068958.1:71042320-71061627 GCA_035128595.1 Eptatretus atami | reverse complement strand
GATGAGGCAAAGTCTGTTACACACAGAACACTTGTAGGGTTTCTTCCCTTTGCGCCCTTTGATGTGGTATAAAAGTCGATGTTTGATTAAACTTTGACTTAAAGCTTTGTCACACACAGAACCACTTGAGGCGTTTTCTTCCCGGTGTGTGAACCTTGATGTGCTATGTTAAAGGTTCGATGTTGCATAAAGCGCTTTGTTACACACAGAAACACAAGTAAGGTTTCTCTCCGGTGTGTATTCTTTGATCGTTGCTGATGCAGTATGAGGGATTGAGCAAAGGTCTTGTTACACACCAAGAACACTTGTAGGGTTTCTCCCGCCGTGTGCCGCCCTTTGATCGTTGTATTGTAAGTTCGATGTTGATTAACGCTTTGTCACACACAGAAACACTTGTAGGGTTTCTCTCCGGTGTGGTATTCTTTGATGTGCTGATGCAGTTGGAGCGGATGAGCAAAGTCTTGTACACACAGAACACTTGAAAGGTTTCTCTCCGCGTTGTGCATTCTTTGATGTGCTGATGCAGCTTGAGGATGAGCAGCCTGTTGCCACACAGAACACTTGAAGGGTTTATCCCGGTGTGTATTCTTTGATGTGAATGTAAGGTCGCATGTTTGATGAACGCTTTTGTCACACACAGAACCAAACTTGTAGGGTCTTCCCGGTGTGTATTTCTTTGATTGAATGTAAGTTTTTCATGTTTGCATTAAACGCTTTGTTACACAGAGAACACTTGAAGGGTTTATCCCGGTGTGCTATTCTTTGATGTCTAGATGCAGATGATGATGAGCAAAGACCTTGTTCACCACACAGAAACAATTGTAGGTTTCTTCTCGGTGTGTATTCTTTGATGTGTCAACAGATATGAAAGAAGAAGCAAATTCTTTATGACACAACACTGCCACCTTGTGACGTTCACCTTGTGCATATTTTACAGCCTTTTAAAACCACGATGAGGAGGTTGAAGTCCTTGTTGGTAACAGAAACTTGTTTGTCTTCTCACTTCTTTGTTCTCCTGTTGCAAGACATTGCATCCACCTGTCGCAGTTGTTGTTTTTTGTAGACACAACCAAACTTGTCAAACCAATCTTGACACAAAGCTCTGTCAGGTTGCATGATCGAAAGAAAACTTTCTCCGTCCACCGCACGAGGAACATTGACACGTTAAGACGTTTTCAAATTTTTCTCTCTGCAAAGAGACAATGAAACCAAAAACATAATTAAATCACTTTTACAACTTGAACAGCCACTCGTGGAGCACATAGTCTCACCTTGCACTTTCATCTGAACAAATTACCATGTTAACTGAACACCCACTGTTATGGGCCCACTACTACATGGACGCATATAAAAACATATCATCCATGCATCCTCTCTATTACATTCACATTGTTTCTTGGAATGGGTATTGACGTCAAAAATGTATTTTATTATTCACTCACATCGGTCATGGATCAGATAAGTAAAGTTCAGATTTTTCGGATAAGGATTTCAGTCCAACCACTTATGCTGGAATTCCACTTGAAACGTTGTAACAATCAGAGGGGCGAGATACTTGAAAAAAGTAATTTTAAATTGAGAACTAAGTCACGAAAGGTAATTGAAAAAATTTAATTGGTGAATATTATTACGTACATAGAAGATTCTCTGTATGAAAACCTTCAGAGAATAAACCGCTGGACGCGAATTACTTGAAAACCAGGATGTTATCGTTAAAATATTAAATCAAAACTCACGGAATGTACAACTTTCGCGAGTATTAAAAAAAACACTCCCCTTCAGGTGTTCTAGTGATTGCTAGTCGATCCACTGCAGCAGCATTTCAGTCGATGTAGATTGTAGTCGATCACCGCAGGACAACGGACCGTGACACCAAAATCGAAATTATCGCGCTCGCAACAAGCGGGCCCCCGCCATCGGGATAGGGTTGCAGCGCCGAGAAAAAGCAGGGGATGTAGTTTATTCTTGGTCACCGCACACTTTGTGTGAATATTATGTAGAGAACAAGAAAAAGAACAATTTCAGAGATTCAGACCCTCGCCAGGACTTTTGTGTGGTGTTTGTGTACAGGTGTGTTTTGTTAATCAATATGAGATATAATTAGAACGCCACTTTATAACTGCTGGTAGTTGATGTCCGGTTACCAAGATGTCCCGCTTTGATGCAGCCCTGCTTTGATTGGACACCTCACCCCGAACCCGTGACGTTTTTTCGTATTATTCAATGAATTTAGAACGGATTAAAATAATTTAAATTCAAATCAAAATGTAAGAACAAATGGTAAGAAGAACAAAATGTAAGAACAAAGAACAATGTAAGTCCTGTAATCAGAAGGAACCGAACAAGCCGAAAAAAACAAGATGAAGTCAATCAGGAGGACCTGAGAGGATCACATTCAGCTGCCTGTACTCCTCTACCCTCAAACCCATCCAGGGAAACACCCAAGGAGCCCGATATAAAAAAAAAAAAAAAAAAATCCCAGATTAAAAAAAATTCAATAATCTGAGCTGCCAGACCATGCCATCCGATCAAGATGAAATTTATTCACCATCTATTCAAAACATTTTATTCACCATCACAAACTGGATCATAATTTGAAGTTTCAGCGTCGATTGATTAAGCGGTTCCAGAGAAAACATTATTTAATATTTTTCTTCAATCCAATATAGGCTGCCAAACATGTGACCCTATTCAATTATTCCTTCACAAACTTGTACACCACGGCTTGGCGGAACATTTGTGATGAAGTTTCCCATCGATCTGTCAGCCGTGGGAGAAGATGTTTTTTTATGTAGCGTTTCGGTAAATCCATATGGCTGCCAAACCATTCATATGTTGCGAACCTTTTGTCCTCACGGATAGGCGGTCATACGTGTAAATTTCACCTCAATCCGTCGCCACTTCAGAGAGATTTTTGAAGGTGAAAAAACACCCAAAACCTAATATTGGCTGTCGAATCACGTGACTGATGACGCTCATCAATTTTTTTTTCCTTCTGTGACACATTTTATCCCGCAGATGGCCCTCAATTTTTTTTTGATGTTGCATTATAACATACTAGTGCATACCGTAGTTGCATGCCCTAGGTTGCGTGCCCATTACGTTCGTGGGCCCGCACTTACATGCGGAAAAAAAAACAAAAAAACTTTCCAACCCGTGCAGAAACAAACAACCACACAGGCCCTTCCTTCGCTCTCACGTTGCCTGTACGTGCAAAAAAAAATTTAAAACTTTCAAACCGCGAGCCAGAAACGACACCACACAGCCGTTTCCTTCGCCTCTCGCCGACTAAACCACACTTCCACACACAGAGTTAATTAAAATCCAAATTAAATAAGTTACCTTCCTGTCTTTGCTTGCCATGACATTCGCTGCCATTAACCGGACGGCCGCTGATCGTTCATCAGATTTCATAAATTTTCAAAAATAAGTAAAAAATATTAAAAAATATGTCGCGCGGCCCGCCCACCAGCCTACGCAGCAACGTGTTCATTTCATGGTTGCCGTAAATAAATGCCGCCCAGCAACGTGTCATATCCATTGGTTTGTAAATAAATGGCCATAGCTTGGAAGCACTTGTCGATTAATATTCAAAACCTGAAAAGCACATCCTCAGGCCCCAGCAATTATCCTTTAGGGCAAGTTTCAATACATCGGACCAGAAAATGCGTTGTCGAGAAACAGCGTCAAGACACACACACACAGATGCTGGAATTATAGATAGATGCAATTATTGACGTCATACACGAAGCCAACCTATGACGTCAAACTTTTTTTTAAAATCACGCCTATTTCCCATTACAGAGTAACTTGCCGTGTGCCAAGTTTCAATTATTTCGTGGATGGTTTCAGAGAGCGTCTCAAAGTTTCCAACCATGGCTACCACACCACGTGATCTATGACGTCATAACCATCACGAAAACATTCTTCACGAGCCAGTCGCAACCTACAGTGAAAATTTCCTCTCAATTCGACAAAGCGGTTGGGAGAAAAAAACCATAAAAACACAAACGTACTCGCAAGTGTCGCACCAAGCAGCAAAATTACAAATCCCTGCCACCTCCAGTTGAACGTCGCGGCCTGGTCAGCTGATTCGTGGAAAGACTTACACAAGGATGCACAAGGAACTTTGATGCAGAAGGAGGTCCGTTCGGCCCATAAAGTCATACAGCCAACACCACACGAACAAGAACAGAACTCGGTGGAGCGCGTACCTCCGCCATGCTGAAACAGTTACGTTTTTGTATTCCCACTGATGGGTCGGATCGGGGAAACAGACCTGAACCCAAAATCGAATTACGGCTTGTTTCTTGTCACCTGGAGAACTCATTCCACCTCTTGCTGTTACGTCTATAACTCGTCCACAACCTTTTGAGATATCATGTCACAGACAAACGTATCAGGGGATGGAAATCATACCTCTGTGCACCTTCCGTGACGAGAGGTAACGGGAGCGTTCACAGTAATACGATATCCATGTCAGTGTTCAAATATATATTTATTTAAATTAATAAATTAATGTATTTTTAAAGATGTTTGTCAAAATCCGGAAGTTACTGACGTCGCCACATAATTATGCAGGAATATCCGTCACCCTGACACATGTTCCCTCTCACTGCCACACCTTCTCGTGCTTATTACATCTGATATACAGCTCGTTCTTGAAGTATTTGAAGGAGATTTGTGTTCTGAAGTGTTCTAAGTATATAATTCAATTTAAATAAAAGCTTAAAGAGCGTTTAAGTCGAATAAATAAAATTAATTCGGGTTTTCCCGCCCTTTTTCCCATCTCTTACATCACCCATCGAACACATTACATGAATTTATATTTCACTAGTGCGGGCCCGTAGGTGCAGCTTCGTTCCTTCGCTACTCGTAAACGACGACTAGGATTGCGGGGCATTTTTTCAATGAGATCGGACCAACCGTATCATAAATGGCCATAACTTGGGAAACACCTGCGGAAACATACTCAGGTCCCAGCGTCAATGCACGTCATATCAAACGAAGCAGAAGGAAGAAGAATTTGTGACGCCCCTCTTCTCTCGCCCCCCCCTCTCTCCCCCCTAGCTCGGCCCCTCTCTCTCGCCCCCACTCTCACCCCCCTCCTCTCTCGCCCCCTCCTCTCTCCCCCTCTTCTTGAATTGTGGACGCCCCTCTCTCTCGCCCCCTCTCTTCCCCCTCCTCTCCCCCTCTCGTTGAATTGTGACGCCCCCTCTCTCTCGCCCCTCTTCTTGCCCCTCTCTCGCCCCTCTCTCGCCCTCCTCTCTCGCCCCTCTCTCTGTAAATGTATTTCACAAATGTCCACCAAGACACAAATTATTAATTCAACCTTGGGAAAAAACAGCTTCAAAACCCTTGCGGAAACACTTTGGGAACAGCTGAAAACGGATGAAGAAACGATACAACCTTGAAAAGGCACATACTCAGGTCCACAGCGTCGATTGTGATGTCATTTACAAACGAGAAGAAGAATTGTGACGTTCAATCGTGCAAAAAATAATAATAATAATTAAAATTAATTGTGACGTCATCGTGACTTCATAGCACCGTGTCTTGTCATTGGTGACAGATAACTGGCCGTAACTTGGAACGCTTATCGATTTAATTATCAAACCTTGAAAGGCACATCCCGCAGGTCCCCAGAAATATTCCTGGCAAGTTTCAATCAGATCGGACCGTCAATTCGGCAAAAAAAAAAAAATAATAAATAAATAAACATTAATATGTGACGTCCATTCGTTGATGTCATAGCACCGTGTATTGTCATGGTTGACAAGATAAAATGGCCGTAACATGGGAACCGCTTATCCGATTAATATTGTTGCGAATTCGCGCGCGCCGTGCGGCGCATCGGCCACGGACTCCGAATGGCGACCGCCTCGCCCCACCGGACGGAACATTCATCGTGACCCTCCCGACAACGCCGGGAATCTAGTCCGGGTGGGACCTTTCGTGCCTCACCAAACCCAGTCCCGCATTCTACCCCGCGCGAATAGGGTGAATCGCCGAAGTCGATATACCTTAAATACCGCCACGGTAACTACCGAGGGCGTTGTACCTCGCCCACAGGGCCGACTCCGCGACACGAACCGCAAGCAGTCCGTTCCGTGCCCTACAGAGATAACCGAGCGGTGTATCTCGGCCCTTGCACGCGTTCCTGATTAATTAGTCGCGGCGTCCCGCGCCCACTCAAAACCCTTTACGTGAAGCAAGATGAAGACCCAACAAAGGAAAGGACGCAAGGGAAAACGGCGGGAACAATTCAACAAGAAAGCATTTATTACACGCACGACACAAAGCACACATAATCACAGAATGCACATAAATAATTTACAACAAAAGGAACGATTGCACAAAAAGCAAATGTTTTAATACGACGACTAACGCGAACACTCAGCAACACTTACCACAGTTCTACTTTACGGACCATGGCGCCACACACACACGTTCACACAGAACCCCCAAAAAGAAAATGGAAGTGCGACTTTCCCTGAGTGTCAGTCCTTGCGCGACCGTCCGGCCGACGTGGTCCCGTTGGCCGTGACCTCCGATCGAGCGTGGTCGCCGAGGCCTCTTCCGCCGTGCCTCGCTGCCTGCTCGTGCTGGCCTCCGACGCCACGGACCGAGCACCGACTGGATACACCGACCCAAGAGCCCACACCGACAGGACAGAAAAAAGAACAAGGGACGAGACGAAGCAGGACGAGAATGAAGAAACACAGTCCACGGAGGAACCAGACAGAAGCTCACTCAGGAGCGATCCGCAGCGCCACCGCCTCTTATACTGCCGGCGCCATGCCCTGGTTTCTCCGCCCCGTCTTTTGGCTCCACCCCCCTTCGCAGGCGCTTCGAGAAAAGGGGCGTTCCCTCTCGTTCCCCCCTCCCCGCGCCATGCGGGGCGGCGAGAAAAAATCAGTTCCTGCGCCGGGCAGGAAGAATGCGGGAAGGAACATGCGGGAAAACCCGCGCCGCCACCGTTGTGCCTCTTCTTTCCCTCCTTGCGTTCGACGGTTTCCAACGCGGAAACCGTCGCTAGTGTGACCGTGGAGGATGCGCGTTCGTCAGCGGGGGTAGTTGACGAAGATGTGGTGGTGTTGTGAGGGTAAATGGAGCGCGGTTGGCATTGTTGGCCGTTAGTTGGTGGCTGGTGGTTGTTTGCGGGGAGGTTTGTTCGTTTAAAATAACAATAGAAAAAGAAAACGGCTAATGCCTAAGCATCGCGCCCGAATGATTCACATTATTCCCTCTAAACAACGGTTCGGGCTAACTATACATGCAGTTACAATATCTCACCCTAGACCTTTATGTGTATGCAAATTTCCACAGCCGTTAACACTACCCCCTCCCTTTTTTACAGACTCGTCCCGAGTCTGGTCAAATATTCGTGGCCATATGGTGTAGTTCTCCCCGACATCGTTTTACCTCGGATCCCTGAGTGCGACCATTCAGTTATTTGATGCCCCAAAATAAATAACCTGAGGCCCTGAGTAACTAACCTAACAAACCCACTCACAACGGACGACTTAAATAAATTTGCCCGGCGCTAAGGACAACATGCCGGGGGCCGCACTCATATTTACAATTTACACAACTTAACACCTTAACCTTATAAATTTACACTAAACCATGCCAGATCAATGGACTCTGCAGTAAAAAGAAGAAGTTCACAGAGAACCGGGCGCACGCGGGCCGCCACTGCAGGCCCGTGTTGTAGCTGCCAACAGGACAGTTTCCCTGCAGCTGCAAAACTGTTGCTTGATCCTTGGGCGCACATGCAATGAACAAGGGGGGCGGGGCAAATGCAGGAACAGAACAGGGCTGCCGTCGTGGACATGGGCGTGGCGCGATGAATGGCCAAAAGCGTGAGCAGCAAGGCATGGCAAAACAAGGCCGTTGCAGCAAACACACCGGCGGAACGATCCGACCGGCACAAGGCCTTGAGAACAGCAGCTTGCAGACGATCCGGCCGGCACAGGCCTTGAAAGCAAAAACAGCCAGCCGATGAAGTTTGGCCGGCCTCTTGCCGTTGCAGTGCAGGTTGGGAGGGTGGGTGTGCTGGCTCCACACAGAGGCGGGGCTCAGACCTAACCTACCTGTCTCCCTCCCACCTATCGCCTTTGCTTCACTGTACCTACCCCACTCCCTTATATTTGTTAAAAAACCCAATTTTAGCCCAACTAATTTTCTTTTTCGTTTTTAGTGTTTACCCTTACTTCCCCACTATTAATTTCGTCCCTAACCCCTTTATCGTCTTTGTTCGGCCTAACCTTTATCGTCCCCTAGCCTACTCCCAACCCCTACGTTCCCTTCCCGGAGGGGAATAAGCGAGAGCTAGCGTCCTGTGTCGCAGGCCCAACGAAGCCTCAGGCGATGCCTCCCAGATCTCAGCGATTCTCTTAACCCAAAAGTGCCCGCGATCCAGCGGCCCCACAACAGAGCGAAGGGATGGATGGTGCGGAGGGGTACACTTCCTAATCTTACCCCTAATCCATTAACCTCTTAAAACTACCCCGGCGGCTTTCAAACAAGCGCCTCGCCCGCTTAATCATTGCGTTCTAAAAACCAGATTCCCGTTCGCCTTGTGTTTGGTGTCCTCACAATTTCGGGCCTCGCCCCTCAAATTTTCCCTCGTGCCCTTGCACGGTTTCGTGTGCTGGGACGCGTGGCTCCCCTTGGCAGGCACACCCTCTGCGAATCCCCATAATGGCACCCCCGCCACTACACTGCCTCCGAGCCTACCAAGCTCCCTAACAACGGGGAGGTGCCCTCCATGGCGACTCCCCTGAAACGCACACGTGGCAGGCTGCGCTTACCGCGGCCCCTTCCGAGGGTCACCCGTGCCCAGCTGCCTGCGACACGCTGGCTAATGCGCCCCGGGCCCCCGCACCAAAGCGGCGCACCCTGCCCACTACGCTAACCCGGCCCCCCATGGGCCCTTGGCCTACCGGCGCCACTAGCCGGTGCCCGGGGGTACCCCACTCAGCGATACTCACCTTTCGCAGCCACGCTCCCAGCCCGTCAACAGGCTCCTGCCACCTCTCCAAATGGTATCGAGCCTAACACTCCCACCAACAACAAAAACGACCTCCATTTGTCAATTTAACTTACCACTAACTCCACTCTAACTGACCCCGGGGTCCCTTGGGTGGGAATCACTCCTCCCCCAATCACTTCATCGCACCATGCCATTCCCATTCGCTCCACTCACACAGACCGCTGGCCTCACTCACTCACCAAGTACATTTCCCATTCCATACTTCGCTCACACGCTGAATCCTGCCATCCTTCTATCTACCTCCCCCCTAACTAACTCGCTGCTCCACGTCGTCCCTTAAACTACAGCACGCTTCCTTTTAACACTACGTAGCTAAGCTACGTCCCCTTTCTCACATACCACTAGTCTGTCACTGTTTTAAATTCCCCAAAAATTAAATTTCCCAACCTAAATCTCACTTTACAATCCCTCTACCTAATCCATTCACGGACTCCATGAGGACTTACCCTTGCCCCATGAAGTCGGTCTAACTAAGCTAACCCTTCCCCCTAAACTAGTGTCATCCTGCTGCCCTGGCAAGGGCGGTCTTCCACCCCTTACCCTGAATCCTGTTCACCGAAAGCTAGGCTTGCTTTCGTCAATTTTTTTTTCCAATTACGCGCAGCACCAGCGCGGCAACTCACGCTCGCGCACTTTTGCACCTGCCCGTGATGTCATGCAGCTTGCATTACGTACCTCTCCCTGCGACTGGCGTACCATCCGCAGGGGAATTCACCATCCTGCCGGATTCCAACCCTACTGCCAAGCCATGACGTCACCCTGCGCACCAAAAACAAACCTCGCCCACTCCGCAGGGGCTCCCCACGCGAACACATGTTGCTCTGCCCCGTTAGGCTTAACACAAGCTCGCGTGCTGGAGAACCCATCCGCGTCCAAATCCGTATCCTTCCTAAACTTTGTCCGTCCGCGGATCGGCAAATCCACCGCTGCGTTTCCGGACCGGGTTTCACTCCCGCAAGCGAGCACGTGGCGGGTCTCCGGCGCTGCACAGCACGGACCTCGCGCTCGCGCTGCGGTGAACCGGCGCGGTCCCCATGTACAGCTACGGCCGCTGCCCGCGCTTTTGCTCTCTCTGTCGCCGTCGTCGCACTCAACCCACGCACACCGCGTGTTACGACGCCAGGACTCCACTCCAAACACACTCACATTCACACCAAGGGGCAGACGCGGCTGCGTGCCTCACGCATGCCACCGTTTCATTCTCCCTCACATACAGAGACCTCACACACACGCGTCTCCCTTCACACGGACCTCTCACTCCACACGCCAACCTTCACCTGCACAGGGGTCTCACTCACACCAGCGTGCCGGAAAGCACGCATCTCCGACACTCGCAAACACACAACCCCTGCACAACCACCACTGGTGTATTCGTGTCCCCACAAGGGTTCCCGGCCCCTATACCCCCCAGGCCTGCACGTGCACTATCCACAGCACTCGTCCCTTCAACTCCGCGAAGCACGACCGCGACCCACCTGGTCGCTGAATTCGCCTCAAGGGGGCATACTCCCTCCCCTCGTTCCTGGAGGAGGGCCATCCAGCGCTCACACCGGGTCTCTACACGCTCGCCGAGCTCCACCCCATTTTCCTCCACTACCTCTGTGTGGTGTGTGTTCTGTTTCCTTTAACCCGTTTTATCGTGCAGTTCTCTCTCTACTTTTTCTGTTCTCCCGCGTCTCTATACATTATTAGCTCCTGTTTTCTTTCTGGAGTTTTTTCCATCTCTCTGGGACTTCAATTTTTTACTCTCTCCTTCAGTTCAATTAATTCAAACTCGTTATAGTTTTTGTTTTCTCTCCAACAAGTATTCATATTATCTCCTGCTCTTCGCTTTCCAATCTCATCGTTTCTTTCAATTGGCTCATTTCCTTCCTGTGTTTCATTCGCTGTTCTCTCATTACCTTCCTTGTTTCCTCTCCTGTCCTTCCTTCTCCAGTTTCATAGGTTTGCTTCATTTGGTTAATCTCCTTCTTTGTGTTTCCCATTGCTGCTGTCTCATTACTCTTCCTTGTTTCTTCTCCTGCCCTTCCTTCTGCCAGTTTTTCATGGTTTTCTTCATTTGGTGATCTCCTTCTTGTGTTTCATTTGCTGCTGTCTCATTACTCTTCCTTGTTTCTTCTCCTGTCTTTCCTTCTCCAGCTTCGTTGGTTTTCTTCAAACTTCTCGTATTCCAACCTTTTTTTCCTTTTGTCGTTCAGTTTTCAAATTCATACTCTTTCAGTTTTCTATTCACTGTCTTTCTTGTTCCTCGTTTCTGCAATCTCGAATTATTTCCTTTCAACTGACGATTCTTTCTCCTGTCTCATTCTTGTTCTTCCAGTACTCTTTCATTGTTCCTCATTCTTTAATCTGCCTTCGCTTCCAGCTGCTTCGATCGTACAGTCGTGTTTCTTAACGTTTCATTTTCCGTTCTCTTCCTTTCTCTTTTAACACTCTCAGTTCGTTTTGTTAGTTCCGTCTCTTTTGTTTTGGTTTTCCTGTAACTCAGTTTTTCTTTTCCAATTCCTTTTCTCATCTCGCACACTCGACCTGCTTTTTGGCGGCTTCTAAACTGTTCTTCCGGCTTCCTTGTGTTTGTCTATCCGTCTTCCCCACGTTCCTCTGTCTCCGTTTTTTACCTCCCCAGGTACCCAGCCCATCAACTTCTCTCGCTCATGTCTTGAAGCTTTTCTCACACTCACTATTTTATGTCCTCGCTGCACGTCTCCGTCAACCCAATTAAATTTTTCCCTCTCGGTCACCGTCACTTTTTCCGCTCACCTCCACGCTTCATCGCCCAACACGTCTTCCCGAATTATTTTTTTCCTCACCCGCCTTCACCGCAGGGGCCTGCACAACCGTTGCACCCCCTCCCAGCTCGTTCGCTCCCACACGTCGGCGTTCGCCATTACGCCCTTTCGCTGTTGTGCCCTTCATGCCCGCCTGCCAGGCCTTCGGCCCATTTGCTGCGTTTCACCCCGCATTTCTTTCCATTTTGTTTTCCATTCCGCTCTTCACCTGTTGTAATGTCGCATTCATTTGATTGTTCATCCTGCACACATTTGTTTTTTATTTCCGTTTGTGTTTTGTTTCCATTCTGAGCTGCGTTTCCATCATTTTTCGTTCATTCCGTTTGTGTATTATGGTTCGTGACTTATATGATTAGGGTATCATTTCAACCCCCCCCCCGCCCAAAAAATTTGTAAGGGAGGAAAAAACTTTAGAAATTTGCAACTTTTTTTTTCAACAAAAATTTCGATTTTATCTTATATTGGCATTTCACAGCCGCAGTCGATTCTAGTTAGTTATTCAATCGTGGTCGTTAGAGTTCTGATCCGTTTTATTGACCTACAGATGAAATAGGAATATCAGGTTCACTTAAGGACCCAGCAGTATTGGCGCCGCAGAGAGGTTTCACTCTGCCGAGTGCCTCCCCCCTTCAGTTTCTTCCTTCCTAATGCTTTGTATCTCTGCTTTCATTACGTTCACACAATGGCGTTGCATGTTTCTTCATCAACACAAAACCAAAATGAAAAATCTAACGCCCATTACACTCAGTATTTAATAATTTATCTCATTCCTTCTGAATATAGTGTCTAATATCCGAAGTACCACCAGATGTCTAACTCACTCTTACAATGTGAATACTTGGGTTGTACCAGTAATACACTCCGTCAAATATTGGCATTTCATCCCGAATCGCGATATGTCCTCTACTGAAAATATAGTGATAATTCTTTACCTGCATACGCTCCAAGTCTTATTGCCTCTAGTTGTTGTAGATACAATGGCCATAATCAAGGGTGTTTTTTTTAAGCAAATTTTACAGTATTCTCATTTGTACTATACAAGAACCTTGATTATGAAGGTTTTTTTCCAGAAGCAGATTACCCACAAGATTTATAATAATAGTTGTCATTTAATATTATGTATTGTTTCTAAAAATAAAAAAATATATATCCTTAATACTCATCTTGTTTCTACAACAATATATTTTATATTCAGTCTTGTGCTTCATATAACCCCAATTCCTTTTTACTACAAAGCAGAACCAATTGTCTCTCCAAAAATTGTTTATATCTCATTGAATTTAACTTGAATTAAAATAAAGTATTATCATTGTTTCTTCATTGAGCGCATGAAGGAAGTTGAAAGTATGATTGACTAAGATGAATACAATTACAAGAAGAATGTCTCCCTCTTGTGTAGTAGCTGTCCATTACCGTTTGGTGTGGCTGCGTCGGATAACACAAATCATTC
Source organism: Eptatretus atami (assembly GCA_035128595.1). Lineage (NCBI taxonomy): Eukaryota > Metazoa > Chordata > Myxini > Myxiniformes > Myxinidae > Eptatretus > Eptatretus atami. The sequence continues at coordinate 71,048,330 of CM068958.1, read as the reverse complement.
CAAAGATTAGCGAGGTTCTTTTTCATTTATCCCAAAATCTTGGGCGAGAAGGCATATTTCATCCATGTTATCACTAAAGAATACAAGGTATCGGCTTTGATTTTTCTTTTTATCTCTGTGTATCACAAAATAGTTGTATTATATCTTTCAATGTTGTAATTCATTAGTTTGTTTTGAAGCTTAAATATAACTGATTATATCTTCATAATAATAATATAGAGAGAACGAGCATTAAAACATTGTGAGACTAGTTTTGATACTTCAGGTTTAAAACTAGACTTTGTAAAAATTATTAAATTATCATAATCTTTAAAAAGTTGGAGTAAGGAGCATCTTTAAAGTAAAGCAGGTTTTCCACATCCGCTTGAACCAAAACAATGCAAGACATCTTAATGAATTTGGAAGATTTTTATGGTTGTTAAAATTTTATTTTCTTATTTCCAAATGCCTAAAAATCATGTATTTATATATTTGGAAAACAGGTATTTAATTTTATTATTGGCTTTTTTAAGGAACTACTATATTTTATCCTAAGTTCGCGTTTAATTTCAAGATAATCCATTATTTTATTTTACAATATCTGGTGGTGATATTTTTCCTGAAAATGGCAATCGTGAATAATATATAACAACAATCCTTTGAACATTTCTGAAAACGTTCAGTTTCTTCCATTGTATGGAAAGGTGATGTTGTCACCCTCATACTTTACATCATTTCTCTAATCAATCTTGTTAAAGTAATTCATTTTGGTGTCAATCTAAAAGAAATTATTATTCCTTTTATATTTTTTTATTATCATTAATTTGGAAAATAATCACAGAAATACACTGTTTATAGGCCTTGACTCTGTTTAACTTCCACTATCACATGCCAGGAACAATTCTCAAATTTGTCATATGAGAGAATTCATGGCGAATTCCAAGTGGATCAAGGATCTATATTACTATTCATATTTATAAAGTAAAAACTTTGCTTAACTAAAATCAACTTTGATATCATCTTCTCGTACTTTCATTGGTTGCTTTCACAATCATCTATAAAACTACTTTCATAACTATGTTTGAACACAAACTCTCGCGTATCATAACTGTCTTCTGTTCAACAAAGATACTATCATCAACTCTCATAATCTTCAAAATCTTCACTTGAATAATGATTCATGTTAATAGTAGAAAAAAACATTTACCATCTATATCTATTTCCTCCTTTTTTTCATTAACAGATTCAACTACTACATTTTTTATATTAAAGGTAATTTTAAAATGATCCTTTAACTACTTTTGAACTAAATGTTATTTCACCTGATATATCAACATCCTTTATTTTCAGCAAAATTTAACATCTTTAGGTTGTTGAAAAAAATACAAATTTCTCCTTGCATATTACAGATGGTCTTTATCTCTTTCTTCTAAAGCTTCTTGTGTTTTACAATTTCTTCTAAATAAGGTTTTTCTTTTTTGATACTTTTTCTTGTTTCATTGCTTTTCTAGTTTGAATTATACTTGCCAGAAGCGAGAGGAGAAACTTTTGCTTAGAGCTATTTAATTTGATGTTCTTTCCAGAATAATTTTAAAGCCCTTTCCAACTGAGGAAATTGAAGAACCTCATATTATTCACCATAATTGTTTTAATCCAATAGTTGGTTATATTTATCTTTATTCAATTTTACATCCTTGACTATTTCTCCAGTATCTTTTACAAATGAAGAGATTGATTGAAAACGGTCTTTTGTGTCTTGTAACATTGTATTATAAAGTTGAAAAAAGTTTGGAGGATAAATTGGTTTTTTAAGCACAGATTTCACCTAAAATTAAACAAAGTTTTCATCAAGAAAATTATTTTAGGCAAAAGTTTTATTAATAATATCGGTGAATACAAACGTATTTGCGATGCTTTGTAATCATGGAATATAAATGTTATAAAACACCTTTCAAAACCAACAAACACACCCATTCAATCTTTTCAGACAAATATCTCAAGTTGACAAGAAAACAAAACATTGTAATATATGTGATAATGAATTCTTAAAAAATTTTTTTTTATTAATTAAACACCTTCAATCACGCAAACACAAGAACAATGAAAAAAGCGGAAAGATGCCACTAAATTCTCCATTGAAAACCTGATGCGGGCATTTAAAGGACATAAAAATAAGATTGTTTCGCGCTTTCAAGACCCTGGACCATACTTCAATCATGAGAAGCTGTTGATGTGCGTTAAACAAATTGGAAACTATAATTAAAAAACCACATGAAGAGAAAATGAAAACATTAGTTTATATGGGAGTTAAAATTGAATATGCGTAAGACAAGGCGATGAAAACTACTCCCCTATATGAGGACAACCCCTCACTTTATCTCATCATTCAAGATTTTGTAAGCAGTGATGTTTACGATGAACTCCAGAGAAAGAACAAGATGTTGATAAAACACTGTAGTTAGGTAGCTGGATTTACTATCACAAAAATAATCTTTTTAGATATACACATCTTAAAATCAGATTCCTCTTCAAGCTTCTCTTATATTGATTTACCAAAAGAGATTAAAACTTTAGAAAGCGGTTGTTAATATTCAAACAAGATAATAAATGTTTTCTCATGGTCTGTTTTTGCTCACCTACATTCCTCCACAATGGAATCCTGAAAGGGATTGAACATTATAAGCAAATATAGAGAATACATTAAATGTTAAAGCATTTAAAGTTTCCAATGTCATTGAGAGATATTCCTAAATTTGAGAAATGAATAATCTATCTGTTAGTGTATATGGATTAATGGATACAAACAAATTCAGATTATTAACAAATTTCAAACAATTATAAAAATATGAAACACACATTGACCTTCTCTACTTTACTTCAAGGAAAAATCACATTATGCTGTCATCAAAAATTTATCAAGATTAACACAAATCAACAAACTATATAAGAGAAATGTAAACATATCCTTGGCTAAGAGATGTCTCAACTCCTTTCACACAAAAGCAACGCATTAAATCAACATTCAAAATATTGTAGTAATCATCAAATCAAACGTCATCAATTTACCAAAAGCAGAGTTCAAGCATATCATTCAAAATTTTAACAAATACTATAAAAACATCCGTTGTGATATATGCTTGATCCTGAAAAGTATCCTTGAAAAGGATAGATACCGTTTCTCCAAATCCAAATAAATTATACACAAATAATATCAAAAAACATTTACTCCTTGCTGGTTTCTGTTATTATATCAAATCATCTGTGGTGATAAATACCAACAAGTTAGAACTTTATAGAGGAGAAGATGCCCGCAAAGGAGTTTGTAGACGCATTGGAAAGACTGTTTAAAGACTTAAGAGAAAAATAATGGTAAAAACAATAAACCAATTGTCATTAACAAAGGCGAGAGAAAAAGGAATTTAGAAAGAAACAGTATTCTGTCATATTTTCTGCAGCGAGAAAATGAGGGAGAGGCTCAAGGTTGGAGATTCACTGTCTCTACTGTAAATATAGAGGTCCAGCTCATTCCGTGTAATCATAATTACAAGCCTCCAAACTTTATTCCTGTCTTTCTTCACAACAATGCTATTTAGATGACACACATCTATTTATAAATGAACTTTCAAAGACATCTGGAGATATTCTGCATTTCATAACACAGATCAAAAATAAACATCTTCATCACAAAAACAATTCATACATCCCCCATAAACCCATATCAGATTTCTTGACACACCAAGTTTATGGCAAGCCATTATTCTAACTTAGCATCAAATATTAAAAACTTCCCGAATCTAATCACATTCTCAAATCAAGAAGAGATTGATCTCTTATCCACAAAAGGGAATATATCCGTGTGACTGTATGGATTCATTGAGAAGTTTAAAGAAACACAACTTCCGTTCAAGGGAAAGTTTCGATGGCAAGTTGAATAGACCTCATATTCACGATAGAGATTATACACAAAGCTAAAAATGTCTTGGCGAGCAATTTAATGTAAAGAATATTGGAGAATATCATGATTTGTAATCTTAAAAAGTGAGTATTGTATTGGCTGATGTTGTTTGAAACTTTCTAGAACAGTCTGTCCATAATAAAAATTCTATGGATTAGACCTCTGCTCACTATTTACACAGCCCCCGGGTTTAGCTGGAGTGCTATGTTAAAATGACAAAACAAAAATTTTGGGAATTTAATCAGTTGCTATAGATATGCTTTTAATATAGAGAGGCTAAACAGAGGAGAATATCTCAAGTATGTTCAAGGAGATAATGCTAAGCAAATAACAAATATCGCTTTCCTGATTATAATAAGAACGAGGACAACTCTTACCTGTTAATGTATTATGATGCTACAATTTGTATGGGTGGGCAATTTGTATGAGCGAAAGTCTCAATCTTTACCTTCTGCGAAAACTTGTAAATTGGCGTTAAAGAAAAACTTATGAAAACAGTTTTACAAGAACATTGTTGTCTCCTTCAAAATGATTGATGAAGCTGAAGTGGATGTTTCACTTATTTTGAACTGTGCGCTGAGTTAAATATCCAGAAGAACTTCATCACAACAGTAATAGACCCCACCTTATACCCCTGAGTATAAGGTGCACAGTCCACCAAATGTGTATTATAATCTAATAGTTAAGTGAGTGTTTACATCACACGTATTTAATATTAAATTGATTATATTTCCAGAAAAAGTAACTTTATCTTAACTATTCTCAGCTTATACAATATTTATAAGAGAAAGTTTATGTTTTGCAGTCGCAACGCGACATTGCAGGACATAATTTATCTGCTAGGTTGAGAGTGAGGAAAATCATTCGCGATTTTGAAACATTTAAACAAAGTCATTTCTGATCTGTATAGTAAGCGCTCAATGTGCATTTTAATACCAAAATGAAGGAGAACAGAAGCCCAAAAAACAGATTTTGAGTAGGACTTTTATAAATCAATTGAATAATGTGTATGCAAAGGACTATGGAAAAAGTCTGGTAAAGATGTCTCGCCCAAATGAACATGGACCAGCTTGCCACATCGTTGGAATAACACATTCAACGTTAATTAATAGACCAAGTTTTGAGGATGCAGCGCGAGGTGTTTTCACTGAGAACTTTTGTGCTATTCATTTGAAAAAAAGAGTATTGAAATGGATTAAACGCTATTTACTATAGGAACATTCAATCTGAACTTGTCAAACGGTCGATTAGATGAGGCCGTGCAATAACTATTTCTCATAATAGATTGTGAAAATCTAGAAGTAGTAATCGGATACGTGTGTTCAGTTATATATGGATACAGGATAGTTTTTATATTAAAATTAAGACAAGTGATGTTATATGCAGGATAGTGAGATGTGGATTAATTCGATTGATATATGAATTGTTACGAATTTTGAGGGTCTCGCCGCAACGGCGGCGATGCGATCAGGGGTGTCATTACGCCGCCTTGAGCTGCCCGTAACTGTTGCACAGTGGCGACCGCTGTCGCCCACCCCGCGAACGCGACAATCTCGCACGTGCGCTGACCTCCTCCTCGTTGATAGATCGATACCGTCCGCGGGAGGCTGGAGTCCACGCGGTGGGCGGTATACAGCCTCTATCCACCACACTGCACAGTCCGCAACTCCATGACTCCCGCTCGGGGCGAGAAATAGGGTTTCCGAGCATCGATCCTGCCGGAGCACATGGCGATATATCTCGCGTCTACAGTACTCACAGCTCACGTCGACACATGAATATGACACGTATTCTGCAGGAGTTGACTATAACCCCCGCCGCAGCCTAGTCTTGACTCCCGGCGTGCGACCCTTCTGAGCACGCCCCTGGGCGTGGGTGGAATAAATTTCAACGTAAACAAAAAAGACCCGACACGAACCGCTTAAGCGGCTCGTTCCGTACTACAGGGATAACCGAGCGGAGTTATCGTCGAACTTGACGGTTCAGATTAGTTACCGGGTGTTTTACAACCCACTATTAATCCCTTACGTGATGCAAGATGGAGATTCAAACAAAGGAAAGGACGCAGCGAAACGG
>CM068958.1:71002533-71012791 GCA_035128595.1 Eptatretus atami | reverse complement strand
GATTTCTGTCGGGTTTGAAATTTTTTTTTGCCATTTTCACATCTTGTGTTTTCCTCAATTTTGATGGAGTTTTTTTTGAATAGGCATAAGGTTATGTTACACCCCTCCCTTGGATCTGTCCCTCCTTACAATTGCATTCGGGTGTTCTCGCTTGTAAAATGACGCACTCGCTTTGGTCAGAGGTAAGGCTTAAAAACAGGAATCGGTCAGGATTTTGTGTGGTTCGAGATTTTGCATGTTCACGGTCATTTGTGATATTTTGCAATTCTGTTCCAGTCACCTTGTGGCTTTGAAATTGGGTACTTTATCTGCCAGCGTCTTTGCAGCCAACTTGCCTGAAGGCTCATTGCACTCTGATTGCAGTTGCACTTTATTTTTTCATTATCTTTTATTTTTATTTTAAGCTTGATATGACTGTACTTTTCAACATTCTCTGTCCTTCCAACATCTACCGTCACACATTAAGATGGATTGAAATCACACAGTGGTGTTTATCGCCTGGTGTTGGCTTAATGGTTAGGTTGGTGGGCTTGGGATGCTTGGATCCTGAGTTCAAATCCCCCTCGGCTGTTGAATTAATACCAGGTGGGGTTCACTCTGTCTGTCATCCTTCCGAGGTCGGCAAAATGAGTGCCAGCTTGCCGGTGTCCTGTGTTGGAGTAGCGACCCATCCAGGGTTGTACCCAATTGCCAAAGAGACTGCTTGCTCTGCACAGCACCAATGCTCTGCACAGAGTATGGTCCCAATGGATGGATGGATTGGTGTTTGATGGCCAAAGTGAGGGTGTGTTCAGCTGTTTTCTGATTAGGCTTCCAGTTTCGAGACCTGGTAGAAATTATTCAATTGACTTTGAGTTGGATGACATGATACTTTGTGATTGGCTAATGTTTTACATCTCACAGTGGGTGGAGGCATATCTGTCGACACATTTGCATCAATTTCTGTTTTCTAGTTTGAATCTATGGCAATAATCTTCTGTTTTAGTAATTCTTGCTTTCTTTTTGTAGCAATTTCTTCAACGTGTGTTCGGTTTCTTTCTTCTTAAAGTGAAGAATGTGTGTTTTTTTATGCTGGTTTTGTCCATGAAATGACACAGCAACTGACAGAACTCGAGCAGTTTTCTGCCACAATTGTTTTTCATGGTGGAAGGAAGAACCCTGGACACATTTTTCATTCTGGGGGGACTGTTCCGTATTTTGGCGTTTATAGAAGCTTTCGTTTACTGACGCCACTCTCTGAGTGTGACATGTTGTAAGATAATTTGCACAACCTTGTTGCTGTTTAACCTCGTGAATGTCAAAAGTGACTTTATTTCAGTCATTTTTGCTTTACACTATTCTTTTTTGTGTATATAGTGTTGAGGCTCATGGAGGAGCTAGAAAATAGAATGGTCCAGGATGTAAAGTAATGAAAAGAACAGTAGTAAGGATTGGGGGTGGCAATCATTAGTGGAGTGGAGGGACAAAGTAGAGAGAAAGCCGGAGAAATAAGGGACGTGGGGAAGAAATACGAAAGACAGCAAGGGGAGGACACGGGTTAAAGAAGGTGGATAGAGCCGCAAACTCTCAATCACAGAATTAGGAGGAAAGACTGGAAACAAAGAAAGAGGCTTGTGGTGGGTTCACGAGGGTAGAAAGATCATGAACAGCAGTCCTGAAGCAATGCAGCGAATAATGAGATGAAGAGACTGAGGAAATTGGTTGCACAGGCAAAAAAAAGAGGAATGAATGAATGAATGGAGGTGAGCAGTGAGTCTGGATTTTGGTAGTTTCACCAGAATGTGGTTACTGGCAGACAGTATGTGCCCTGAAGAAATGTGAGGGTTGGGGGGGGGGAGGGCAAGGGGTGGGGCCAGAGCACAGAAAGTGAAAAGGATGCAAGATCAGAAAGGAGGCGGTAGAAGCCAGAGAGACCACCGACCCATTTGTGATGTGAAAGTGATAGCCCAGAGAGACCACCTCATCGTGGGATATTCTCGCATTATTTGAAGGCCTTGGTTTCCATGGTGTCAAGCTGAGGAAGGTGTGAGGAAAGGGCACAAGGTTTGAGGTGGGGGCACCAGCCTAAAGGGGAAGGCAGTACTCCATCAAGCTGTGGATGAAGGCCTTGTAGATAGATAAAAGTTCAGGTGTGCAAAGGAATGACTTTGCATGAGAGATGATACCCAGTCAAAAGTGACTTGCTTTGGGGACCAACTTTGGTAGGTGGTTTGCTCAAGAAAGATTATGTCTGTTGGTGAGGCCAACAGTTTGAGTAACTGAACATCTTCAAGTGGATTGGTAAGGAAGTAGGTAGGAGGATTCGCCAGATGGTCTTTTCAGAAAGGCAGAGTGAGATTATCAGGATTGAAAGACATATTCCAATTGTTGGACCAGCTTGTGATTCTATTATGATCTGTGAAGATAGGAAGAGGATGCTGCCAGCCTGTTGGATGTTATGGCAGAGGGTGGAGTCGTTATCAAAGAGATAGATTATTTTTTAGACAGTCAAAAACATCTTTGAAGATTAGACATTGGACTGGGTGTGTATCCTGGGACCTCTTGGAGTAAAATTAGGCATAAATATAATAACATGACCCCCTTGACGGCTCCCGTAGGGAGCGGGTGCTTCTAGTTGGAGAAAAGGAAGAATTTGATGTTGACTGCAATGATGGATTCCATGACCTCACAGATAATTATTAGAAGTAAGCAGGTAGGTTTTCAGTGAAGAGGATTTTTTTTTCACCATGTTTATGTAATGCAGTGATGGTGGCTGACCTCCAAGCAGATGGAAAATGTCCTCAGGCAAATTTTAGGGTGAACAGAGCAGAAAGTGGATGTACAAGAGCAGCAGAGTACAGGCTTTTAGGACACTTGCGCCGATGCTGTCTGGGCCAGTTGCAGAATCAGAGTCTAGGGTTGCCAGGCACTCTCCACCTGTTCACGTGAAAGACACAGTCCAGGAGCAGTTGGGTGTGACTGGATAGCGTGGGTACATGGAAGGAGGGGTTATGTACAGTGCACATGATTTGAAAGCAAACACGGAATTTTGGCATTCGGCCTTCTCACGAGCAGAATCGGCTGTGGTGCCATTTTAAGTGAGGGAATGATTGGATGGGGAGCATACTCCAGAGACGGACTTAAAAAGGTACCACTAGGTTTATGAGGAAAGTGACAAGTTTGATAGTTCAATCCTGTGGTTTGCCAGATGTTTTTCTGGCTCTTTTGTGAGCAGAGACACACTTGTTCGGGCTTTATAGAGTGATCTGAGGTTCCCTTCAGTTGGATTTGCCTTCCATGAAAAGAAGGAAAGTTGATTCAAGGCAACGGCTTCATCACAGGATTCATTGTCACAATGGTGGGAGGAAGGGTTTGATAATTGAAGACCAGATTTAGATGGATGTGTGCATAAGATAGTGGGTTTCATATGGGAGTCCAGTCCTGAAGTGAGGTCACGGTTTGCAGTCCCTGGGAGTTAGCCTGAGTGAACTGCCAGTCACCGGTGCTTCGGCAGGTCTCTGAGTATTGCCAGAGAGATGACTCTTGCAAGCTCTTCATCAGATGAACCTGTTGGAGCAGAGGAAGAGCAGGTGACATTTGTAGGGAAATTGGTCATCACCAAGTCCAGAAGGCAGGATTTGCCATTGGCAGAAATTTGGTTTAGAAAGTTCACAGATTGAGTCAGAAGTTTTCATGGAGTCACAGAAGCCCTTTTCTGTCGTGCAATGTCTGGTGAAAGAGATACCAACACTCAGGTAATTGGCATTGCAGCAATTAATGACAGTTGAAATCACCACATATGTCTAAGAAAGAGTTGGGATGGGTGGTTAAAAGATATTCCACATTGACTGAGAGAGAACCTGTAAATGGAGCAGTCACTGTTAGGAGGACTGGACAGCATACCATCAAAGAAGAGGTTGGAACAGAGGGGAAGTTGCAGCCAAAGGTACTCCTGTGGGTTTGGAGTTGTTAGAGCAGCACATGGACATTGGACAGTAAGAAATGGAGTTCTTGATGCAAGTTGTAACTTCTCCGTCGGGTCGGGTCGGGGTTCAGGCCTGTCAAATCGGAGGAGACAAATATCCAGGGAGAGACACTAAAGAGTAAGGGATTTCTTGTGGGAGTAAGGATTCTGTTAAATAATCATGCTTGGTTTATCAGGGTCGGCCTGGATTAAGAGATCTGTCACGTTGGAGCAGAGGTCATGGACAGGGGGGGTTTGGCAAGAGGGAAACAATGGTGCAGTGGAGGTTGAGAAATGGCACAGTGGAGGGAATGGGTGGTGGGAGCTGGGAGGATGTGGTTACAGAACAAAGGGAGCAAAATGGCATGGGCTGGGGGGAATTTAGCGTGGTAGGTAGAATTGGGAGGCAGATGGACCAGAGGGAATCTGGGATTGGGCATGACAAGGGGGGATCTGACAGGGAATGGGTGAGGGGGAGATTGGAAGGGGGCATGGTGAGGTGGAAGCTTGGATGGGGCAGGACAATGGGAAAGCAGAAAGGGGGGATGTGAGGTGGAGGGTACGCTGAATTGGGAGACACAGAGAAGGTGTTGTGTTTGGAGGATGTGGGTGTGGGGAGATGATGAGGGGATGAACATAGAGGGGGTTGACACTTTTGATGGGCTTGAAGAGTTGATGGTCGTGTGCAGGCAACCTTTGCAGACTGGACTTCTCTTGATGGACATGTTCCCTAGCTGAGATCTGGATGTGTACGATATCAGTAACTTCACAATACATGTCCTCACTCAAAATAGACAATGGGCCGAGTTAGGTTTTTGTGTTGATTCATGCTCTTCACCTTGCTCGTCAATAAAATTCTCACAAATGGATCTATCGGTCATACTTAATAACATATTGGCTGTTGCCCATTGCAAAAGTGTCATTCTTGAGAGTAAATTTGCCTCAAAGATTTAGTTGGGACAACATGATTTATGGTAAGTTGGGTTTTCCCTGCGCACAATGATAAGAAATTCGCCCACAGACCAATTAGACCCATTAATGTTTCAATCAAATATCCCATCCCACCCCCAAGTCAATCACTGTGAAGATATTCATGTTCTGGCAAAAACTATCAGCATGCAGTTTTTACTTCAAGTTGCCTTAACATTTAAAAAAAATCAGAATTACTATGTAGATAAAAACCAGAATAGCTAAATTGACATATTGTGTGACCTATTTCTTGGAAAGCTTTACAAAAACAGCAGTTCTTAAGAAGATTTAAAGCCTTCTTTTCCCCTTTTCTGTAGAAAACATTGACGCGATCGCAACCTTTTAAACAGTGAAGTCTAATTAGGGCAGTACTGATCTTACTCCCCGATACTGTCATGGATGGTTTCCATATCAAGTGTATGGATATTTGCTCCTTTACGCATGTGGAACAACAACACTCATCCATCCATCCACCCATTGGGACCATGCTCTGTGCAGAGCGATGTTGCTGCCTAAGCAGTCTCCTGAGTTATTGGGCACACTCCTGGACGGGTCACCACTCCGACACAGGATACCAGCAAGCAGCTGGTACTCATTTTGCCAAACTCGGAAGGATGACAGGCAGAGTCAACCCCACCTGGTATTAATTCAACAGCCGAGCGGGATTCAAACTCAGGATCCTGGGACCCACCACCCGAGCCATTAAGTCAATACCAGGCATGAGCAACACTCAACATGGAATTATCTTGGCCATTGCAACCCCTATAATGAAAACTATCTTTGTCGGGACTCTTGACAACAACACACGAGTTGTCTTTTGCTGCATAGGCTGCGTGCAAATACACACGAGTATCTGCTTCTTCATGGTTGCACTCTGTCTGTGACCTCCTCCACATTGACGTTACGATCTGGAATGTCACTGCAGGCCAATACATAGCATTTTGATCAATGGGCAAGAAAGACTTTCACCCCACTCAGCTCCTCTCCCTTGTATAACTTCCAAGCCTCAAACTAATACTCAACTAGTTCTTCCTTATTGACACCACACGCCAGAAACTTCTTCCACTCTCGAGGAATAGCTTGGCCGTGCATTATAATGCGTTGTGAACCACTTGCTGCTCTTTTTTGCTCACTCTGCATTTTTGATTGATACATCTGGATATTTGTCTATCAAAATGGCACTTGCCATAGACGCAAGATGATGAAAGATGAAATCAGCCAGTTTGAAGAAAGTTTCAGCTTCTTGAAGCTTCTTTGGATCAAGCTGTTGGATCATGTCCACGCTATCTATGATGAAGGCACGTCTCTGTGGTGTTTCTGTGATAGGACTTTCACAAAGTGATTCCACAGCATGAAAGAGATTGGCTTTGTTCGTCTTAACAAGACAGCCTTGTCTGGTTGAAAATAGCAGAGCCCAAGCAATATGTCATCATTACTTGAAGATTGATCTTTCAAACCTTTCCAGTGTCAACTCACCTAGCCAGTCGATGTCTGTCTGTGTTGAGGCAATCTCTCTCCCCAAAACTTAAGTTTTTGCAGTTTTGCACATGTTGGTGAATGTCTTTAACTTTTACTTCTTCATCTTGGAAAAAAGGTCAACTCCTCCTTTTTGCTGTCTATCACTAACCAATGATAGAAAGCATTTTCACCAATGGTTCTGGCCATTTCCAAATCTGATGCAACCTCACATGAAGTAATAACCCCTGAATAAATTTGAGCAAGTTTCTCTTGCTCATAATCAAATAGATTCACCATGCTGTGGACAATTTCTTTAATTGTGGACACATCATGTTGATCACGTTTTTCCTGCTTTGTTGAAGATCTGAATGTTTGCACGTTGTTTGCCCTTTCCCTACCATATTCTCACGCTGACAAGTGATGGCAGCTAATACACCTGTTCAATGCCTCTTTTCTTTTCTTTTTTTGTGAACCCAATCATGCCATCTGTTGTCTTGGAATCCCTGTTTGCTGTCCACTCTATTGTAAGGTCAGAGGAAACTTGTGCAAAATTATTTACACTGCATTGCACAACAAAATCGCATTTCCTGTGATGCTGATGTACTTCTGGGTGGTTATTTGATGGTTCCAGCATCTCAAGCCAATAGGCTCCAGGTATATATATATGTACTGTTCATATACTGTATATCTTGCATAATTCTGATGATAATGGTTGAACACCCAAGGTGGTATTTCTCTTACACGAGAAAGATGAAGATCCCAACTACCTTCTCGTGTGGCTCTCCGGAATCAATACATTCAGTTTCCAGCAGATTCAATGAATGGAGACCAGCTTTGGTCTGAAAATGCTGAAACTCTGCCTCTGGCTCCTGGATCACAGTGTAAAATGTATTTATACAGTGGCAATTTTTGGTCAACTTCACTGTCATTCGAATCTGCCACATTGAACAACATGGTTAGCTCTGTCAAACGAGGCCGCTGATTGGAGGGGAAAAGGGCTCACATAGAGCATCTCCAATTGGTCTAAAGGAGCTTTGTCACGTCTTTTAAAAACCTTTGGAGCAGTGCATATTTCAATCAAAATTTTATTTCAAAAATATTTCAAATATTTCAATCACATCAAAATGTATGCAAAAATGCCACTTGTTCAAGAGGCAACATTTACTTTTTTGTCAACAATAATATTTTTGGTATACTTGGAATTTTTGTACACCCATCCAAGGTGCAGAGCACGTACGAACACGAAAACCGAAATCGGCCGATGGTGTAAAACCCAACTCGCCCCAACCAATCTGTGAGGCAAATTTACTCTCAAGAATGCCACTTTTGCAAAGGGGAATAGCTAAAATGTTAAGTGTGTCCTAAAGATTAATTAGTGAGAATTTTGTTCACTACCAAGGTGAAGAGCACATGTATCACTTTCTCGATGGATTTTAGTACTACGCCCCTTGGTCTACAAGGATATGTATTCAATAATACACCTCAACAAGGTACAGTAAAACATGGAAAATTGGAATGGAAACTATTTACAACAGGGATGAAACGGGAACAGAAAGACGTGACTCTCTGGTCTGGAAAACTGAACTTCGATGAACTGTAAAGGGGCACGTATGAGCCAACACCAGACATACTCAGACCTGGAACTGGAACTTTTGTCACTGTTTCCTTTCTTGCCTTATTTTCGTCAGTTCTCCTCCTTCGTTTGCAGCACTGTGCCGTTGATGCAATGCCCCTACTACCAGTACAATGGTAGTCATTTCACTGACCTCAGAAAGATGACAGGTTGAGTCAATCCCACCTGGTGTTAATTCAACGATCCCGACAGGGGCTTGAACTCAGGACCCTGAGGTTCCAAGCCAGCCACCCTAACCGCTAAGCCAACACCAGGCTTTTTCGTCAGTTCCACAACTACTTTTAAGCTCAAGGCTGTCCTGGATTTTCATAGGATGAAAATCTGACCCAGATTGTTTTCTGAACAACAAAATCTTTGATTGATAAATTTCCTGACTTCACGTAGAAGCTGGAGTATTAATCTTGGTTGTTAAGTGGTACGGTTTTGCATCCATTGAGAGGACATTTTGTTATGGTTTGCGACACCAGACTTAATTTTTCAGCAATACTCAAAACACCACTCTCAGTCCATTTAACTTACTAGTACGTGCCCGTACGTGCGTGGCGTAACGTGCAAAAGAAAAGAAAAAAACTTTCAAACCGCGTGCCAAAAACAACCACACAGGCCGTTCCTTCGCTCTCGCGTGTCCGTACGTGTGTGGCCGTACGTGCGTGGCCATACATGCAAAAAAAAAACTTTCAAACAACCACACAGGCCATTCCTTCGCTCTCGTAAACGACGACTGGATTGGGGCATTGTGTTTATCTATAAATGTGCATAAGAAATCGAGAAATTATTAGAATACAGTAAGTCATCACTATCGGGAAGTCCGTACGTTGTAACCCGTAATGGGGAACGCGACTGAGGATCTCTTTGCCAACGGCCACGCCTACGCAGCAACGTGTCCTGCCATTGGTAACTAAATGGCGCCCTTTCCCATCGGCCACACCGACACACCAACGTGTCCTGTCATTGGCTTGGTAAATAAATGGCCATAACTTGGGAATCACTTGTCCGATTAATATCAAACAAGGCACATACTCAGGTCCCCAGCAATATACCTGGCAAGTTTCAATTAGATCGGACCAGTGGTTGTCGAGAACAGCGGTCTCTATCTCTATCTCTATCTCTATCTCTATCTCTATCTCTATCTCTATCTCTATCTCTATCTCTATCTCTATCTCTATCTCTATCTCTATCTCTATCTCTATCTCTATCTCTATCTCTATCTCTATCTCTCTCATCTCATTTTCTTGCTGGATCACGAAGCAAGTTCCACCACCTACCCCCCCCTCCCGGAATATTTTGTTGCGGCAATGGGTCCCGAGACACAGCTTGTCAATCAGGGGGATTAATCCCCAGTTGTCCTCGGTAGAGCCGGACCTGGGGCCACCGCTCACAATTAAAGTTGTGGTACGGTGGGTTGTTTTAAAACCACGAATGCCACCCAGTTAACCATGAATTCCGGTGTCCACCGTCTAATTATGCCGTTTAACTGGAGGTCACGTGGTTACCTGAGCAGGGAGTGTGCCCTCGGCAAAGCACAAATCTTATCTTGATTAGATTTTAATTAGGGCGGCCGAGCGTTTTAACCGCTGGTGTGTGCGACTATTTTTTGGTCAAATCTGTGGTAATTACCTCCCAGTCTATCTAGGTTCGGACAATGCTATACCAATGGAAGGAAAGGACAAACACGGACAGGTTGGAAGTCAATAAATAATTTATTAATATGAAAATAAATAATTAAAAATAACTATTTTCTGAGGTAAATAAGTGAATAAATTCCAAAGCAATCAAAATGAACAGTTAATCAGGCAAAATCAATCAATATGGACAGAAAAAAGACAGAGAGCAGATGCTTATTGTGGGGGGGGTTTGACTTACTTACAACTAAACACAGACAAGGGTACCCAGCAGGTCATTCAGGGGGAGAAGAGTCGTCTCGCTCACCGAAGAGAAGTCGTCCGTGAAGTTAAAAAGTCCTGAAATGTGTGCGTGTCGTGTCTTGTCATCGCAGACCCTGCCTTGCCGTGCACCCACTCGCCAGTCGACGTCTGGGGGCACTGAGATTGTCTGTCTTGGTTTTGACCCTGGTGCTTCGACACGGGCAGCTCCTCAACCTTCACGAAACTGGTGACGTCCAGTGACCCACACGGTCCGTTGGTGACTGACCCGCGCCTCACTCGGTGTGACCGACCCGTGGCTCACTTGTCGGCGCTGCTCACACCCACACGCGCACCACGTGCTCGCTTGCTCAAGCACTGGAAAGGACGAAT
>CM068958.1:70959266-70980216 GCA_035128595.1 Eptatretus atami | reverse complement strand
GTTTCGCTGAGGGAACATTGGGGATGGGTGGGGAGAGAGGAGAAGGGGGAAGAGAGCGAAGAAGGTGGGGGGGGGGAGCGATCCTTCACCACACATTGCAAAATCCCATTGACTTAATGTATTGGGGAATGCGTTCCTGACAAAAAACAATTGAGTGGAGATTTTTTTAAATCGTAAATTAATTAAAATAATACAACAATCTATCTATAATAATAAATGTGTGTGTCTCCTCGTGTAACTCCAAAACCACCTGTCACTTCACTGAAGGGAATAGTAAGAGAGGGGGAGGGGGGAGAGAAGAGAGAGAAGAGAGAGAGAGAGAGAGGAGAGAGAGAGAGAGAGAGAGAGAGACACACACAGACACAGACACAGACACAGACACGCCATCAGCCATGGCTCAGGAAGTGCCTGAAAATAAAGTTTCGTTCCACTCATCGGGGGGGCGGGGGGTAGAAAAACCTTGATAATATGATAGTATATATCTAAATACATACACATGCAAAAGTTCTCCACTCAATAGCTGCAGTTATTGTGTATTTTCATCTTGAAAATCGATGCATTCCCCGCGTTCTCTCATTTGAATTTTCTCCACTCGGATCACGTGTGGGCCACGTGACGCCTCGACAGCCAAAGATCGGCTGACATCGTATGCAATTACGTCAGACTGTCATATGACCAGTAAGTTGTCCAAGATGGCAGCTTCCTGCAGGGAGGAAATCACCGGCAGCTGATCGGCGATTTATCGGTAATTTTTGATGAATATGGCCAGTGAGGACGCTCCCCAGTGTATTATTCACCAGGACAATGTAGCGAACGAAGAAGTCAAACGTTTTACCTCTGTAAGATGGGATAAATGGAGAGAAAGTGTCAACAAATGGCTCGTCTTAGACGGTCACGAACGACGTTTAGCCGAGAGTGCCGGCGGCGGAGGACTAACTTCGATCATGGGCCTATTGTACCCGGAGTGCCGGCGCGGGAGGACTAACCATTGTGCAACGCCAGCGCATCGACCCATCAAATGAACGCCATTGACCCTGCTCCGACAGCTTTATATATAGCCGGTTACCACGGCCGGACATTACATACATACGGCCGGTGAGCAGACAACTGGGCAGTCGAACGGCGCTGATCGACACTTGAGGCGCACTCAGTCAGCGCGAGGATTGACTTTGCCGCATCACTAGTCTGTGGCGTCTTCGTCTGGGAAGAGCAACCCTCGCCTCGCCATCGTCAGGGTGGCCTTGGCCAGCCCGCAGGTTGAGTCGATGTAACGGGCGCCGGGCGGTATCATGTGTCGTGGAGAGTTGATTCAATTATATTTATATATTTTACACCCATGTAGTTCGGCTCTTCGTGTTGAGGACGTTCCAGACCTCACGGGGTGGGGAACCAGCCTCCTTACCGTCACCGCATCAGCCCCTAGACGGCCCCGACTACACAATAGGGAAAGTGGGTAACCTAATTTGGCTTTTCGTGGGAGTTGCAGGTATACAACATGTCCAGCAATGTTCGATGCAGAGCGCAGTTTTTTGGCGATGGTTCATACATGCAATCATCAACAATCACAAGAGTCATCATGCAGGTTTGTGAACAACGTTTCTCAGCCCCACGTATTCTTTTTGCATTGATGAAGGACAGTAGCAAGTGTCGTGATAGCCCAGATGACTAGGGATTTCTCCACACTCAATATACACTCGTGCACTCTTGGCTAAACGTCGTTCGTGACCGTCTAAGACGAGCCATTTGTTGACACTTTCTCTCCATTTATCCCATCTTACAGATGTAAAACGTTTGCCTTCTCGTTTGCTACATTGTCCTGGTGAATAATACACTGGGGGAGCGTCCTCACTGGCCATATTCATCAAAAATTACCAATAAATCGCCTGATCAGCTGCCGGTGATTTCCTCCCTGTAGAGCTGCCATCTTGGACAACTTAGCTGGTCACATGACAGTCTCATACGTGCCAACCCTTTTTGAAGGAAAAGCGGCAGGCTGGCGTGCGACGCAGTGACACGCCCCTAGGGGGTCCGGGGCATGCGCCCCCGGAAAATTTCAAAAAAATGAAGCAAAATGGTGCAATCTCCTGCATTTTGAGACCACAGTTAGCTGAAATATATCAACATATTTTTAGAGTGAAAAAGAGAAAACTTAACATGTTGATCTACTCACCAATCTTTATTTTCTAAGACATCATGATCATCAGTCACGTTTCCAAAAATTACTCACTGTCCAAGCTCTACATGTATGTGCCCATACATGTCCACAAGAGTTTACATAAACTCACTGATACATCTTTATGAATGAAATGACTGGCCACTCTGATTTCATAACATATTTACAGTTTCACACATATACAGTTTTCAGTTTGAACAGTTAAGATGCACATTTAGCTATTCAGAGCCTGTAGGTGGAGATTTGGCCTTCTAAGAGGTCGGCATCTGGCTTCCACGAGAAGCAGCTGACTCCATCCGGCTTGAAGATGTTAATCTTCCCTGCCAGCAAACCACACAGAGTGTTTCTGACGCCATGGCTGTCCTCGCACGCTTGACTTGGGTGACCTTCCTTGCACGTCCCAACGTGTCCTTCTGATCAGTTGTCATTTTCTTGACCATGCTGAAAAGGGACTCACAGTAGGCCTTACTGTGAGGATCAGCAGGACGTGTTTGGCCAGTCTACAGAGCGATGGGTAAATGGGCTGGCTGGTGCCAGTGCAGGGTCCGTCATCTTCTCCATGGCTGCCCAAAACACATCCACCTCTCATCTGGTCATATGCTGGCAGGTGACATCTGACTGATATGTGCAGAACTCTCTGCACAGCGCATCTCTGTTCTCTTCTGGGCAACACATGCAGGGAGCTGTTCAACCAGTGTAAGTAGGCTCTGCATGGAAGCTGTCTTGGAGGAGGCTGGGTCCACGATGACCGCATTCCTGATCAAAGGTCCTGGAATGGAATTTGTCCGTCATGTAGGTCAGGGAACCAACGTAGAACATTCGGACCTCTGCTCTGAATTTCGTCACTCCACTGGTCCCCTCTAGGGCGTTCTTCACATGAGCTGCATTGCCTGGAAACCGACAAATAGCTCCCTGTTCGACCTCTGGTTGTCCTGTTCAGTGACAGCTTGTATCCTAACAGCTTGTATCCCCCATGACGATGGAGAAGTCTGATCGACACATATCACAGAAGGCATGTCCGTCTCCTTTACGCGAACCTTGATACACTTGAACTCTGTTGTCAACTTGGCTTAAACGTTGTGACCCAGCGTGGGGTGGTTTTTTCTTCTGGTGTTTGCATTTGTTGTCGTGCACTGAAGCGATGAGTACTCTCTGTTAACTGCAGTCTTTGATCATGAATGGAAAATGGCGCGTTGTCTTGAAATGAATGCCCGCTGTTTCCTGTCGTCCCATTTGATTGGTCATGCTTAGTTTGGAAGCAATAACCAATCGCTGACGAGATAAGAAATCAAGGTCAGGCACGAGTTTTGTAGAATGTAGAAGCAGCCGCGTGTAATACGATCTTGGCAGTGAGAAACGAACGCAAAACTGAAAAAACACAACTATTTATTTTTTCCAATAACAATTCCAAATGCGCTATGTCTGACTCATAAAATCGGTGTGCGTTGGAGCTATAGAAAATCGGTAGGCTACCGCGTGAATCGGTAGGATTGGTAGTACGCAGTCTGACGTAATTTGCATACGATGTCAGCCGATCTATTGGCTGTCGAGGCGTCACATGGCCCACACGTGATCCGAGTGGAGAAAATTCAAATGAAGAGAGCGTGGGAATGCATCGATTTTCAAGATGAAAATACACAATAACTGCAGCTATTTGAGTGGAGAACTTTTGGATACGTATGTATTTTGGATATATACTCTCATATTATCAAGGTTTTGTCTACCCCCCCCCCGATGAGTGGAACGAAAAACTGCACGATACAACTACGGCTGATGGCCTAAGAGAGAAGAGAGAGAACGAGAGACTTTTGAAATCTTTTATTACAAAAAAGTATAAAAGAAACGAGTCGTAAACAATTCAATCAATGTAGATGAACAATTAAGGAACAGGAATACATGATAACTCATTAAAGTAGCAAAGATAATCATCTCCTCCACCTTGCACAAATTCACCTTGCACGGGCACGTACAGAGCCTTTAAAGGATAGCAAGACACTGCATTCTTCTAAATTAACACCCAAAATCATTATTTCCAAGTAATGCATATCGAGAATTTTGCTTCAGCGAGCAGGAAATTTGCAATTTGAGATCCGACATTTTTGCAAGATACAGCATACAGTACACAAAATAATGGAAGAAAAGCACAAAGCAAATCTCTGGAAAAGAAACTTCAAGAGTTGAAAAAGCGGAACCAGCATTTGGCATCCACATAACATGTAAAATGTCCTCGGAGTGTCGGCAAAAAGGACATTCATCAGATAACGCAAGGTTCAGTCTTTTTAAAAACACGTTTGAAGGTAAGGAGTAGTGTGCGAGCCTCCACTGTATGTCTCCAGTACTTAGACACAGGTGACGTATACATGGAGGACCAGACAGAGATGATGAACCCCTGCAGGCAGAAGATCTTTCCAGTGGGTGGCAGTGTGCTATCGGGTTGGCAGAAGTAACAACATTAAGACATTGCACATACAGAGCAGTCTTTGTACAGGTGTAAAGGCTTTGTGGAGGGAGCACGAGAAAAACAAAAGCCAGGAAGTCAGGATGTGTTGTTCTTGTATCTTGAAGCACCATGCAATGGAGGTCACGATAAATTAAAATAATTGAAAACTAACAATTGAACGTAGAAGATGTCCAATTAAACGAGTTGACTTGACATGGCAGACTTCCAAAATCTGGTTCGGGGTCTGCCATCCAGAATAAGTATGATTAACGAAGTCCCTTGCAAGAAGAAACCAGATTTCAATGAAGGATTGAATTAGGGACCTGCTTTGGTAGTCATGATGGAACAGGCTATTGTAAAAACAGGTTCACACATAAGATTACAAAAATTTATTCGAATCCTTGTTTCGTACTGGAATGACACACTGACTGGCATTCAGGAGACTTGGTAGAAGGAGGGCAGTAGTGAGGTGTCGATTCGCCGCAGGTCAAGTAGGAAGAGCTCAGGGCCATGCCTGAGCTACCGGCTTGCTGCAGCAAGCACGAAGCCAGAGCCGCCAAGACAGGACTTCCTTGTACAGAAGTTGAGCAAGGTAGTCAGCCGGAGGACAGTATTTTGCTGGTAATGTCCACAAGCCCTTGACCGCCTTTTGCTGCGGGAGACTCAGAAGATCTGCTCGAAGCTGGTGCATGCCATTCCGAAAAATTCCACAACGATTGTTGCAAATTAATGATTCGTGATTTGGGGGGGGGGGGGTGTAAGACAGTCATCCTATGCCAGAGTTTGAAGCGGCCAAGTTGTTAATTAATTATCAGCACTCCACCTCTATAAGACAGGAGGCTGGACAACTTTTTCAACGTTAAGGGTGTGAGATATTTGATCACCAGCTGATCCAGTTCTTTAAAGAAAGTCTCATTCCCAAGGAACACCCCAAGATGCTTTACACCATCATACCTCCACTGCAAGGCTTTAGGCAGAGAAGGTGGGATAAATAACCCTGAAGGACCAAGACACAAGGCTTTACTCGTGCTCCAATTAACAGTCGCAGAAGATGCCAGGTTAAATCATGTAAAGCACTTGTAAGGACAGTAATGTCAGACCGAGTGTTGACAATCACACACACACACAACTCATCAGCATATGCAAGCACCTTGACAGGATAACAAGAGGTGCCACCGAAAAACCAGAAAGCTTTTTACGTAAATGAATCAGCAATGGTCTATAGCAAGGGAACACAAGCACCCATAGAGAGGGCAACCTTGTCTAATACCTCGCTGAACTGGAAAAGGTGACATAAACTATTGTTGATGTTTATTAAACTGAAGTTGTTGTGATACAGTAATTTAATACAAGAAATAAAGAAAGGACCAAACCCAAACCCCTTCAAAACGAGCAGACAGATACAGACAGACACAGACACAGACAGGAGTGTGTAGAGAGGAGGAGTGATGGAGAGGAGGGAGGAGTGTGGATAGAGAGGAGGAGGAGTGTGGATATAGAGGAGGGAGGAGTGTGGATAGAGAGGGAGGGAGGAGTGTGGATAGAGAGGGAGGGAGGAGTGTGGATAGAGAGGAGGGAGGAGTGTGGAGAGAGGGGAGAGGGGGAGTGTGGATAGAGAGAGAGAGGAGGAGAGTGTGGATAGAGAGAGAGAGGGAGGAGTGGATAGAGAGAGAGGAGGAGTGTGGATAGAGAGAGAGGGAGGGAGGAGTGTGGATAGAGAGAGAGAGAGGGAGGGAGGAGTTGGATGGAGAGAGAGAGAGGGAGGAGGAGTGTGAGTAGAGAGAGAGAGGAGGGAGGAGTGTGGATAGAGAAGAGAGAGGGAGGAGGAGTGTGGATGAGAGAGAAGAGGGAAGGAGTGTGATAGAGAGAGAGAGGGAGGGAGGAGTGTGGATGAGAGATAGAGAAGGGAGGGGGAGTGTGGATAGATAGAGAGAGGAGGAGGAGTGTGGATAGAGAGGGAGGAGGAGTGTGGATAGAGAGGAGGGAGGAGTGTGGATAGAGAGGAGGAGGAGTGTGGATAGAGAGGAGGGAGGAGTGTGGATAGAGAGAGAGGGAGGAGTGTGGATAAGAGAGAGAGGAGGAGTGTGGATAGAGAGAGAGAGGGAGGGAGGATGTGGATAGAGAGAGAGAGAGGGAGGGAGGAGTGTGGATAGAGAGAGAGAGAGAGGGAGGAGGAGTGTGGATGGAGAGAGAGAGAGAGAGGGGAGGGAGAGTGTGATGGAGAGAGAGAGAGAGGTAGAATGAAGGAGGGAGTGTGGATGAGAGAGAGAGAGAGGGCAGGGAAGGAGGTGGATAGAGGAGAGAGAGAGAGAGAGGGAGGAGTTGATAGAGAGGAGAGAGGGAGGGAGGATGTGGATAGATAGAGAGGGGGGAGGATTGTAGAGAGAGAGAGAGAGAGACAGAAGAGAAAGAAGAGACAGAGACAGAGACAGAGACAGAGACCAATTAATTGTGGAGACAGAGAAGGGTGGAGAGTATTGGCTAGTTAAAAACGTCGTTTTTTACGAGATTTGCTTTGATTCCCTGTGGAGCACCTCACAAAACCTCTGAAAATATAGACACAAGATCTGGCAGATGCTATGTATAGGCAGTCCCTCTTGGGACAGGCGTGAGTCTAGCATGAATGCATTAAATCGATTAGCTCAATGAAGATGGTTAATTTTGGCACGTCCTCAATTTTTTTTCACTCAATATAATTCTCCAAACAGTAGAAAAAGATAAGTTTAATGCTTTTGGAAATTTCCCATTTCTTGTGTATCTATGGAGAAGGAGGAACATATCCTTGCTCACTTAAAGTAAATAGGCATATTGCTTTGTATTTCTTTAAATTGTCAGATTTCGTACAGGTTTCGACACTCATTTATCCGGATGATATCCAATCCTCAACATTGAAATAATATTTCTATGATATACTTTCATTAGTCGTGAGATACATAGTGGAAATTTTTTTTATCATGAATGCATGAAATCGCTCTAAGCTCCTAATTTTAAAACTACAGTACTTACAAAAATGATGTATACAGCGACTTGAGCTAAGGTGAACAGGCATTCGATAATATGAGTGAGAAAGTGAAAAAGCACGAGTGTCGTAAAGAAATTGTTGCGGCCTGTTCCAATTAAGGCATTGTTTGAGCAGGCCAAAAAACATGGTTGCTTCAGACCTGAGCGAGGTTACCCAGGAAATGCCTTCAGACCCCAGAGAGCGATAGCCGAGGATCCCTGATGAAGGATATTTTTTTAATAATGGTTGTTAATTATCTTCAAAAGGTGTTTAATTAACCCGAACAATCATTTTTCACTCTTACACATCCTTGGAGTTTTCTAAGTATGCATGCAAAGTTTCAGGCTGCAAGGTTTTATGGTTTTGAGTTATGGAGGAAACACACACACACACACACACACCACACACACACACACAACACACAACACACACACACACACATGACATTATTTTATTAGTATAGATACACACACGTTTCTGGTGAGGAAAAAACAAACCATGGTTTAAAGATGCCAAAGTACACTCAAATTTCCACTTGGCAGAATTCCAGGATGACCTTAAAAATCAACAAATAAAAGAAGTGGCACATGCAATACATGGCTTAGGAAACTCCCATGGTTGTCTTACAGTACCGTTTACCCCCTAGGATCTTTGCCAGGTTGCGAGGTTAACAATTAGCCATCATAACTGCAATCCGAGATCTTCGTGACATTTCCTTGCTTTTATTTATTTTTACAGCCAAATTTTACACAGGAGTGACCAATGCTTCATCAGATTAACTGTCCGTGAACCAAAAGTAGAATTTTTTTTTTTTTTTACAAGGGTGTAGGGTGTATCCTCATGCAGGAATTAAATGACAAGAGGCAGCAGATTGCAGACTACTAAAAGGTGTGGGGATGAACATACATCAGAAGAAAAAAAAGATAATAACACAAAAATGAGGATCAATGGCCTGTTAGAGGAACATAATTGGAAAGAATCGACTTGAGTTGAAGAGGTCGTGGATGGGCAGAGCATTGAAAGACTAGTGAGAAGACGAGACAACAGACACAGGGTGGAAATTCCACACAATCCCGGATAATAAGGGAAAAAATAATTTGGTGGGCAACCACACTGAACTTTGAGTGGGTGAGCAGGTGAGGGTGCTTGAGGAACATGTGCACCGAATGTGGCTTAGGAAGGCAGAGGAAGAAGAGGACAGGAGGAGCAAGTTCAGATGTAACTTTTATAGACAAAGCCCACTATTTGTGCCAGTGGGAGACACAGTAGGCTGATTCCCACAGTCCTTCAGTCGAGATTCCATTGGTGTGGCAGTCTTGTTTTGACTGCCTGAAGTAAAGGAAGGTAGAAAGCAGGAGCACCAGCCCAAAGTGGGGAGCAAAAGAGATGGCTTTATGGACTCGTTTGGCTAGATGATTCTCTTTTACATTCTGGAGTATTTATTGGATGGTCACAGATGCCTTTGATGGAGTAGACTGAGTTTCACCTCTGCGAACCTCTTCTATAGAGGTTGGCAGACTCTCCATTGCTGTCAGTAGATTTGTAACTTCAGAATAGTATAACAGTTGCTGCTGATGGTTTAAAGAAATGCAGCAACATGTTGTTGGAGAAAAGTTATTGCTTTTATTTAAGAAAGACATTTACTAGACAGCTTAAAAGGGCAAACACATCCTTTTGTATCAACGGAAAATAAAGTTAGATGCCAGATGTTTCTGTTTTGGAAGGCTTGCCATTGAAACATACTTGAGTGGATGTGCTGGTGCCTGCTTCTTCGGGTTCACTCAACTCCGCGAATAAATATGTTTGTGGGACCTTAATTTGTGTATTTGTATGCAACAAAGTGAGAGTAAAGTAGTTGTAAGGAGTGAAGGTTGAGGGGGGGTCATGGGGGAATTGGGGGAAGGTGAAGAGGTGTAGGAAGAGAATTCTGGAGAAAAGCCGCTGACAAAGTAAATCAAAGGAAACATGTAAAACCTAAAATCGAACCATGGAAAAGATGAAGCAGACAATTTAAGAAACAGCATCGTATTATATAAGGAGCTTGTGGGATAAAGGCAAGAAAGAGTTATGATTTCTTCGACCCTTTGTAAAAGCCTCAAATCTACTCTCCCCCCCCCCCTGAGTCTTAATGGAAAGAGACATTTGATGCCTCGGTCTAAAAAAAAAGTCAGGGTTTTAAAATTTACTAAAAAAGCTGTAGGCAGATATAACTTGTAGGAAATTCTTGTGCATGTACTTTATTGGTTGTAGCTGTATTTCTGAAATAGTGCCTCAGAAGCATTTGGTTTAATCTTACTGCATGATACTGCTTTGCAAGATGTTCACAACCAACCGGCAGCGAACATTGTGTTTTTCTGTATGCTATTTAGCATGCCATTACTGTTTTTATGCTTGCTTGCTGACAGTTTCCTCGGTCTTTATTCACCTTTTAGGTATATTACAGGATATTCCATTCAATAGATCGTTACAGAAGCCCAAGAGTGGCAGGAACTGAGACAAGTCTCGGGTAGGGGTGCAGTGATTTTGGTACGGTGCAATAGATGTTGGTGGTTCCCATTCTCAAGAGCATTCAAAATTGCTTGCACCTGATGCACTCTGCAGTATCGAATAATGAAGCCTTTGTCTTTCGGGACCTGCTGGGTTGTGTGGTGAGCACCGTTTCTTTTCTGCTATAATCCATGGCTTCTGGAATCAAAACTGTAATCTCGTCAATTCTTGGCACGGCTTGGTCTTAATAGTGTTGTCTGTTCTACATTATTGTCACGCTGTATTGCAGTGCAAGGAAGTTTTTTTTAAACCTTTTTGCTCTATTTGCTCAACGCAGTTTCTTGCTGGTCACCGTTTTTTTGTGTGATTTTTTATTTTATTTTATGCAGCTCACTGGATGTCGTTTTGTAATTGACTAGCAAGTTGCCTGTATCTGCATGGTTTCAGACAGGATAGGGATCCATCCATCCATCCATCCATCCATTGGGACGATACTCTCTGCAGAGTGTGTGGTGCTGCCTAAGAAGTCCCCTTGGCTAGTGGACACAATTCTGGATGGGTCGCCACTCCGACACAGTATATACAGCATGCTGGCACTCATTTGCCCAACTCTGAATGACAGGTCGAGTTAAACCCACCTGTATTAATTCAACAGCTGAGCGGGATTTGAACTCAGGACCCTAGGATTCCAAGCCCGCCACCCTAACCATGAAGCCAACACCAGGCATGGGTAGGGTTGGAGACGGAAAAAAAAGGTTGCTTCTGTCATCGAGCCGGCAAGCTGGCAGCAACAATTCGCATTTATTTCCACATCTGAATCAATTAAATGCCTCAATGGCGGTGAGATGCCAATTTGAAACTGTTTCTTCAATATGTATAAGTTTCTGATGGCTATGGTCCATAATAAAAAATTGCTGTTAGTGTCAAAGCCACTGACGCAATTGCAAATTAATTGGGATGAATACAAACTTAACTTTGAATGCCACAAAATTGTCCATAAAATTATTGCTGCCCAAAGTTCACAAGTCAGGAGTGAGTATGCATGCATGAGCTTAGTTGTAGGTGAGGCACCAGAATATATGCTCCCACCTTTGTTGAAGTGCAAAAAAGTGATTGACAGAATTCGAGTGCTGGTTTTGAAGGATTTCAAAGTGGACACTTGATTACGTGCACACATCTTCTTCTTTTTTTTTTGCTGAACCAATCAATGATTCATCTTGTACAACATGTAAAAAGTCCTTTATAAAGCCCCTATGTGCAGTATTTTAACCTTGGGAGGACATTTTGAAGGTATTTTTCAGCAGCAAACATATGCAGCAAGCACATTGTTAAACATTCCAGTAAACCTTCCAAATACAGTTTCAGACATGAACCAAGAGGTCGGTGGAGTGAAGATAATTACAGAAGCCTTCATAACAAAGATAAGCAAAAAAGGATTTGATTTGCCCTAAAATTTAATATTGGCAAGCTTCTGTGAGTTTATGCATGAATGGGAGGTTTGCATGCCCCTGGCAAATAATTCCATTCCTTGTTACCCTGAATTTTGAATCTTCTGCATTTGGCACCCTTGGGTATGCCTTTAAATATAACTTCATTTAAATGTCATCTGGGATCTTCCCCTATTTGTGAGAATTTTCCGTATAAACAGTAACTTGCAACTATTTTGCCTCTTTTCAAATGTTTTTTGGCTGCTCGTACTATTTTTATTACATGCTAGTGAATGATGATTTGGTTGGTGTTTCGCATTGGTTTGGTGTTTAGACTACTTTCACTGATATATTTTGCCAGCAGTAATGCTCCTTAAAGAAGGGAAGTATTTATGAATGCAAAGGTGAAATGTATTTTAATACTATGCTGTAGTATACTCATCCCTGTTGATTGTTTAGAAATGATGATGGATCATATTGCATTCACATCACTTGAACTTGGGTAAGCAGGTTCTTCATGATTTAAAATCCTGAAAGAACATGGTGGTGAAAGCTCATGTAGCTTACCCCTCCCCCTACGTCAAGAGTGTCTACTTTTATCTCTGCCACCGAAGGTGAAGGAGTTATGTCTTACCCCTTTCTATTTGCTTGGTGTGTTGTTTGTTTGTTGTTTGTGTACAGGATATCTCAAATGTTGTGGACAGATCTGGATAAATTTGTGGACAGGTTGGGTGTGTGACAAGGACGAACTGATTAGATTTTGGTCCGGATCATCCGACTGCTAGAATTTTTAAAGTGATTCTTCACCATTGAGAGATCGGCCAAAAACTATACATAGCATGCATATCTCAAACGTTGTGTACGGATTCAGATGAAACTTGTTGGACAGGTTGGGTGTGTGGCAAGGACGAATGTTTCGATTTTTGGTGAAAGATCCGAATCGGATCCGGATACGAGAATTATTTATTTTTTAAAGCGATTCTTCACCATTGAGAGATCGGGCCAAAAACATATAGCACTGTATAGCATATATTTCAAAAATGTGATTGGGCCCGATATGTTCTCAGTGGATCAGCATTATTGACGCGGCAGGTAATGCGCCTCCACAGAGTGCCCTTCGAGTTAGTTTGCATTGAAAATGGGAAGCAATTTTTTTTGATTGAGGAAATCATGATTTTTTTTTTGAGAGGCTGATTATTTTCAACCATTCTGTGTTATCTGCAACAATGCATTGTCATGTGCATTTTGTGCAAGCGCCGTCCTGTCCTTGGCATGTGCGTGATTATGTCCATCTGTGTATATAACCGGCATCTAAAGTCTCTGCCATATTTGTAAATTTGCAGGCCAAATTACACGCTTAAAACACAACTGCTTTTAATGAAAATGCATAAGTTTTAATCAGCTTGAAATATTCAAAATATTTCCGAAGAGTGAAACTGGATAGTGTTGAAATCATGTCAAGAAATAGACAAAAGTCGCAGGTGAAGTCGTTGGAAAATTCACCAAATAATCCACTGTATCAACCCAAGGTGGCAGTTTGCAAAGCAGCATTTTACACAGCTTCAGTCTTGAGCACAATTCTTATGTTAATGGTTTTGTCAGGAAGAGAAAAATATCCAAAATCCTTTAAAATGCGAATACTTGTTGTCTCGGCCTGTAACTATTGACTTCACATATGAAGAGTAGTTGGCAAATGCTTCATTTGCATATCAATCCTCTAGTGGGGCATTTAAAAGAAAGTGGGCAGGAAGACTGGTTAAAAGATTGATAATATATCCAAATTATATAACGGCTTCAGTTGTCAAATTTACAATGTTAAATTCACTAAATGTATTTGAAATGCAATGATCTTGGATATTAAATTATGTTATGAGGATTTTTTTTTTGCGACTTGAAATGAAAGAAAGAGAGGGTCGATGTGATTCTTAGTCCATAAGCACAAGTCATGATGCTATCGACAATCAGATAAAAGAGCAATGTTGATCAAGGTGTGTGATGTCGGTGTTAGTCAATTAAAGGCCGATTGGCCGAGATGTGTACGTGAACGAATGCAATATTGGTCATCTGCGATGATATTTCATGTTAACTTCGTAACTGGAATACAATGCCGATTTGATCCAAATTCTGGTCGTTTTTCCTCAAAAAACCGTCGAACGCCTTTCATAACTGAAGGTTTTTAAAAATCTTATTTTGAAGGTAGCCTTTCAGATCCAGATTACAGTGAGTGTATTGGAAAAAATTTAAGTCAGAATTAAGCAAAGCAAAGTTTTATAAAACCTCATCACTGACAGTGGGATTGCTCATTGCAATGACAAATCCTTAAGGCCAAGTCACCCTTGACGTTTAGCCAGCAATGGCAACGTATCAAAATGTATGTAAAACGCTGGCTACGCTGAAACTTTTGAATTTTTTTAAAGATTCGGACGTATTTCATAAACTAGTAGTTCGTCAATGCATAACATATTAGTTAACGGCACAGAACGTTTCGTTGTCTTATAGATAAACTTAACCAACGTAATGCTTAGCCGTTGTGGCGTTCATCACAAACCTATGCCCAGATGAGTCTAACTTTGCATAGCGCGCCTGCACGTATCGCCGACGAAATGAACGTACGTAGCCTATAAAAGGCTGCCGCACAATGATTCAATCAATAACCGCCGAGGAGAAAAATGGAACTAGTCAACATTCGCAGTCACACCGGGATCTTGCCAGGTATGCCGACCTCTGAAAAATGCTCTAAAACGCTGGCACAACGTCGAAGTACGGCTATGGGTTAAGTTTGGTATAACGTGAATAGAAACGCTAAAGTTCGCTAATCATTCGTCGTAGTAAGTGGAGTACGTCTTGTACTTTAAACGGTTAAAATCATTTTAACGAGCGTACTTGCCGATTAGGCCTCACACGTTCCGCATGCGATGGGAATAAAGTTGTACCGCATGATATGCGATCTGTATGGCACACGCGACAAAAAGCTACTTGTAAGTTACTCATTAAGTCAAGACACGTCAATGTAATGGTTAGCGTCAGTGTTCCAGACTCCCTGGTTTTTTTTTTCCTCTTCGGTAATGACGGTGATGTTGACACTTCGATTTCTAGTGCGGTTTATAAATAAATATAATTAATCGGCTGCTCGCTAACGATTTAAATCATAACCGCACTACAAAATCGAGAGTTGTCAACATCACCGTCAATACCGAAGAAACAAACAAACAAAAAAAAACCAGGGAGTCTGGACACTGACCGCTAAACCATTACATTGACGGTTTCGGACTATGAGTACCTTACAAGTAAACGTGTGTCGACATGTTCCAACGATCGCGTAAACGTGCCTACAACACGTTACTCATAGGTTAGAAATAAGTTCGGTACGCTAAAACAATTACCCTCCGAACGTGTTTGACTTATGATAAACTTAAATAACGTGGTCGACGTGTGTCAATGATACGCATAACGGCCTAACAACTCTATGGCCAGCGTAGCGAAACGTGTGAGTCATACGCCTGGCAAAAAAAAAAAATAAGTCGTAAAATTCAAGCATGCTAAAAATTTGAGGACAACCGCAAAGTACCAACGATGAAAAGCCAGCGTATACGACGTATGCAGTGTTTCGGCGTGCTCTCAATGTTTCCAAAAACTACCCAAACGTTTCGACGTTGTCCAGCGTTTTAGACAAATTTTTCAAAAAATCGCATAAGCTGGCTTAAAACGTTCAAGGTGTGACTGGGCCTTTAGAAAGCTACAGATTGCTAAAAACCATGGAAATTATGCAAATCTCAACATTAAGAAGCAGATCTCCTCGTGTTCTCTGTCCCCACGCTTTTTTTCCTTCCCTTTCCTGCCTTCTCTTGTCTCCCTTGCTCCCCGTGAAGTGTGACAAACTGCACATTCTGTGCGTTAGCTCTCATACGAGCCTCAACAGAGCATACAAAAAAGAAAATATAGAAGAATCAACAAACATCTTTGCAAGCTGCATTAGAAAATTTGGGTGAGGTATTGCACATGAAAGAAGCATATATTCTGAACGATACAGTATATATGTATTATATATATATATATATATATGTATATATGTAATATGTATATGTATATATATATATATATATTTAGCGGTGCTTAAAAAATGGAAAGTTTCGAGATTTCTCGCGGCATTTTGCAAATCGTTCCTGACGTTGAAAAAACGCAAAGAAACAAAAAAATTAGCAGATTTGAGGTGGTTTAGGGTCCATCAAAGTCTCTCAACGGATTCATTTATAATGTCACAATTAACTAATAGCGAAAAATGAAAGAGAAAGAGCATAAAATTTCGTTTTCAGTGCGGCAGTGGGCAACTGCGGCGGTGAAGTTCTCTCCAATGGTTATCCCAAAGCCAACAGTTCCGTGCTTTCCGTGTAAGAACACGCCATACTCACTCACTCTGGAATCCAAAAGAAGAAGAAAAAATTAGAGATAAAAAAAAAGAAAAATACGAGATACTTGTTAACCACCGACCGACAAGCGAACCGAAAAGCTCAACTGACGTCTCCCTCTCTCACTGCACGTCTTCTCTTTCCCACCGAGTAGCAAACCCCCACCGGATGTAACAACTTCCTTCTTCTTTGATGGGACCCCTAAACATTTTGGAACTGTGGCCAAAATTGGCCAGCGCAGTATTCTAGTCAGTAGAACAAAATAATTCCAACATAGCCCCAGAATATTCAAAAATTTGAACATTTTTCCCTTATATTTTGGACCACCCTAATATATATATATATAACATTGTTGAGCTCGTGTGAGAGCTAGAACACACGCCACAGCAAGCGGGGGGGGCATGAACAAAGAGGGGTGGGAGATGGGAGAACAAAAAACAGTGCGCGAACAGAACATAAGGAGATCTGTGAAAGGAGAGGGATGGGTGAGGAACACGGGGTCATACAAGATGACATGCAAGGAACTTTCAGGAAGAAAGCAGGAATTTGAAGGAGTGCAGTTTGGGTGGATTACCGGGGTGTAGAAAACATCGAGTTTGGGATGGGGAAGATAAGTGGTGCGTGAACAGGCTGTTTGAAACCTGGAGGGAAGAATGGGATTAAAGGAGAGTTGTAGAAATGAATGGTTGAAGAGATTCAAGAGAGTTATGTTAATACCCCACACCAAGGTGGACGGAGTTATGTTTCACTCTATCTGTCTGTCCTGTCTTTGTCTGGCAGCACAATATTTCAAAATGTTGTCAACGATTTGGACAAAAATTAGGTGGATAGGTTGCGGTGGGTTGAAAAGGATGAAGTGCAGGGAAACTTTGTGAAGATCCGACCGGATACGAGAATTTTTTATGTGCTTCATTCACCATTGAGATTCGGCCAAAAACAATATATAGATGATGTCTCTCAAAAGTTGTAGGACGGATTCCAGACAAAACTATGGACAGATTGGGTGTGTACAAGGCCCGAATCAATTCATTTTGCTGAAAGATCGGATCGACAGCGCATAATTAAAAAAATTGTTTTCATAATTCTTCACATTGAAGGTTAGGCCAAAAAGATATCAAGCACGATAATTCAAAACGTTGTGAGGGATTCGACAAAAATAGGTGGATGAGTGGTTAGATTTTGGCCTAAGGTCAGGATACCAAAACTAAACTGCTTCAGCCTGCTAGAGGTATGTGCTCTACCCAGTGCTTTCTCGTTGGTATGTTTTGCAAGTCCATAATTCAGATAAAAAAGTTGAATATGTTATTTTAATGCGTGAGGTTAACATGCCAGGTTGGAATTAAAATAAAGTATTTGTTCTAAAGATCACCATTTCACTGTTTGTAAACAGTCCAAAATCTGATATGTACTCTCGGACCCCACTATTCGCAGCGGGATATGTTCCTGAACAATGCCGCTAATGTCAAAATCCAGTAATGTCAGGGCATTGTTTCAATAGAAAAAGGGGGATAGGTTCCGGAAGTTAGTCGATTCATGTGGAAAAAAATCAAAATCCGTGAAACTAGCTGAAAAAACCTCGAATACTCCCGCAAAAAAAAACCATGAATAACACCCTGCGAAAAGCCCGAAAAAACCCCGCAAATATGCTCACGAAAAACTGCCGAAAACACGAAAAAATAAAAATAAATGAAACCTTGATATGCACAGCACAGGCAACGAATGTTGAAGCAGCCATTTTATTAACGCGAATAAGCAGTGTCTGCAAATAGCAATCAGTGATAGCGGGTCCAACAAGTGCTTTAAAAAGCCTCACTCGTCTGGTTCTAAATGTGATTCTTGTCCACTCATATGATGACTCTTAAGGCCCAGCTCACACCTTGACGTTTTAGCCAGCTTATGCCGATTTTTTGGAAAATTTGTGTAAAACGCTGACACTCGAATACGTTATGGGTAAGTTTGATAACATATGAGAGCACGCTGAAAACACTTGCCATACGTCGTTGTACGCTGGCTTTAAACGTGTACTTGGGCGTTGTCCTCAAATTTTCCATGCTTGAAATTTTAAGACTTATGCCAGCTATGACTCACACGTTCCGCAAGCCATGGCCATAAGTTGAGGCAGTTATGCACATCGTGAAACACGTCGACACACGTCTTGTAAGCTCTCATAAGCCAAAACAGCGACGGTAGATGCTCTAGCGTACCCGAAACTATTTCTAACGTCTATGAGTAACGTTGTGACGCCACATATCGCGAACGTTTGGCACACGTCGACAAAAGTTACTTGTAAAGCGCTACTCAAAGTCGAAACACTGTCAAGGTAATGGGGTACGTCAGTTCCAGACTCCATGGCGTTTTTTTTTTTTCTTCGGTATGACGCGTATGTTGCACACGTTCGATGTAGGAGTTATAATATCAGGTCAGTCAGGTATGGCGAGCATGTGCCAGAACAGCGCGTCGCTGCGTCCACTTTCCCGGTACTCCAGGGCCTCCGTTCTGGCCATCCCCCAGGCAGATGCCAGGCCCATCCCCATCTCCTTGCAGAGGGTAGTGGATAACATGGCTGCAGACCGACGAGGCAACGGTGGTCGGCCACTGCACTTCTCGCACTCGAACCTGCGCCCCGCTGAGAGAATCTGGTGAGCAGGATCAGCGTGCAGCGACAAACAAGCCAATGTCCATACAGCCGCAACTGACTGCTTCACGACTATATGCAGCTAACAATCTCACGAGTCCTCTTATCTCAGCAACCACTCGTTGGACAGCATAAATCCGTAACCAGCGATACGCAAGGATTGCTCCAAGAAGAGACCTGGTAGCAAACGGATATTAAGTCTTGCGTCTCAGATCATTGTCAGATCCAAAGTCGCTCGACATCCATGAGCAAGACTGGAAGCACAAGACCTGGACATTCGACTTTCGTCCTCCGCACAGCGTGTACGAGCAGCTGCCACACGCCATGATTCCAGTAAACTAATGACCCCAGCCCGACGCCAGACGTCCATTTGACCTCGATCACAACCTGCAGACACATATGATCATTCGACGTGCCAAGGTAAATGTGAATCTCTCGCACTGACCTCTAACATCCTCACGCACCATGAATGGACAGAAGAGAAGGAAGCAGCATCGCAAAGTGTACGCAAAGCCTAGATCATTGTTTTGACACACAGAAACCAGTAATCCCAGCGGCTCCGATCCTCATTCAGGCACTCGAGGGCCCCCAAACAGGTGGATATCCTAGTCTTCCCAAAAGGATGACTGCAATCATCTGCAAAAACTCAAGGTCAGAGATTCTTGACATCCAAAGCGATGCCCGCCACATGTGATCTATCCGACAATCTTCCCTAGAATCCAGTCCATCAAGGTGAAAGGTGGGGCACAAACACACCTCCTGACCAAACTCAGTTACAACTGGAAATAGAGTCAGAGATGGAACCACCTCAACTCACAGCACTCTGTACCAGTAATAGAAGCTTCAGACAATCAGATCGATCATTTTGGTGGTATCCACGAAGACCGAGAATCCTCGCATCGAGGGCATCCGTATTCACGAAATCGAAGCTTATCAGAGATCAACAATCGGCTGCAGAGCAGCCCCTGCCGAAAACTCTCGTCTGCTTCGGTGCAGGCACCAAAGCAAGAATATGCATCGTTGACGTTCTTTGTGTGTAAAAGCCTGACTGCTTCTGACGCTGGCTGCTCAAGCAGATGGGGCGAACCCTATCGAAGAATTATCCGAGCAAAAGACCTTGCCCGGCACTGAGAGCAGCGTCACCCCTCGGTAGTTGTGCAGTCTTGGCGATCACCCTTCCCTTAGTCCAGAGAGCGAAACAAACCAAGCCCCTCTTTCCAATCAGTTGGGATGATGCCTGTGTTCCAGGCAGAGCACAAAACTGCATGCAACGACACGAGTGCAGCATTTCCACCAGCCTTGAGAAGTTCAGCCTATGGATGCACAATCCCGGGGAGCTTTTCCCCCGTTTCAACCGGTTCACCGCAGCCCGTGTTCCACAAGCGAAGGTGACCACAGTGATTTGAGGTCAAGCAACAGGGGATGTAACACCCCTTGACGTTTCCAACCGACAAGCTGGGCATCAGCCTGGTACAACCGCTCAAAGTAAGCCGGCCCAGCGGCCCTTCACTTCAGACTCCTCTGTCAAGAGCCTGCCACTCTCTGCTCTAACTGCAGTGCTCCAGATGGGCTGATGAACGCAAGCGCGAATTCCCCTGTAAGCGGACGAGAATCACCGTCCCACAGTGATGCTCTACCCCCTCACAGCAGATTCCTCGCACATAGGCCTCCTTGTCCACCCTCAGTGACGTACAGTTTTACGCCCAGCTCCCTGAACAGCCCTCAGCTGCCCATTTCAAGCCTGCCCGTCGACTCGGCAATGGTATCCATCTCCCTTGAAGAGACCAAAATTCTTCTTTGCCCTGCGGTGATTCAAGACATCCACGAGGGCAACATCAAGGATGGTGGTTTTGAAGGCACTTCCACAACTCTTCAGCCCCCAAAAGGCACCCAGACCCCCAAGTTCCACATCAGCCTGTTCGCAAAACTCCTAGCTACTCTCCATCCTGACTTGCCAAAACATCCAGCCTAGGCTGGGGATGGTACCATTCTCCAGGATTTTAAGTTTGCCACCTTTTTTTAGAGTTGCTACAACAAGGCCTTGTCACGTTATCTGAGGCTGAGCGCTCGTTTAGACCTGCACAGTCTGGATCAATCCTCCAGCGACCGTCAATGAGGACATGGTTCACATCTTCCTTTGCCGCACCGCCAGCGTTGAATACCAAGTCCAGCGAATGAGCTTGTGTGGGCCGCTGAAACCATGAACCAGCCACCCTAAGTCATGAATCTCTCTCTGACCACTGCAAGGCTTTAGGCAGAGAAGGTGGGATAAATAACCCTGAAGGACCAAGACACAAGGCTTTACTCGTGCTCCAATTAACAGTCGCAGAAGATGCCAGGTTAAATTCATGTAAAGCACTTGTAAGGACAGTAATGTCAGA
>CM068958.1:70925062-70959192 GCA_035128595.1 Eptatretus atami | reverse complement strand
AAGAGGTGCCACCGAAAAACCAGAAAGCTTTTTACGTAAATGAATCAGCAATGGTTCAATAGCAAGGGAACACAAGCACCCATAGAGAGGGCAACCTTGTCTAATACCTCGCTGAACTGGAAAAGGTGAACATAAACTATTGTTGATGTTTTATTAAACTGAATTGTTGTGATCAGTAATTTAATACAAGAAATAAAGAAAGGACCAAACCCAAACCCTTCAAAACGAGACAGACAGATACAGACAGACACAGACACAGACAGGAGTGTGGTTAGAGAGGGAGGAGTGTGGATGTGAGAGGGAGGGAGGAGTGTGGATAGAGGGGAGGAGGAGTGTGGATAGAGAGGGAGGGAGGAGTGTGGATGAGAGGAGAGGAGGAGAGAGGAGGAGTGTGGATAGAGAGAGAGGGAGGAGTGTGGATAGAGAGAGAGGGAGGAGTGTGGATAGAGAGAGAGAGGGAGGAGGAGTGATGTAGAGAGAGAGAGGGGGAGTGTGGATAGAGAGAGAGGAGGAGTGTGGATAGAAGAGAGAGGGAGGGAGGAGTGTGGATAGAGAGAGAAGAGGGAGGGAGGAGTGTGGATGGAGAGAGAGAAGGAGGGAGGAGTGTGGATAGAGAGAGAGAGGGAGGAGGAGTGTGGATAGAGAGAGAGAGAGGAGGGAGGAGTGTGGATGAGAGAGAGAGAGGGGGGAGGAGTGTGGATAGAGAGAGAGAGGGAGGAGGAGTGTGGATAGAGAGAGAGAGGAGGGAGGGAGGATGTGGATAGATAGAGAGGGAGGGAGGAGTGTGGATAGAGAGGGAGGAGGAGTGTGGATAGAGAGGGAGGAGGAGTGTGGATAGAGAGGGAGGGAGGAGTGTGGATAGAGAGGAGGAGGAGTGTGGATAGAGAGAGAGGGAGGAGTGTGGATAGAGAGAGAGGGAGGAGTGTGGATAGAGAGAGAGAGGGAGGAGTGTGGATAGAGAGAGAGAGAGGGAGGGAGGAGTGTGGATAGAGAAGAGAGGAGGGAGGGAGGGAGTGTGGATGAGAGAGAGAGAGAGGAGAGGGAGGGAGGAGTGTGGATGGAGAGAGAGAGAGAGGGAGGGAGGAGTGTGGATAGAGAGAGAGAGAGGGAGGAGGAGTGTGGATAGAGAGAGAGAGAGAGGGAGGAGGAGTGTGGATAGAGAGAGAGAGAGGGAGGGAGGAGGTGTGGGATAGTAGAGAGGAGGGAGGTTGTAGAGAGAGAGAGAGAGAGACAAGACAGAGACAGAGACAGAGACAGAGACAGAGACCAATTAATTGTGGAGACAGAGAAGGGTGGAGAGAGTTTGGCTAGTTAAAAACGTCCGTTTTTTACGAGATTTGCTTTGATTCCCTGTGGAGCACCTCACAAAACCTCTGAAAATATAGACACAGATCTGGCAGATGCTATGTATAGGCAGTCCGTCTGGGGGACAGGGCGTGAGGTCTAGCAGTGAATGCATTAAATCATGTAGCTCAATGAAGATGGTTAATTTTGGCACGTTCCTCAATTTTTTGTTCACTCAATATAATTCTCCAAACAGTAGAAAAAGATAAGTTTAATGCTTTGGTGGAAATTTCCCATTTTCTTGTGTATCTATGGAGAAGGAGGGAACATAGCCTTGCTCACTTAAAGTAAATAGGCATATTGGCTTTGTTATTTCTTTAAATTGTCAGATTTCGTTACAGGTTTCGACACTCATTTAGTCCGGATGATATCCAATCCTCAACATTGAAATAATATTTCTATGATATACTTTCATTAGTCCGTGAGAGTACATAGTGGAAATTTTTTTTATCATGTAATGCATGAAATCGCTCTAAGCTCCTAATTTTAAAACTACAGTACTTACAAAAATGATGTATACAGCGACTTGAGCTAAGGTGAACAGGCATTCGATAATATGAGTGAGGAAAGTGAAAAAGCACGAGTGTCGTAAAGAAATTGTTGCGGCCTGTTCCAAGTTAAGGCATGTTTGAGCAGGCCAAAAAACATGGTTGCTTCAGACCTGAGCGAGGTTACCCAGGAAATGCCTTCAGACCCCAGAGAGCGAGGTAGCCGAGGATCGCCTGATGAAGGATATTTTTTTAATAAGGTTGTTAATTATCTTCAAAAGGGGTGTTTTAATTAACCCGAACACTCATTTTTCACTCTTACACATCCTTGGAGTTTTCTAAGTATGCATGCAAAGTTTTCAGCTGCAAGGTTTTATGGTTTAGAGTTATGGAGGAACCACACACACACACACACACACACACACACACACACACACACACACACAACACACACTGACATTATTTTATTAGTATAGATACACACACGTTTCTGGTGAGGAAAAAACAAACCATGGTTTAAAGATGCCAAAGTACACTCAAATTTTCCACTTGGCAGAATTCCAGGATGACCTTAAAAAATCAACAAATAAAAGAAGTGGCACATGCAATACATGGCTTAGGAAAACTCCCATGGTTGTCTTACAGTACCGTTTAACCCCCTATGGATCTTTGCCAGGTTGCAGGGGTTAACAATTAGCCATCATAACTGCATCCGAGATCTTCGTGACATTTCCTGTGCTTTTATTTATTTTTACAGCCAAATTTTACACAGGAGTGACCAATGCTTCATCAGATTTAACTGTCCGTGAACCAAAGTAGAATTTTTTTTTTTTTTTACAAGGGTGTAGGGCTGTATCCTCATGCAGGAATTAAATGACAAAGGGCAGCAGGATTGCAGACTACTAAAAGGTGTGGAGGGGATGAACATACATCAGAAGAAAAGGAGTAATAACACAAAAATGAGGATCAATGGCCTGTAGAGGAACATAATTGGAAAGAATCGACTTGAGTCGAAGAGGTCGTGGATGGGCAGAGCATTTGAAAGACTAGTGAAGAAGACGAGACAACAGACACAGGGTGGAAATTCCACACAATCCGGATAATAAGGGAAAAAATAATTTTGGTGGGCAACCACACTGAACTTTGAGTGGGTGAGCAGGTGAGGGTGGCTTGAGGAACATGTGCAACCGAATGTGGCTTAGGGAAGGCAGAGGAAGAAGAGGACAGGAGGAGCAAGTTCAGATGTAACTTTTATAGAACAAGAGCCCACTATTTGGTGCCAGTGGGAGACACAGTAGGCTGATTCCCACAGTCCTTCATGTCGAGATTCCATTGGTGTGGCAGGTCTTGTTTTTGACTGCCTGAAGTAAAGGAAGGTAGAAAGCAGGAGCACCAGCCCAAAGTGGGGAGCAAAAGAGATGGCTTTATGGACTCAGTTTGGCTAGATGATTCTCTTTACATTCTGGGAGTATTTATTGGATGGTCACAGATGCCTTTGATGGAGTAGACTGGAGGTTTCACCTCTGCGAACCTCTTCTATAGAGGTTGGCAGACTCTCCATTGCTGTCAGTAGATTTGTAACTTCAGAATAGTATAACAGTTGCTGCTGATGGTTTTAAAGAAATGCAGCAACATGTTGTTGGAGAAAAGTTATTGCTTTTAATTTAAGAAAGACATTTACTAGACAGCTTAAAAGGGCATAACACATCCTTTTGTATCAACGGGAAAATAAAGTTAGATGCCAGATGTTTCTGTTTTGGAAGGCTTGCCATTGAAACATACTTGAGTGGATGTGCTGGTGCCTGCTTCTTCGGGTTCACTCAACTCCGGAATAAATATGTTTGTGGGACCTTAATTTGTGTATTTGTATGCAACAAAGTGAGAGTAAAGTAGTGTAAGGGGAGTGAAGGTTGGGGGGGGGGTCATGGGGGAATTGGGGGAAGGTAAGAGGTGTGGGAAGAGGAATTTGGGAGAAAGCGCTGACAAAGTAAATCAAAGGAAACATGTAAAACCTAAAATCTGAACATGGAAAAAGATGAAGCAGACAATTTAAGGAAACAACACGTATTATATAAGGGAGCTTGTGGGGATAAAGGCAAGAAAGAGGTTATGATTTCTTCGACCCTTTTGTAAAGCCTCACATCCCCCCCCCCCCCCGAGTTCTTAATTGGAAAGACATTTGATGCGTCGGGTTAAAAAAAAATTAGTCAGGGTTTTTAAATTTACTAAAAAGCTGTTAGGCAGATGATACTTGTGGAATTCTTGTGCATGTACTTATTGCGTTGGAGCTTGTATTTCTGAATAGTGCCTCAGAAGCATTTGGTTTAAATCTTACTGCAGTGATACTGCTTTGCAAGATGTTCACAACCAACCGTGCAGCGAACATTGTGTTTTCTGTATGCTATTTAGCATGCCATTACTGTTTTTTATGCTTGCTTGCTGACAGTTTCCTCGGTCTTTATTCACCTTTTAGGTATATTTACAGGATATGTCCATTCAATAAGATCGTACAGAAGCCCAAGAGTGGAGGAACTGAGACAAGTCTCGGGTAAGGGGGTGCAGTGATTTTGGTACGGTGCAATAGATGTTGGTGGTGTCCCATTCTCAGAGGCATTCAAAATTGCTTGCACCTGATTGCACTCTGCATGCAACGAATAATGGAAGCCTTTGTCTTTTGGGACCTGCTGGGTTAGTGTGGTGAGCACCGTTTCTTTTCTGCTATAATCCATGGCTTCTGGAATCAAAACTGTAATCTCGTCTAATTCTTGGCACGGCTTGGTCTTAATAGTGTTGTCTGTTCTACATTATTGTCACGCTGTATTGCAGTGCAAGGGAAGTTTATTTTTAAACCTTTTTGCTCTATTTGCTCAACGCAGTTTCTTGCTTGTCACCGTTTTGTTTGTGTGATTTTTTTATTTTATTTTATGCAGCTCACTGGATGTCGTTTTGTAATTGACTAGCAAGTTGCCTGTATCTGCATGGGATTCTAGACAGGATAGGGATCCATCCATCCATCCATCCATCCATTGGGACGATACTCTCTGCAGAGTGTTGGTGCTGCCTAAGAAGTCCCCTTGGCTAGTGGACACAATTCTGGATGGGTCGCCACTCCGACACAGTATACCAGCATGCTGGCACTCATTTTGCCGAACTCTGAAGGATGACAGGTCGAGTTAAACCCACCTGGTATTAATTCAACAGCTGAGCGGGATTTGAACTCAGGACCCTAGGATCCCAAGCCTGCCACCCTAACCATGAAGCCAACACCAGGCATGGGTAGGGATGGAGACGGAAAAAAAATGGTGGCTTCTGTCATCGAGCCGGCAAGCTGGCAGCAACAATTCGCATTTATTTCCACATCTGAATCAATGTAAATGCTCTAATGGCGGTAAGATGCTCAATTTGAAACTGTTTCTTCAATACGTATAGTTTTCTGATGGCTATGGTCCATAATAAAAAATTGTGTTAGTGTCAAAACCACTGACCAATTGCAAATTAATTGTGGGATGAATACAAACTTTAACTTTGAATGCCACAAAATTGTCCATAAAATTATTGCTGCCCAAAGTTCACAAGTCAGGAGTGAGTATGCATCATGAGCTTAGATTGTAGTGTGAGGCACCAGAATATATGGCTCCCACCTTTTGTTGAAGTGCAAAAACTATTGACAAGCAATTTCAGTGCTTGGTTTTGAATGGATTTTCAAAGTGGACACTTGATTACGTGCACACATCTTCTTCTTTTTTTTTTGCTGAACCAATCAATGATCGTCTTGTACAACATGTAAAAAGTCCTTTTATAAAGCCCCTATGTGCAGTATTTTAACCTTGGGAGGGACATTTTGAAGGTATTTTTCAGCAGCAAACATATGCAGCAAGCACATTGTTAAACATTCCAGTAAACCTTCCAAATACAGTTTCAGACATGAACCCAAGAGGTCGGTGGAGTGGGAAGATAATTACAGAAGCCTTCATAACAAAAGATAGCAAAAGGATTTGGATTTGCCTAAAATGTAATATTGGCAAGCTTCTGTGAGTTTATGCATGAATGGGGAGGTTTGCATGCCCCTGGCAAATAATTTCCATTCCTTGGTTTACCCTGAATTTTGAATCTTCTGCATTTGGCACCCTTGGGTATGCCTTTAAATATACTTCATTTTTAAATGTCATCTGGGATCTTCCCCTATTTGTGAGAATTTTTCCGTATAAACAGGTAACTTGCAACTATTTTGCTCTTTTCAAATTGTTTTTTGGCTGCTCGTACTATTTTTATTACATGCTAGTGAATGATGATTTGGTTGGTGTTTAGCATTGTGGTTGGTGTTTAGACTACTTTCACTGATATATTTTGCCAGCAGTAATGCCACCTTAAAGAAGGGAGAGTATTTATGAATGCAAAGGTGAATATGTTATTTTAATACTACGCTGCAGTATACTAATCCCTGTTTGATTGTTTAGAAATGATGATGGATCATATTGCATTCCACATCACTTGAACTTGGGTAAGCAGGTTCTTCATGATTTTAAATCCTGAAAGAACATGGTGGTGTAAGCTCATGTAGCTTACCCCCCCCCCCACCCCTCCCCCCACGTCAAGAGTGTCTACTTGTTACCTCTGCCACCGAAGGTGAAGGAGGTTATGTCTTCACCCCTTTCTATTTGTTTGGTTGTTTGTTTGTTCGTTTGTGTGCAGGATATCTCAAAATGTTGTGGACAGATCTGGATGAAATTTTGTGGACAGGTTGGGTGTGTGACAAGGACGAACTGATTAGATTTTGGTGAGGATCCGGATCCGGATCCGACTGCTAGAATTTTTAAAGTGATTCTTCACCATTGAGAGATCGAGCCAAAAACTATACATAGCACGATATCTCAAAACGTTGTGTACGGATTCAGATGAAACTTGTTGGACAGGTTGGGTGTGTGGCAAGGACGAATTGTTTCGATTTTGGTGAAGATCCGAATCCGGATCCGGATACGAGAATTATTTATTTTTTAAAGCGATTCTTCACCATTGAGAGATCGGGCCAAAAACGATATAGCACTGTATAGGCTGAATATTTCAAAATGTATTGGGCCCGATATGTTCTCGTGGATCAGCATTATGTGGCGGAGGTATGCGCTCCACAGAGTGCCCTTCGAGTTATTTGCATGAAAATGGAAGCATTTTTTTGATTGAGGAAATCTGATTTTTTTTTGGGCGAGCTGATATTTTCACATTCTGTTTATCTGCCAAACAATGCATGTCATGTGCATTTGTGCAAGCGCCGTCCTTGTCCTTGGCATGTGCGTGATTTATGTCCATTGTGTATAACCGTGCATGCTAAAGTCTCTGCATATTTGTAAATTTGCAGGCAAATTACACGCTTAAAACACAACTGCTTTTAATGAAAATGCATAAGTTGTAATCAGCTTGAAATATTCAAAATATTTCCAGAAGA
Source organism: Eptatretus atami (assembly GCA_035128595.1). Taxonomy (NCBI): domain Eukaryota; kingdom Metazoa; phylum Chordata; class Myxini; order Myxiniformes; family Myxinidae; genus Eptatretus; species Eptatretus atami. The sequence continues at coordinate 70,951,920 of CM068958.1, read as the reverse complement.
GTGAACTGGATTAGTGTTGAAATCATGTCAAGAATAGACAAAGTCGGCAGGTGAAGGTCGTGGTAAAATTTCACCAAATAATCCACTGTATCAACCCCAAGGTTGGCAGTTTGCAAGCAGGCATTTTACAGCTTCAGTCTTGAGCACATTTCTATGTTAATGGTTTTGTCAGGAAGAGAAAAATATCCAATATCCTTTAAAATGCAATACTTTTGTCTGGGCCTGTATACTGATTGACTTCACATAATGAAGAGTAGTTTTGGCAAATGCTTCATTTGCATATCACCTCAGTGGGGCATTTAAAAGAAGTGGGCAGGAAGACTGGTTAAAGATTGATTAATATATCCAAATTATATAACGGTTCATGTTGTCAACTTTTACAATGTTAAATTCACTAAATGTATTTGAATTGCATGACTTGGAATTAAAATTATGTTATGAGGATTTTTTTTTTTGCGACTTGAAATGAAGAAGAGAGGGGTCGATGTGATTCTTAGTCATAAGCACAATGTTCATGATGCTTCGACAATCAATAAAAGAGCAATGTTATCAAGGTGTGTGATGTCGGTGTTAGTCTAATAAAGGCCGATTGGGGGAGATGTGACGTGAACAATGCATATTGTCATCGCGAATGATATTTCATGTAACTTCGTGACTGATTACAATGCGATTTTGATCCCAAATTCTGTCGTTTTTCTCAAAAACCGTCGAAGCCTTTTCATAACTGAAGGTTTTTAAAAATCTTATTTTGAAGGTAGCCTTTCAGATTCAGATTTACAGTGTGTATTGGAAAAATTTAAGTGCAGAAATTAAGCAAAGCAAAGTTTTAATGAAAACCATATCACTGACAGTGGGATTGCTCATGCAATGGACAAATCCTTAAGGCCCAGTCACACCTTGACGTTTTAGCCAGCAATGGCAACGTATCAAAATGTATGTAAAACGCTGGCTTACGCTGAACTTTTGAAGTTTTTTTTAAAGATTCGGACGTATTCATAACTAGTTGGTCGTATGCATAACATATTAGTAACGGACACAGAACGTTTCGTTGTCTTATAGATAACTTATACCAACGAATGCTTAGCCTGTTGTCGGCGTTCACAACCTATGCCCGATAGTCTAACTTATGCATAGCCGCTGCACGTATCGCCGACGATACGTGGACAGCCTATTAAAAGGCTGCCGCACAATGATTCAAATCATAACCGCCGGAGAAATGGAACTGTCAACATCGCAGTCACACCTTGGCGATCTTGCCAGCGTATGCCGACCTCTGAAAATGCGTCTAAAACGCTGGCACACGTCGAATACGGTATGGGTAAGTTTGGTATACGTGAATAGAACGCTAAGTTCGCTATCATTCGTCGTAGTAAGTGGAGTACGTCTTGTACTTTTAAACTGTTTAAACATTTTACGACGTACTTGCCGTATGCTCACACGTCCGCATGCGATGGGAATAAGTTGTACGCATGATATGCGATCGTTGGCACACGTCGACAAAAGTACTTGTAAGTTACTCATAAGTCGAAACACGTCAATGTAATGGTTAGCGTCAGTGTTCCAGACTCCCTGGTTTTTTTTTTCCCTTCGGTATGACGGTGATGTTGACACTTCGATTTCTAGTGCGGTTATAATATAATATAATTAATCGGCTGCCGCTCAACGATTTAAATCATAACCGCACTACAAATCGAAGTGTCAATCACCGTCATACCGAAGAAACAAACAAACAAAAAAACCAGGAGTCTGAAACTGACGCTAACCATTACATTGACGTGTTTCGACTTATGAGTACCTTACAAGTAACGTTGTGTCGACATGTGTCAACGATCGCGAACGTGCCTACAACACGTTACTCAGGTAGGAATAAGTTTCGGGTACGGCTAAACATTACCTCGACGTGTTTCGACTTATGATTAACTTACAATTAACTGTGTCGACGTGTGTCAATGATCGCAAACGTGCCTACAACTTATGGCCAGCGTAGCGGAACTTGTGAGTCATACGCTGGCAATAATCGTAAAATTTCAAGCATGCTAAAATTTGAGGACAACGCAAGGACAAAGATGAAAGCCAGCGTACTACGACGTATGGCAGTGTTTTTCGGCGTGCTCTCAATGTTTCCAAACTTACCCATAACTATTCGACGTGTGGCCAGGTTTAGACAAATTTTTCAAAAATCGGCATAAGCTGGCTAAAACGTCAAGGTGTGACTGGGCCTTTAGAAGCTACAGATCTGCTAAAATACCATGGAAATTATGCAAATCTTCAACATTTAAGAAGCTAGATCTCCTCGTGTCTCTGTTCCCCACTGTTTTTTTCCTTCCCTTTCCTGCCTCTCTTGTCTCCTGCTCCCCTTGAATGTGTGACAAACTGCACATTCTGTGCGTTAGCTCTCATACGAGCCTCAACAGAGCATACAAAAAAGAAAATATAAGAAGATCACAACATCTTTGCAAGCTGCATTAGAAAATTTGGGTGAGGTATTGCATTATATCTGATACATATACAGTATATATGTATATATATATATATATAATATAGTGTGATTTAGTTATAGTTTTATATTAATTATATGTATATATATATATATATATAATTAGGGTGGTCCAAAAAATGAAAGTTCGAATTTCTCGCGGGCATGTTGCCAAATCGTTCCTGACGTTGAAAAACGCAAAGAAACAAAAAATTAGCAGATTTGGAGGTGGTTTAGGGTCCATCAAAGTCTCTCAACGGATTCATTATAATGTCACAATACTAATAGGAAAATGAAAGGAAAGAGCATAAAATGTTCTCAGTGGGCAGTGGGCAACTGCGGTCGGTGAATTTCTCCAATGGTTGATCCAAGAGGAACAGTTCCGTGCTTTTTCCGTGTAGAACACGCCATACTCACTCACTCTGGGAATCAAAAAGAAGAAGAAAAAATTAGAGAATAAAAAAAGAAAAATACGAGTACTTTTAACACCGACCGACAGCGAACCGAAAGCTCAACTGACGTCTCCCTCTCTCCCACTGACGTCTTCTTCTTTCCCACCGGATGTAGCAACCCCCACCGGATGTAACAACTTCCTTCTTCTTGATGGACCCCTAAACATTTTTGGAACTGTGGCAAATTTGGCCAGGAGTATTTTCTAGTCAGGTAGAACAAAATAATCAACATGCCCCAAGAATATTCAAATTTTGAATTTTTCCCTTATGATTTTGGACCACCCTAATATATATATATATACATTGTTGAGGCTCGTGTGAGAGCTAACACACAACGCACAGCAAGGGGGGGGGGGCATGAGACAAGAGGGGTGGGAGAGGGGAGAACAAAACAGTGGGGAACAGAGACATAAGGAGATCTGTGAAAGGGAGAGGGATGGGGTGGGGAACACGGGGTATACAAGATGGACATTGCAGGGACTTTCAGGAAGGAAAGCAGGGAATTTGAAGGAGGTGAGTTTGGGTTGGATTACCTGGGGTAGAAAAGATCGAGGTTTTGGATGGGGGAAGATAAGTGGTGGTGAACAGCTGTTTTGAAAGCCTGGAGGGAAGAATGGGATTAAAGAGAGTGTGGTAGAATGAATGGGTTTGAAGAGATTCAAGAGAGTTTGTTATTTACCTCCACCACCGAAGGTGGACGGAGGTTATGTTTTCACTCCTATCTGTCTGTCTGTCTGTCTTTGTCTGGGAGCACAATATTTCAAAATGTTGTCAACGGATTTGGACAAAATTTGGTGGATAGGTTGGGTGTGTGAAAAGGATGAAGTGATGAAACTTTGGTGAAGATCCGGATCCGGATACGAGAATTTTTTAATGTGCTTCTTCACCATTGAGGAATCGGCCAAAAACAATATATAGCATGATGTCTCTCAAAAAGTTGTGGATGGATTCGGACAAAACTAGGTGGACAGATTGGGTGTGTGACAAGGCCGAATCAATTCAATTTTGCTGAAGATCTGGATCGACATGCGATAATTAAAAAAATTGTTTTCAGTAATTCTTCACCATTGAGAGGTAGGGCCAAAAACGATATCAAGCACGATATTTCAAAACGTTGCGGATGGATTCGGACAAAAATAGGTGGATGAGTTGGTTAGATTTTGGCTAAGGTCAGGATACAAAACGTAAACTGTTCAGCCTGCTAGAGGTATGTGCTCTACCCAGTGCTGTTCTCGTTGGGTACTGTTTTGCAAGTCCATAATTCAGATAAAAAGTGAATATGTTATTTGTAATGGTGAGGTTAACATCCAGGTTGGAATTAATATAAAAGTATTTGTTCTAAAGATCACCATTTCACTGTTGTAAACAGTCCAAATCTGTATGTACTCTCGGACCCCACTATTCGCAGGGGATATGTTCCTGAAAAATGCCGCTAATGTCAAATCCGTGAATGTCGGGGCATTGTTTCAATAGAAAAAGGGGGGATAGGTTCCCGGAAGTTAGTGATTCATGTGGGAAAAATCAAAAATCCCGTGAAAAACTGTGAAAAACCGCGAATACTCCCGCAAAAAAAAACCATGAATACACCCGCGAAAATGCGAAAAAACCCCGCAAATATGCTCACGAAAAACTGCGAAAACACGAAAAAATAAAAATAAATGAACCTGTGAATATGCACAGCACAGGGCAACGAATGTTGAAGCAGGCCCCATTTTATTAACAGCGAATAAGCAGGGTCTGCAAATAGCGAATCAGTGAATAGCGGAGTCCAACAGTGCTTTAAAAAGCCTCACCTCGTCTGGTCTAAATGTGATTCTTGTCCACTCATTATGATTGACTCTTAAGGCCCAGTCACACCTTGACGTTTGTAAGCGCATGCTTTATGCCGATTTTGGAAAATTTGTGTAAAACGCTGGTACCGTCGAATACGTTATGGGTAAGTTTTGATAACATGAGAGCACGCTGAAAAACACTGCCATACGTCGTTGTACGCTGGCTTTAAACGTTGTACTTTTTGGTTGTCCTCAAATTTTCCATGCTTGAAATTTTAAGACTTATGCCAGCGTATGACTCACACGTTCCGCATAGCGCTGGCCATAAGTTGTAGGCACGTTATGCGATCGTTGAAACACGTCGACACCACGTTACTTGTAAGTTACTCATAAGCCAAAACACGTCGAGGTAATGCTTAGCGTACCCGAAACTTATTTCTAACGTATGAGTAACGTGTTGTACGCACGATATGCGAACGTTGGCACACGTCGACAAAAGTTTACTTGTAAGGTACTCATAAAGTCGAGAACACGTCAAGGTAATGGTTAGCGTCAGTGTTCCAGACTCATGGTTTTTTTTTTTTCTTCGGTATGACGGTGGTGTTGCACTAATCGATTTGTAGTGCAGTTTATATATCAGGTCAAGGTTCAGGTATGGGAGCATGTGCCAGAACAGCGCGTCGCTGCGTCACTTTCCGCCGGTACTCAAGGGGCTCCGTCTGGCATCCCCAGGCAGATGCCAGGCCATCCCATCTCCTGAGATGATGGTCAACCTGCTGCAACCAACGAGGCACGTGGTCGGCCCACTGGCCTCCTCCACTCACGAGAGCTCCCCGCCTGGAGAACCTGGTGAGCAGGATCAGCGTCAGGAAAACGAGCCACATGTCCATAAGCCGCAACTGACGCTCACGGACTATGCAGGTAACAAATCTCATCCGGTCTCTCTCAGCAACCGCTCGTTGACACAAAATCCGACCAGCGATAGCCAAGGATTCTCCGAAGAGAACCTGGTACAAACGAATTAAGTCTCCGTCTCAGATCCTTGGTCAGAGTCCAAGTCTCGCATCCATAGAGCAAGACTGGAAGTACCAAGGACCTGAAGACTCGGACTTTCGTCCTCGCCGCACAGGTACGCGCCGCACACACCCATGATCCAGTGAATCCATGACTCCCCAGGCCGACCCAGACGTCTATTGACCTCTGACTCACAGCCAGCAGAGAACATGAATATCACTGCCAAGGTAAGTGAATCTCTCCACGACCTCTACATCCTCACACAAACAGACACAGACAGGACAGCAGCATCCAAGATGTCACCGAAAGCCTGGATCTTAGTTTTGAACAGAAACCCGTAACCCAGCGGCTCCGACTCCTCATTCAGCACCTCGAGGGCCCCAAAGGATATCTAAAGTCTCCGCAAGATGACTGCATCATCTGCAAAATCAAGGTCCGAGATCTTGACATTCCCAACGATGCCCGCAGCTTGATCTCTCCGACATCCTCCTAAAATCCAGTCCATACAAGTGCTGAAAAGTGTGGGGGCCAGTACACACACCCTGACGAACTCCAGTAACAACTGGAAATAAGTCAGAGATGGTACACCCACACTTCACAGCACTCTCAGTACCAGAGTAGAGTTCAGACATCAGATCGATCAGTTTGGTGCACCCCACGAAGACCAAGAATCTCCAAGGCATCCCGATTCACTGAATCGAACGCTTTACAGAGATCAACATAGGCTGCAAGCAGCCCCTGCCGAAACTCTCGTCTGCGTTCGGTGAGGACACGAGAGCAAGGATACGGTCAATCGTTGACGTCTTTGGTGTAAAGCCTGACTGCTCTGGACGCTGGTGCTCAAGCAGATGGTGGCGAACCCTATCAAGAATTATCCGAGCAAAGACCCTTGCCCGGCACTGAGAGCAGCGTCACCCCTCGGTAGTTGTTGCAGTCTTGGCGATACCCCTTCCTTTCCAGAGAGGAACAACAAGGCCTCTTCCAATCAGTTGGGATGATGCCTGTGTTCCAGGCAGAGCACAAAACTGCATGCAACGACACGAGTGCAGCATTTCCACCAGCCTTGAGAAGTTCAGCATGGATCCACAGATCCCGGGAGCTTTGCCCCGTTTCAAACCGGTTCACCGCAGCCGTGTTTCCACAAGCGAAGGTGGCCACAGTTGATTTGAGGGTCAGCAACAGGGATTGTAACACCCTTGACGTCCAACTCGACAGCTGGGGCATCAGCCTGGTACAACCGCTCAAAGTAACCGCCCAGCGGGCCTTCACTTCAGACTCCTCTGTCAAGAGCCTGCCACTCTCTGCTCTAACTGCAGTGCTCCGAGGGATGGGCTTGGTGAACGCAATGGCGCGAATTCCCCTGTAAGCGGGACGAGAATCACCTGTCACAGGTGATGCTCTACCCCTCACAGATTCCTCGCACATAGGCCTCCTTGTCCACCCTCAGTGCACGTACAGTTTTACGCCTCAGCCTCCTGAACAGTCAGCTTTGCCATTCAGCTGGCCCTCGACTCTGGTCAATGGTAATCCAGTGCCCTTGAGAGACAAAATTCTTCTTTGCCCTGCGGTGAGTCCAAGACATCCACCGGCAACAATCAAGGATGGTGGTCTTGAAGGCACTCACAACTCTTCAGGACCCCCAAAGCACCCAGACCCCCAAGTGTCCACTCAGCCTGTTCGCAAACTCTCAGCTACTCTCTCATCCTGAGCTTGCCAACATCCAGCCTAGGCTGGGATGTACCATTCTCCAGGATTTAAGGTGCAGCTTTAGAGTTGCTACAACAAGCCTGTGGTCAGTATTGAGGAACTGAGCGCTCCGGTAGACCTGCAGTTCTGGATCATCCTCCAGCGACCGTCAATGAGGACATGGTCAATCTCTTTGCCGCACCGCAGCGTTGGAATACCAAGTCCAGCGATGAGCTTGTGGGCGCTGAAACCATGAACCAGCCACTAAGTCCATGACTTCTGCAAAGTCAAGGAACTTAGTGCTATTCTGGTTCATAGTTCCTGACCCCATGGGACCCAACACACTTCATACCATCCCTATCAGTTCCAGTCGATGCATTGAAATCCCCAGACTAGAAGTGTATCTCGTCTGGGGCACTGATCAACCACAGACTCGAGCGTGGCGTAGAATGCGTCCTTCACGGTGAGATCACTCGCCTCAGTCGGAGCATAAAAGAGACCAGGGAAATGACACTAAGGAGTGACGATCCTTAATATCAATAATACGCTCGTTGACCGGTGTTACCTCAATTATCATTGGGTCAGCTTATTGAGCACAGCAAGCAACTCCTTGGTATGGCAAACCATCAGAGCGACCAGACCAATAGTAGGTGTAACCACCCACCATTATCTCGCCGCAATCCGGTCTCGCGAACCTCAGAGAGAGCTGCAATCCGATGTCCAAACGCTTGAGCTCAGATGACAACAGAGACAGGTGATCATCCTCCTTAGGGATAGGACATTCCAGGCACCCACCCGAAGGGACCGCCTCAGGTTAACCAAGGAGACCGCCGTCTGGTGGACGACACTCAGCACCACTCGACACACCTCCCGAATCTGACCCAGGGATGTTACCCCGTGGTTTCCCTCCTATCATCAAAGATTGGAGGTCCGAAGGCTTTGCCCAATCCCGTCATCCGGTGAGCTGCCCTGCAAGGGGAAGCTGCACAGGAGGTACTCCCACGGAGTGGGTTTTCAGATTTTTTGCGTTTTTGTGTTTTGCGGAATGAAGGATTTACGGTGGCCGGAGTGCAAATCCTGCCACCAACCTCCTAATAAAAAAGTAACCCAACGCAGGAGGACGTCCGCAGACACAGTTGAGCACTAGATATGGATGGCCGTTGGCTCACAAGGAGCTCCTCCGCCTTTGACAGGTTTTTGTTTTTAATCCTGCTGGTGTCCATATCCAAACACCCTCCTCACCAGAAACCTGGTAGGGGAGACGGTTAGTCGCGCACCGACCATGGACAGTTAGTACAGGTTTTACATGGTACCTGTAGCAGGTCACAGATCTAACCGGACCTGACCTGACAGCCGTTCAACGTTTAAATCATAACGCACTAGAAATCGAAGTGTCAACATCACCGTCATACGAAAAAAAAAAAAAACCATGGTGTCTGGAACACTGACGCTAACCATTACCTTGAGTGTTTCGACTTATGAGTAACTTACAAGTAACTTTTGTCGACGTGTGACAACGTTGGCATATCGTGCGTACAACTTATTCCATCGCATGCGGGGGTGTGTCATACGGAGTACGTCGTAAAATGTTAACACGTTATAATTACAAGACGTACTCCACTTAATAGGACGTATGATAGCGTACTTTAGCGTTCTATTCACGTATACCCAAACTTACCCATACCGTATTCGACGTGCGCAGCGTTTTAACGCATTTTTCAGAGGTCGGCATACGCTGGCAAGATCGCAAGGTGTGACTGCGATGTTGACACTTCCATTTCTCCGGCGGTTATGATTTGAATCGTTTGCGCAGCCTTAATAGGCTACGTCACGTCATCGTCGGCGATCCGTGCAGCGCGCTATGCATAAGTTAGACTATCGTTGGGCATAGGTTTGAAGGCCGACAACAGGCGAAGCATTCGTTGTATAAGTTATCTATAAGACAACGAAACGTTCTGTGTCCGTTACTATAATGTTATGCATACGACCAACCGTTATGAATACTGTCGAATCTTAAAAAAAACAATGAAAAGTTCAACGTAAGCCAGCGTTTTACATACATTTTGATACGTTGCCATTGCTGGCTAAAACGTCAAGGTATGACTGGGCCTTTAGCAGGGCTTTAGTCCAGTCAGTCTCTGACAAAATAGGGTAACCTCGAACAAATTGCAAAATATATGATTTGATTTTTATCGATATAAATATTTTCTAAGTGTTTGTGTGTTTGTTTATGCATTATTCTTTCACGGCCGAACCTTAGACCTAGGGGTCCCAAATTTTGGATGTAGGAACTTCACAATCTGGGCAAGGTTGTAAGATACCACCTGGCCGTCCACAACCCCCCCCCCGCCTCAAGGAAATTGTCTGTGTTTTGAAAATCATAAAAAAAAAAACGGCGAGGCCACATCCAACTGATTTGCGTAAGTGCTGGGATACCCAATTCAAGTCAAGGGCACCAAAAAATTCATGCCCAAAATTCACCCCCCCCCCCCAACAACATATTATCTAGGTATTGTGTGTACATCTGAAAATCATAGAAAAAACGGTTGAGTCAATCTCCACCATATTTTGCAAACATGCTGGGATACCAGGTCAGGTCAGGTCAGGTCATGGGTACAAAAAAAAAATCTCCCCCCCCCCCCCACCCGACAAGGCGCTTCACAGGAAAATGAAACTGCGTTGGGTTCTAAGGCACATGTTGTGCATTGAAAATGTTGAAATCTTATAAATAAGTTCATTTATGTGTTTGTGTGTCACTTTTTCATGGCTGAAACCTCACTCAGCCAGGAAAGGCTCACTCAGCCAGGCAACACCAGATGCGAGACACCACGATAACAGTTTATAGGTGGGCTGAGGTGGGAACCCAGGCTAGATGAGTGTACAAACCTCTCGGCCATCCTGCCAGCCCCTCCAGGATCAGTAATTACACTTACCATTGTTATGACAGCATTACATCTTCTCAAGATCCCAAATTAAGCCATATACAGTAGGCTGCAACCTAAAATGATGAATTATGCTCAGAAAATGGATTTCACTCCCATCTCTTAATTCTACGATTTATATATGATTTCGGATTGCTGACAACATGCCTGACTTCGGGTAAATAGTTTAACTCTGAAATCCTGCCAGTTATTTCATACAGCAAGGTCAAATGTTGAGCTAAAAAGTACCATTTTGAGCCCTGATGGCAACTTCTCGGTACAGTATTTTCCATATGAAATGTACTTGGGCCTCGGTATTCTAAACAATGGTGGACCTTCTTGGGTACTATTGGTAGACTGGTTTTGAAGGCTTTGAGTGGTACATACTTGATGCAGTAAAATTGTGAAATTGACACTTTTGACTTTTGTAAAAAATATTGTAATGCACTGTATGTTTCTATAAACTTTGAATTTCTTAAATATCTCCAACAGAACTTGAGATACACCTTCCAAAATCGGTGATCCATTGTGTGCAGACATAACTACTCGAGAAAAAAAAGTTTGATGTCCACAGTAGCAGAGGCGACAGCAGAGGGGCCACCAATGAAAATAGTTTCTGAGCTTATTAGGGCAAGGTTTTTAGCCAGGCGGAGCAAGGTGGCATCTTTGGTGGGGAGCCTATGTCATGTGCTCTGATGAAATATTCTCATATAACAGGACTTTATCGACTATTGGACATTGAACCAGTATTATTACAGCATCTCATGATCATATTTTATTGGCAAAGGCATTCCATTTTCCATCGGACTCATCACGCTTTACGATGCCTAATGAAACCAATCATTTTATATGCAGTAACACTGGGACACAAATTAATTATTTTGTATATTATATAAATTCATAGTATTAAGTATGCAGTCACACAAATTACTGCAACAAAATACCGGCATTTCAGATTAATCATCTACGCCATCAGCCCATCATCGCAACATTGACACCCTACCACCCCACAGGCACTGTTCTTCGTCAGTGGCGGTATCATTTTTACACTTCTTACATCCTCAAAAATCGTTGCAAGACAAACCCAACCGATGACACCAGTACAGCCCTCCTTCAAAATGAGTTTTCACAAAGTTTCAATTAACATTCTCTTTGAGGACACACTCTGGGACTGGGGCAACTGTCATACATGTGATAGACAGTTCATTGTTTGATACTGTCTATCCATGTCCATCAGGGGACAGGGAATTTATAATTTTTCATATCAGGGGACGACCCTCAGAAGCCAAGTAAACAAACATCTTGACAGATTGATGTGAAGGTGACGTTAGTGTCATCATCTATCTCAACAAAGTTTGTCATTATAAGATCATCTGACAGTCCAACACTCCAGGCAAGGAGGTGATACAGTTCAATGGGGATGGTATCTTCAGCAAATGCAAGGTAAGATCTGCAGCAGTTGGTGTCCATCTACAGTCCAGAGCAGGTGTTCTTTGCAAGGTATTCTTTATGATGAACACTGCTTGGTAGATATGCAAAGTTTCATCAACTTGAGGTGCTGAAGCTACTGAATGATGACTTGATTCAGTCTCAATGACTGGGACGTCACTGTGCATGACTTTTGAGGACATTTTCAGATGGCTACCAGCAAATGATAAGTGCCATTCATTGCATGGGTGCGTTTACCTGAAGGGTAGCTTGTTCTCTTTCAGTGCATTTCAAGAATAAAGTGATGAGCTTGGTCATCTGGAATACTTAATGATTCTTGATTAGTTCCTCCTCCATGACCGTACTGTGAAATGAAGCACAGGCTGCGGCCTAGTTGGCACTGGAATTACATAATTATAATGTCAGATCATGTCCATCCTTAATTTTGGACATAAACTTACTGTTGCATTCAATATGATCATTTTTACCTCTCAGATGCAGTTCTTGGTTTCTGCTTATTCAACAGGAATGTGCAATATTCCTTGCAGCAAGCCTTATGCTATCTCATTTAAAGGACGACACGGTCCTTTCTCTGATATACATCAGAATGCTTTTATCGTGTTCAGTGTGGCAGCTTCCAGTTTCCTGAAAAGTCATCCAAGTTATCAGAAATATTTTGCATTTATCCTTTTCACTTGTTCAGGAAGTTTGGTAGATTCACACTCTTTGAAGATTTACTGGCTAATTTACTTACCTGCTATCAATGTCTCAGCTACTACTAAGGTTTCTTTTGGTGTTTTATGAGACGCTCTCATACAGTATTCCACCTTCTTGTAAATTATGCACATTGCAAGCAGGACATCTTCTCGGGCATGAAGGCTCGATCGTGAATGTAATCTTTTTCCATGGGCTTTGGTTGAGCTGAAGTAGATAGGCAGAACTAGCACAAATCAACTCTGACAACCCCTCAAACTTGGAGGAGGTGAACCACAGCTTCCTCTCTCATCCTTTTTTCTCACTAGGTTCAATCAGACGCTTATTAAACTGGAAGGGCACTCGGTAGAGCGCATGCCTCCGCCACGCAATGCCTGATCCATAAGAACATATTGGGCCCAATACATTTTTGAACAAGAAAAACAGCAATCAGAGATTGCAGACCCTCACCAGGACTTCTTTTTGAGTGGTGTATTTTTAAAGGTTTTAGGGTAAATCCAATATGGCTGCCAAACCATGCGATCTATGATGTAATATATGTGTGAACCTTTTGTTCTTCAAGGACAGGCGGTCATACGTGTAAAGTTTTGCCTCAATTTGCTCCGTCACTTCAGAGAAGATTTTTGAAGGTTTTTTATTTTTATTTTAAACAATATGGCTGCCGAATCACGTGACTGACGACGTCATAATTTTTTTTTTCTGTTGAACATTTTATCCCGAGATGACCCTCAAAAATTTTCATACTGATCGGATTGCATCGTTCTACATATGCAATTATGATGTCATAATGAGGGCACCTATGATGTCATAAAAAAATCACACATTCCCCATGAGTACTTGCTTTGTGTCAAGTTTCAATTTTTTCCTTTGTGCAGTTTCAGAGATGCAGAGGTCCAGTTTTTCTGTTTCTCCAATATGGCTCCACACCACGTGACCTATGACGTCATAATTATCATTAAAACATTCTACATGAGTAGTTGCACCAATGCTGAAAATTTTGTCTCAATCCGACAAGCGGTTACAGAGAAAAACATGAAAGTTCTGTGCGGACAAACAAACAGACAAACAAGAAGACCCAAACGCAGTACACTCTCCTCTGGCGAGGGTAATAAATTGAATTCAAATCAAATGGAAGACTAAATTGGTACAGTCCTGCATCGGAATCATCAGAAGGAACCCAAACAAGAAAAAAAAGCAAACATGAAGTCATCAGGAGGAGCCTGGATAGGATTCGCATTTCAGCAGCTACTCCTCGACCCTCAAACCCATCCAGGCACAGCCAAGTTAGTCTTATTAAAAAATAAAACATAATAATAATTTAAATAAAATGAACCCTTCTCAAAAATGAAATAATTCTGGCTGTCAGACTACGTGTCCGATCAAGTTGAAATTTAAAACGTGTATTCCCCATCTCTACTCGATCCTCAATGTGAAGTTTCACATCGATTGATCAAGTGATTCCAGAGAAAACATTATTTAATATTTTTCTTCAATCGAAGATGGCTGTCAAACGATGTGACCTATCAATTATTCCTTAACACATTTGTACACCCTTGGCTTGTGGAACACTTGTGTGAAGTTTCCCCTAGATTTGTCCAGCCGTTCTGGAGAAGTTTTTTTTTTTTGGTTTGAGGGTAAATCCAATGTAGCTGCCAAACCATGTGACCAATGACATCATATGTGTGAACCTTTTCTTCCTCATGGATAGGCAGTCATATTTGTAAAGTTTCGCCTCGATCTGTTCAGCCACGTCAGAGAAGATGATTTTTGAAGGTTTAAATTTTTTTTTTTAACAATCTGGCTGCCAAATCACGTGAACGATGTTGTCATGAAATGTTTTTTCTGTGGACCATTTTTTCCCTCGATGATCCTCAAAAATTTTCATACTGATCGGTTGTGGCGTTCTGCATATGCAATTATGACATCATAACGATGGCACTTATGACGTCATAAAAAAATAACTTATTCCCCATGAGGAGTACTTGCCATGTGCCAAGTTTCAATTTTTTTCCTTGGTGTGGTTTCAGTGATAGAGGTCCAAAGTTTTTCCGTTTTTTCACTGTGGCTACCAACTACCGAGGGGTGACGCTGCTCTCAGTGCCGGGCAAGGTCTTTGCTCGGATAATTCTTGATAGGGTTCGCCACCATCTGCTTGAGCACAAGCGTCCAGAGCAGTCAGGCTTTCACCAAAAGAGGTCAACGATTAACCGTATCCTTGCTCTTCTGTACTCACCGAACGCAGACGAGAATTTCGGCAGGGGCTGCTTGCAGCCTAATGTGATCTCTGTAAAGCGTTCGATTCAGTGAATCGGGATGCCCTCTGGAGGATTCTTGGTCTTCGTGGGGTGCACCAAAACTGATCGATCTGATGTCTGAACTCTACTCTGGTACTGAGAGTGCTGTGAAGTGTGGTGGTATCATCTCTGACTTATTTCCAGTTGTTACTGGAGTTCGTCAGGGGTGTGTACTGGCCCCACACTTTTCAGCACTTGTATGGACTGGATTTTAGGAGGATGTCGAAAGATCAAGCTGCGGTGCATCGTTTGGGAATGTCAAGATCTCGGACCTTGATTTCGCAGATGATGCAGTCATCTTTGCGGAGACTTTAGATATCCTTTTGGGGCCTCGGGTGCTGAATGAGGAGTCGGAGCCGCTGGGATTACGGGTTTCTTGGTCAAAACTAAGATCCAGGCTTTCAATACATCTTGGATGCTGCTGTCCTGTCTGTGTCTGTTTGTGGTGAGGATGTTGAGGTCGTGGAGAGATTCACTTACCTTGGCAGTGATATTCATGTCTCTGCTGGCTGTGAGTCAGAGGTCAATAGACGTCTGGTCGGGCCTGGGAGTCATGGATTCACGGATCATGGTGTGTGCGCTGCCGGTACCTGTGCGGGAGGACGAAAGTCCGAGTCTTCAGTCCTTGGTGCTCCAGTCTTGCTCTATGGATGCGAGACTTGGACTCTGACCAAGGATCTGAGACGGAAACTTAATTTTTGGTACCAGGATCTTCGGAGAATCCTTGGCTATCGCTGGTCAGATTTTGTGTCCAACGAGCGGTTGCGAGAGAGACTCGGAGAGATTTGTTACCTGCATGGTCGTAGCGTCATGCGGCTGTATGGACATGTGGCTCGTTTTCCTGACGCTGATCCTGCTCACCAGATTCTCTCAGCAGGGAGTCTCGTGAGTGGAGGAGGCCAATGGGGACCACGTGCCTCGGTTGCAGCAGGTTGACCAGCATCTCAAGGAGATGGGGATGGGCCTGGCATCTGCCTGGGGAAGGCCAGACGAGGCCCCTGGAGTACCGGCGGAAAGTGGACGCAGGACGCGCTGTCTGGCACATGCTCCATACCTGACCTGACCTACCACACCACATGACCTATGACGTCATAATTATATTACAACATTCTAAATGAGTAGTCACACCAAATGGTGGAATTTTGTCTCAATCCGCAAAGCGGTTGCGGAGAAAAACAGAAAGTTCTGTGCAGTCAGACAGACAGACAAAGAAAACAAAGACAAATGAAAAATCACTGAGTGACAACTTGGCAAAACAGCACAAAGTAGAATATCACTCAGTAGAGCACAATACCTCTGCCAGGTGGAACAGTTCACGTTTTGTATTCCACTGAAATGGGGATCCGAACCAAAATCCAATCCACTTGTTCTCATCACCTATTCAACTCATCCGCCTTGTTTTGTCATAACTTGCCCACAACTTTTTGAGATATAGTGATACATTTCGTTTTTGGCCCTCTCGATAAATTTTAGAAATTAAGCCTGTGTTGACCTTTTGACCTTAAAATTAATTGGTTGTTGAATTCAGCGACCTGACATGAAAAAGCTCTTCAAATTTCAAGTCAATCGGATGAAAATTTACGATTTTAGAAAATGTGGCTCAAATTGACCTATGTAGACCTTTTCTGTCAACCAAATTTCACGAAACATTAATGCGGGATGGTCGCAAAGTTGGTGACATCAATCTCTGAATATTTCAGAACGATCAGTTAAGCGGTTTGGGCTGGAGGCGAGCGGACAGACAAACAAACAACCAAGCACACAAACACACAAACAAACGGAGGCGATCAACATACTTGTCAATTTTTAAAATTTATTTTGCCAAGTGACAAACGGACCCAAATGCAATACCCTCTCCTTTGGCGAGAGTAAATATCATTCTCCTTTTCGTTTTTGGCCCTTTCTCCCAATAGTGATGAATTACTTAAAAAATTATCATATCCGGATCTGGATTCGGATCTTCACCAAAATTGAATCAATTCTTTTTTTTATCACGCACCCAACATAGTCCTCCAAGTTTTGTCTGAATCCGTCCATAACTTTTTAAGATATATGTGCTATTTATTGTTTTTGGCCCTATCTCTCAATGGTGAAGAATCTCTTAAAAAATTCTAGTATCCGGATCCAGATCTTCACCAAAATCTAATCAGTTCGTCTTTGTCACACACTGAACCTGTCCACAAAATTTAATCCGAATCCGTCCACAACTTTTTGACAGATCCTGCACACAGACAGACAACCAAACAAACAGACAGAAAGGGGTGAAAACATAACCTCCTTCACCTTTGGTGGTGGAGGTAAAAATTCCGTTAACAAGTGACATGAAAACCTGCTTCAGCAGGATTGTCTGTACTTGACTTCGACGAGATGCTCATGATCCTTGTCAATTACATATTGCCAAGCACCAGCCATTCCAACCCACTTCATCAAACATTCGCAATATTTACTCCAAGTGGAGTAAATGGTGAACAAGGTCTTTTTAAACATTTTTGCAGTGCTTTAAAGCACTTCACAGATGATGTTGTGCTCGACATGACGAACCTCTAATGATTGATGTTCCACGATCGGGCACATCATGTGACACAAGCAAGCCCTGTGATTGGTCAGGATTCAAAAAGCAGTGCGTAATTCATGCCTCAACGTGGAGAAATAGTCCAACTTAAAGCTGACAAAACATCTAAACTGGCAGCAATCAAGAGTTAAACTTTTCGTATATGCTAGATCTTGTCTTGTTCTCTGACTACTAATGTTTATATTTTTGAACTTTGACCTCGGAACGAAACGCAGTACACTCTCCTCTGGCGAGGGTAATAAATTGAATTCAAATCAAATGGAAGACTAAATTGGTGCAGTCCTGCATCGGAGTCATCAGAAGGAACCCAAACAAGAACGATAAATGGTCTCAGGTTGCAGCCTAATATGTAACATTCTCTTGCCTTCAGATCAGGTTATCTCATCTCAAACCAATTTGGGACGATTTGTGTATCCTCATTAAAGGTTACCTTGAACCACAGAAGATGGATTAGAACAGCTGACATGGCGACTTTCTCCACATCCAACTGAACACCACAAACCATGTTTCTTCCAGTTGCAAGCTTTGGTGTCACAGTCTGTTTTACAATTACACGGTTTGATAAACTTGAATAAGTTCTGAAGGGCTGGAGGCAAGTGAGTGCAGATAGGAGGAAGCTTGTCCTTAGCAGTGACCCAACCCCATTATTGTTGGATGAGATTCCCATCCTGAGAAATCAAATGCTGGACTTGCAGATATGTACACTGATCTTGTGGCTTTGTGCTGCAGAATTCGGAAGTAAGACGTGAACCTGGACAAAAGGAGTGTTCGTCATGACTTTACTACAAAATTTTCTGCACCTCAAAACATCCAAACCTTCACTGGAAGTACGTACCACTGTACAGATCAAGAAGTGCTTCCTCTCTTTCTCCGACAACTTCTTCCTTCGGTGCCCTTCTGGTAAAACACTTCAGCCCTGTACCTGAAATTAGGATCACAATAGTTTCTTCAGTGCCATACCCTTGCCAATTTCAAACATACGAGATGTGGTGTCGCATCCTGTTATGACATGCACAAATGAATGGAAGTGACAGATTTCAGGCCCAAGTTTCTGCTTTATCCACTTTATATTCCATGCTCGCTTTTTCTTAGCAATGGATTGCTTAGACTCATATTTGAAGAAAATGTCATTGGAGCTGAGGTCGGCGTGGCAGCATAGGAACACAAGAAAATTTTTGTCCTCTTCTCCAAACACAGTCACACCTTTAGTTGCAGATGATTATTGCAGTTTGAACAATCAGCAGGTTTGCATCACCAACAGCATGCAGTAATGTCTTGCATCCCTTTTATTCCATCTTTTCACTGAGCAGATGGATGAACCATTTTTTGTGGTGTTAGCCAGAAACTGCTCCTTTGATGTGAGATGCACATCCTGGTCGAGGTGCTCCACCATTGCATCTCAGTTGTGCTCTGTCCTTTGTGGATAGGCCCACTGAGTATCCATCAAACACAACTACAGTGTTTGAGTACTTCGAGTGACATATTATCATATGATCGAGCGACATTGGTTACACCTTTTGATTGCTTTTCATTCAATTTTACTCGAGTCTGCTACACTGGCAGTTGCAACTCCTGCTAGTGTGGTGCCCACACTGGGAATCGAACCTGGGCCACCTGGGTGTAAACCAGGTATCCTATCCACTAGACCATGTGGGTTAGTGACATATTCCACATACATATTGCAGATTGATGCAAAACTGGATCCATGTTGCCAAGGGTATGTGCCACGCCAGAAGCACAACAATGCATGGGTATGTGCTACAACAAAATTTAATACAGACTTCCCAGTCAGCATCTATCCAACTGCATTTGAAGCATATACAGTTTCAAGGAGTTCATAGAGGCCTGAATAATTAATCCATGAGATGGCAGGTGGATCCCAGAAAGCTCATTTATATGTGGAAACCTCAGTCTCAACACAATTGGCTTGAGGTCACTGTTTGTCTGTTCATTGGAGATGATTGGCAGGGCTTTCCAAAAAAATGTCTGGTCAAATGTGAGAACTGCATCTGATCCATAGCAATTTTCTTAGGTACAGACAAACTTCATTGTAATCTATTCAAGTAGAGCTAATGTCACTCGGATTTATATCAATCATTGGCAAGAAACTGATGTATGATTGTCCAGGATGGGAACCTTGCTGTACCATTGACATCAACCATGACCACCTGGATGTTGTTGATCGAATGTTCCATTGGAGTTCTGATAGAAGATCAAGTTCTCATGTTGATTCTTCTATTGTAGGCAGGTCAAACTTCTCATAATTGAGCATTGACATGTCACTGTACTGTGATTTGTTGAAATTTATATCAATCTTGCCAAGTGCAATTGGGTCCTTAGATGTCACAGGTATCCTTGGAACTGGCCTCTGATTTTTCATCATATTGAAACTATCGACGTAACATTGTTTTCAGTCATTGTGAAGAGTTATTTCCCTTTGGAACCTTTTCTCTATTGGAACCTATTTCCCTTTTCTCCCCAGAATCCACGGTGTCCTGTACGTGGCATAATATTCCGGAAATGATGTATGTAATATTTAAAGATTTAATGTCTTTTTTTTTTCCCTACTTTCCACAGCCTAGACTTTCTAAACTAGTATATTATTTGAGCAATACAGGTCAGGTATGGGAGCATGTGCCAGAGCAGCGCGTCGCTGCGTCCACTTTCCGCCGGTACTCCAAGGGCCTTTGGCCATCCCCCAGGCAGATGCCTGGCCCAGCCCCATCTCCTTGAGATGCCGATCAACCTGCTGCATTCATGAGGCACTTGGTCGGCCCGTTGGCCTCCTCCGTTCATGAGACTCCCTTGCTGAGAGAATCTGGTGAGCAGGATCAGCGTCAGGAAAACGAGCCACATGTCCATACAGCCGCAACTGACGCTCACGGACCATGCAGGTAACAAATCTCATCTGAGTCTCTCTCAGCAAATGCTCATTGGACACAAAGTCTGACCAGCGGTAGCCAAGGATTCTCCAAAGGGACCTGGTACCGTAGGAGTTAAGTCTCCATCTCAGATCCTTGGTCAGAATCCAAGTGTCACATCCGTAGAGCAAGATTTGAAAGCACCAAGGAGTTAAAGACTCAGACTTTTGTCCTACACAGCGCCACACCCCATAATCCAGTGAAACCATGCCTCCCCAAGCTCAACCGAGGCGTCTATTGACCTCTCGCTCACAATATGCGGAGACATGAATATCACTGCCAAAGTAATTGAATCTTTCCCTGACCTCAACATCCTCACCACAAACAGATAGAGACAAGATAGCAGCATCTAAGATGTCATTGAAAGTGTGGATCTTAGTTTTGACCCAGGAATCCCATAATCGCAGCGGCTCTAACTCCTCATTCAGTGCTTCTAGGGTCCCCATAAGAATCTCCAGCATCTCCGCAATGTTGACTGCATCATCTGCAAAATCAAGGTCAGAGATCGTGATATTCCCAAACGATGCATCTCAGCTTGATCTCTCCGACATTCTCTCCAGAATCCAGTCCATACAAGCGTTGAAAAGTATGGGGGCCAGCACATACCCCTGACCACCTGTTGTAACAACTGAAAATAAGTTGGATGTTGAACCACCACACCTCACAGCACTCTCAGTACCAGAGTATAGTTCATAAATCACATTGATCAGTTTTGGTGGCACCCCACGAAGACCGAGAATCCTCCAAAGCGTATCCTGATTCACCGAATTGAATGCTTTGTGGAGATAAACATAAGCTGTGAGTAGCCCTTCCGAAACTCTTGTCTCCATTCGATGAGGACCCAAAGAGCAAGGATACGGTCAATCGTTTACCTCTTTGGTGTAAAGCCCGACTGCGCTGGGCCCTGGTGCTCAAGCAGACAGTGGGGAACTCCATCAATAATTATCCGAGCAAAGAGCTTGCTCGGCACTGAGAGCAGCCTCACCCCTCGGTAGCTGTTACAGTTCTGGCAATCACCCTTCCCTTTCCAGAGAGGGACAGCATGGCCTCTCTTCCAGTCAGTTTGGATGAAGCCTGTGTTCCAAACAGAGCACAGAACTGCATGCAATGACATGAGTGCAGCATTTCCACTAGCCTTGAGAAGTTCAGTATGGAAGCCACAGATCCCAGGAGGTTTACCCATTTCAACCGGTTTACTGCAGCTCGTGTTTCCACAAACTAATGTTGTTCATCGTTGATTGGAAGGTCAGCAATAGGAATAGTTACATCTCTGATGTCCAATTCAACATCCAGTGAGTGAGCTTGGTACAGCTGCTTAAAGTAACCGGCCCAGCGGGCCTTCACTTTGGACACCTCTGTCAAGAGCCCACCACCCTTTGCTCTCACTGCAGTACAGCAAGGCACAGGCTTGAAGGAACAAGGAACACACAACACATGACTTCCTCTGTAAGCAGGCCTAGAATCACTTCACCACAGGTGATGCTGTACCCCTTGACAGATTGCTCGTACACAGGCCTCCTTGTCCGCCCTCAGCACACGTACAGTTTTATGCCTAAACTCCCCGAACAGCTCAGCTCTGCCATTAAGCCTGGCCCTGCAACTCTGTTCAATGGTATCCAGTGTCCCTTGGGAGACAAAGTTCTACTTTGCCTGTCAGTTGGTTCCAAGCAATCCACCGGCAATATCAAGGAAGGTAGTCTTGAAGGCACTCCACAACTCTTCAGGATACCCAAAAACACCCAGACCCTCCCCCTCTCCCCACTCCGACTGTTCGCAAACTCCTCAGCTACCCTCTCATCCTTGAGCTTGCTAACTTACAGCCTAGGCTGTGACGGTACCATTCTCCCAGATTTAAGATGCAACTTCAGAGTTGGTCGGTATTGATGAATTGAGCACTCTGTGCACCCTGCAGTTCCGAATCATCCTCCAGTGACCATCAACGAGTACATGGTCAATCTCCTTTGCCACACCACCAGCGTTGGAATACCCAGTCCAGCGATGAGGCTGCAGGTGCTGAAACCATCAACCAGCCACCCGAAGTCCATGACTTCTTGCAAAGTCAAGGAACTAAATGCTCTTCTGGTTCACAGTTGCACACCCATGGGCCAGTGCCAGTCGATGCATTGAAATCCCCCAAGACTGGAAGAGTATCTTGCCTGGGGCACTCATCAAAAACAGGCTCGAGCGTTGCATAGAATGCCTCCTTCACAATGAGATCACTCACCTCAGTCGGCGCATATACAGATCACCTCAGGAAATGATACCCAATGAGTGGCAAATCTTCAGTCTTGTAATGCGCTCGTTGACCGGTGTTACCTCGATTATCATGGGAGTAAGCTTATTTGACACAGCTATGGCAACTTCTTGGGCATGGTAACTATCAGAGCGACAAGACCAATAGGCGGTGTAACCACCCACCATGATCTCGCCGCAATCCGGTCTCCGAACCTCACAGAGTGTGCTGCAATACCGATGTCCAAATGCTGGATCTCAGATGATAACAGAGACAAGTGATCATCCTGTCTTAGGGATGGGACATTCCAAGCACCCACACAAAGGGACCACCTCAGGTTAACCCAAGGAGACGCCGTCTGGTTGATGACACCTGTGTACCCCTCTGCGTGTTACACAGTAAATAATTAGCGGAGTTTTGCAATTGTTGGGGTAGTCGATGGAAGTCGAAAAAAAAAATTCGAAATATTTTTTTTTTCGAGTAAAAAATTTTTTTTGAATCTACCTTATTGTGGGTCGTGGTGTCGGTCATATCGGTGTGTTGTTTGTCGGGGGTTTTTGACCCCTTCAGTTGTTGCATTTTGATGAAATTTGGGTGCGTAGAGACCAGTTTATGTTGGTATATATGGTAGGAAATTGGTAATGGATCATTGTGGAGATGGTATTGATATGATTGTGGATGTGATGGGAATTTATAATGATTGGATTTGATTATTTTGGGAAATGTATGGGATGATTGGGATGTATTGGATAGGGATGTTTTGGGACTCACTCGTTGTGCCGCTAGGTACTGGTTGCTAACGCCTTTGGTTGCTAGCAACGGGACTTTGAAATTTTTTTAAATCATAAAAAATTATTTTTTCGAAAATCAAAAATCGGGCCACGGCCGACTGTGGGCAGTACATTCAGCCATATGTCAAAAATTTCCAGCCGGATCCTATGAAAAGGTCGGAGAGATAGACTTTGAATGAACCCTGGTCGAAAACAATAAAAAACGAAGTTCGTTATATCTCAGAGACTATGAGTCGATATACATGAAACTGGTATGGTAGGTTCATGGTATGTCCTAGTTATGTGTGAGAAAGAACCGTTGCTATGGACCCTCCCGTTGTCTACACGCCGAAAACCTCTAAATGTGGGGTATTTTAACGAAAAAATCAATCTGCATCATTAACTTGAAGCTAGAATCATGAATTTTCTTGTGCTTATCCTCAGGTCATTCCCCATCGAACGGCCAACGCGTCAGGTTCTATGGGTAGTCGACTACCAATGTGCTCCGGCTTGTGTTTTGTCTGTCCGTCAGTCATCATGTTTTTCTTTTTCTTTTTTACCATTTTGAGTTTTCGTCATCAAATTTTCAACCAACCTTTATCATGAGAATATTATAATCGTATATCGTGATAATGGTACATATTGACAATGATAATTGTACAATCTGATAATGGTACGTAATCATCGTGATAATTGTGCATAATGATAATAATCAATGTCTGTGTCCGTCTGTCCAGACCATAATGTTTTTGCCATTTGAGCTTTTGTCATCAATTTTTCAACAAACTTTTATTATGAGAATATGGAGGTCTAATTAATAATTGGGTCAAAATGTCAAAGGGCAGAGTCACAGTAAGTACATATGGGCCTTATCAGCCTGTCCGCAGCGCATTAAGCATTAAGCACGAGACAGCCGTTTTTTTTTGTTATTATCGCTTCTGTGTTTACTTATTGACAATTGAGCTTCAGTGCCTCTGTCCAGGCCGTAACATTTTTTTTTTGTGAAGCTTTGTCATCAAATCTTCAACAAACCTTTGTTATGAGATTTGGAGAATACAAAGAAAAAATGTACAATTGTTTTACCTGTTGTCTTCGTCAAGTTTAGTTGAGTACAAAGTGGACTTGGATGAGTTTTGCATTTTGAGGTGCTTTCTTATGCTGTGTTGTGTATATTTTTTTTTATTGAACAATGGATATTGTGTGTGTGTTGTGTGTGTGTGTGTGTGTGTGTGTGTGTGTGTTGTGTGTGTGTGTGTGTGTGTGTGTGAGCATGTGCACGGCTGTCACTAATGATGACACAGCAGCATGAACTTGTTAATTGAATTCAGTCAAATCGGTATTCACCAGATCAAAATCATTGTCAATTTACTGTTGTTTGTGTTTGCTGCTCTATATTTTTGCACGCTTTATTGAGTTTTTTTTATCTGCAGTATCTTTAACACAAAATCTAGCTCTCTGAAATCGGTCCATGTTTGCCTTTCCTTCTGCATGCCTGAACTGATTCTCCTGATTTCACGACTGTAGCTCTGTTTAATGCTCGTTCCTCTTTGCGTTTGCTCAGATCCTGGGGGATGTGGGTTGACCTTGGGAGCAACAATTACAGCCAGATGAAGTACGATCATGGCACAGCATGCTGGCAAGGCCCAAGCCGCTCGACGCTCGTATGTCACGCATCAGACAGCACGTGGGACGCACTCTAGCTGCAATACACAGATATGCAGCATTGCACACCTCTGTAGCAAGGCTTAAGTGCTATTAGGAGAAAGGGGGCAATTGGGTAATCGTAAAAGGGAGGCAATGAAGACTTGCCATAGCATGGTGAGAAGTGAAAATGATGAATGAGCAACCATAGATTTTGTGCATTCAGGGTGTGGGTGCCTTTGTGATATGTCTTGGAACACCATTTGCATCACTGTATAATTTTTAGTGCAGCAGTGTGCATGTTTATCTAATTCCTGTCTCATCATTTTGAGTTAGTTGTGAACTGGATGAAAGCAATGTTTTTTTTTTTCGTTTTACATTGTAATCTATAATAATAAGTGTGTGTGTTTGTGTGTGTGTGTGTGTGTGTGTGTGTGTGTACGTGTGTGTGTGTGCGTGTGTGTCCTCCATAATTCCACAACCATGAAACCTAGTGGCCCGAAACTTTTCACGCATACTCAGGGAACTCCAAGGGAGTACATGGATGGAAACTGGGTATTTGGGTGAATTTAAACACCCCTTTTTATGATAAATAATTAATTAATGGGGTGCTCATCATTAAAAAAATATATAACAACACAAAAAGCCTTACCAAGATGGCGACACACCATCTTGGTCAGCTTGCTGTCACCTTGCAGGGGTCTTAAGCTGCCATTTTGTTTCGGCCTGCTCAAAAATGCCTTGACTTGTAACAGGCCGCAATGATTTCTGTCCGATAAAGTGCTCAAAACTTATTTTTTTCACTTTCCTCACTCATATCATCGAATGCCTGATCCTCATACCTACGAATCGCTGCATACATCACTTTTGTGGGTGGTATAGTTTTCAAATTAGGAGCATGGAGTGATTTTATGCATTATAAGATGTGATTTTCCACGATTAAATCTCACGGACTATATTTGTAGTGTCGTGTATATTTGTAGTGTAGTGTATAGTGTATAATCGAAATCTGTCTTTGGATTTGAGGATTGGACTAAGTGTCATGGACTAAATAAGTGTCGAAATGTGGAGTGAAATCTGAAATTTTAAAGACATTAACGATTGTTAATATGGATAGGCAAAGCCTAGAAGCGAACGTAAAATTCTTCTTACATTCGCTTCTGACTTTATACACTGCCTAGAACAGGATCTCATCTGGGGAGGAGATCATTACCTCACAACGACAACTACACGCTAGAACAGGATCTCATCTAAAAAATAATATTACCTCAACATTACTTCACAACGACAACTACACCGCCTAGAACAGGATCTCATCTAAAAAATTAATATTACCTCAACATTACCTTCAACAAACAACACACCGCCTAGAACAGGATCTCATCTAAAAAAAAAATATACCTCAACATTACTTCACAACGACTACACCGTAGAACAGGATCTCATCTAAAAAAATTAATATTTACCTCAACATTACCTTCACAACAACAATACACCGCCTAGAAGGATCTCATCTAAAAAAATAAATATTACCTCAACATTACCTTACAAACAACTACACCGCAGAACAGGATCTCATCTAAAAAAATTAATACTAGAAGCGAACGTAATTCTTCTTACATTCGCTTCTGACTTTACCTATACTTGTTCACAACTGTATACGCAATTTCCGGTTACTTCGGCCTGGATTCGGATCACGATCAAATAATGTAAATCACGATTAAAAATTATTTTTTGATGATGCGGGAGATATCTTTATTAAAATCAGTGACGAAATATACACCATGTTGATATTATTTGGGTCTATGTCTCCGACGATGCCTTTATCTCCCGGCATGCATCATTCCCATGACCAAAACCGGAAGAAAAAAAACGGACGAAAAAAAAACGGAAGCAAAAGAGTATAGCCAACCACACGGATTCAAATTGCCAGGGTATTGTGTTGTTGTTGTTGTTGTTGTTTT
>CM068958.1:70898355-70925037 GCA_035128595.1 Eptatretus atami | reverse complement strand
AAAAAAAAAATCCTCAACATTACGTTCACAACAACTACACCGCCTAGAACAGGATCCATCTGATAAAAAAAAAATTTCCTCAACATTACCTTTCACAACGACAACTACACCGCCTAGAACAGGATCTCATCTAAAAAAATTAATATTACCTCAACATTACCTTCACAACAACAACACTAACCGCCTAGAACAGGATCGCATCTAAAAAATTAATATTACCTCAACATTACCTTCACAACGACAACTACACCGCCTAGAACAGGATCTCATCTAAAAAAATAAATATTACCTTAACATTACCTTCACAACAACTACACCGCCTAGAACAGGATCTCATCTGAAAAAATTAATATTACCTCAACATTACCTTCACAACGACAACTACACCGCCTAGAACAGGATCTCATCTAAAAAAATTAATATTACCTCAACATTACCTCACAACGACAATACACCGCCTAGAACAGGATCTCATCTAAAAAATTAATATTACCTCAACATTACCTTCACAACGACAACTACACCGCCTAGAACAGGATCTCATCTAAAAAATAATATTACCTCAACATTACCTTCACAAGACACTACACCGCCTAGAACAGGATCTCATCTAAAAAAATTAATATTACCTCAACATTACCTTCACAACAACTACACCGCCTAGAACAGGATCTCATAAAAAAAAAATATTACCTCAACATTACCTTCACAACGACAACTACACCGCTAGAACAGGATCTCATCAAAAAAATTAATATTACCTCAACATTACCTTCACAACAACAACTACACCGCCTAGAACAGGATCTCATCTAAAAAAATAAATATTACCTCAACATTACCTTCACAACAACTACACCGCCGAGACAGGATCTCATCTAAAAAAATTAATACTAGAAGCGAACGTATAATTCTTCTTACATTCGCTTCTGACTTTACCTATAACTTGTTCACAACTGTATACGCAATTTCCGGTTACTTCGGCCTGGATTCGGATCAGCGATCAAATAATGTAAATCACGATTAAAAATTATTTTTTGATGATGCGGGAGATATCTTTATTAAAATCAGTGGACGAAATATACACCATGTCTGATATTATTTGGGTCTTTCATGTCTCCGACGATGCCTTTATCTCCCGGCATGCATCATTCCCCATGACCAACCGGAAGCAAAAAAAAAACGGAAGCGAAAAAAAAACGGAAGCAAAAGAGTCATAGCCAACCACACGGTATCCAAATTGCCAGGGTATTGTGTTGTTGTTGTTTGTTGTTGGTGTTCCTATTCTTCATGTGCACGCGTTAAGTATGAAGCTCACTGCGTTCCTATAACTAAGCTTATTTACTTTCAGCCAGACCGCTCACTCCTTCTCCATATGCCCAAGAAATATATAAACGTGTGTTCCATTGTCTTAGTTAAATCTGACAAAAGTTTAAAATGTAAGATAAGACAAGTAGCCTTAATAGTGAGAGTAATTACGGCCTCACAGAGTTTACAGGTAAACAGGGTGCCAGCTGCAGTACGAGTCTCATCCTCAATGGAGCTCATGTTATAATCCCTTTTAAAATGATACATGCTGTTTGAACTCAGGCTGTGTGACCCTTTTGAAAACGTGCTATTTGAACGTACCCCATTTTGTTCAATCCTGTACCAAGGACCTCTAGTTTAACGTTCACCCGAGGGACGGCAAACACATTGATGAATCAACCTGCCGATGAAACTGTAGTAGGTTAACCCCCCCCCCCTCCACTCCTGCCACCATCTCTCAGTCCTATTCTTGCTTAAGCCTCCTTAGCCTTCATGAGGTATGAGGTGTAAACTAGCACCTACCAAGCTAAAGTTGAGAACCCCCCCCCACCTCCTCCTGCTTTCCACCTCAAGTCCTCCTACCAAATGCAAGTTGAGAACACCCCCTTCTCCTCTTCACTTCCATCCTTCCCCATCCTCACTCCCTCATCCTCCTTGCTCCCCACCCTCTCCTCATATTTGACAGTGACGGGTAGTATTTTGAGAGAACTGCGGTGCAGCCCATGGTGTTCACACATGTCTTTTTACGTCGCGGCATTGCGAGGGAGTGATGGGATAAGGTGAAGTGAACGAAGAGGTATTGCATATGCAGTGCAGTCACCTGTATGTGCAGTGTTAATTAACGGGGAAAGTACTCGTAGGTGACACGTACTATCACTCTGCGAAGCACAACCAAAAATACATCCCATTCGCTTTTGTAATAACTGCTTGGTGGATCAAAGTACAAAGTTCAGGCCCCACCCACCTGCTTTGTGGCCCTGCCATGTTCTGCAGTGTCTCGGTGTCATCCAGTCTGCCGCTGAAAATGTTGTGAATTATTTTGAAATTTTTTTTTTACTTGAGATCGCATTGTTCACATTTTTGTGTGATCTGCTTTCATTATATTAATACAGTATAGATACAGATTCATATAAAATCGTCCAACGTCAAATCGAACCTCGTGTTTGGACTCGGCCATGTGGTTCTAGCGACATTTGTGACCTCTGTGACTTGATGTATTTTTTTGATTGAATTTTGCTAATTTTCCACTTGAATTCTACTTTTAAAAACTCCATTTATAGTAAACCTTTGTGGTTGTCATGTTGGTATACTTTGTGTCTTGTCTTTTGTTTGGTTATGCTATTTATCTGGACGCCTCACCACACGTCGCCATACATCCTGGGAGGGAGGGGTGCTAGGAGAGGGAGGGTGGGTGGGAGAGAGAGAGGGAGAGAGACACACAGACACAGAGACAGAGACAGATATAGATAAAGAGTTGTGGGAGGAAGTGCTGCACTTTATTAGGAGGGGGGAGTGAGATGGGGACAGAGAAGAGAAATGGGGGAGGGAGAGAAAAAGCAAAAGAAAGGTGAGGGGGGGGAATTAGCAAACAGAATGTTACGTTATGCTTTATGACCACACGCACACACACACACACACACACACACACACACCACACACACCACACACACACACACACACACACACATGTGTGTCCGTCGGTGTCGACGATGACTGTCAAAATGTTTAGTGAGGTCTTGGCCTCTGTGCACACTTTCATGCGAGAGAAGCCCGATCCTGATATACACACACTCGAGCACACTCGGCAGATCCATGTGGCATCTGTTTCATTTGTTACTATTTGCACTGGCTCCTTCTTCAAACACGTTTGTCCTTCATGTTATTTACACAATTTGTTTCAGCTGTTCTCACACCACTCTGTACCGCTACTCTCCATTTTGCTCTGTCATGGGCAATATCCTCCCAAGACATATGGTCAATGTTTGTCGCTTTCAGATGTTCTTTAATCCCATCTTTGATCTACGCGTTGGACCACCTTGACGTCCTTCGTTTGCTGTCTTTGATCTGTCCATAAAACATTAGCTTTGCCAGACGAATGTCTGGCATGCGAAGAACATCTCCATTGTAGTGTAGCTGTGCACTCATCAGCATTGCTCTTGTTAGACAACCTGGTTCGCTCCAGCACTTCATAGATGCATACATGCTGCTGCCATGATTGAGCACAGACACCGTTGATGGAAGAGCTCTAACTGCTTGATGTGGCGTTGGTATGTTGTACAGGTCTCCGACCCCTAGAGCAGTGTGGTGAGGGCAACTGCCCGGTACACTTGGTGTTAGTGTGAAAATGGATGCCTCTAAATCTCCACACTCTGATACGCAACAGACCAAAGGCTTTCGAGGCTTTGTAAATACGGTTGGCTATGTCTGAATCCAGGTTGACGTCGTCTTGGAGAACACTACCAAGGTAGGTGAACTGACTGACTTGCTTAAGTTCTGTACCCTCAATTATTATTCTTGAAATGGTGGCATTTGCTCAGGCGCTGCTTGCATCATGACTTCAGTTTTGCTAAAGTTGATAGTCAGTCCAAATATTGTAGTAGCAGCAGCAAATTTGTCACAGATGTTTTGCAGGTTCTGGCTGAATGTGCCAAAAAGGCACAGTCATCTGCGAACAGGATTTCCAGAAGTATCTATGAGCTGACTTTGGTAGGTGCATTGTGGCCTTCGCAGATTAAACAGATGGCCACTGTTTCTATACTGAATGTGGATTCCATCTGTAAGTTCCTTTGTGGCGTCGGCTAAAACAGCTGCAAAGAAGATGCTGAACAGTGTGAGTGCAAGCACACAGCCTTGATTTACATTTCCCACCGTGAATGGTCTGGATGTGTCTCCATTATTATGCACAGTGGCTTTCATATCATCATGAAGCTGCGGATAATTCTCACGAAGTGCAGTGGACAGCCGCACTTCCCAAGAGTCCTCCAGAGTGCTTCCCTGTTCACTGTATCAAATGCTTTTGTTAAGGTTGAAAAACATGGCATACAGGTTTCTGTGCTGCTCCGAAATTCTCTTGGGCTTGTCTGGCTACAAAGATCATATCTATTGTTCACGACCGCCACAGACCTGCACTGTGTTCAGACACCACTCCACAGGCAATCTCTTGAGTGAGTCGATTAAGCAAGACCCGAGCAAGTATCTTGCCAGCTGTGGATAAAAGGGAAATGCCACGATAGTTTCCACACTGGGATTTGTCTCCTTTTCTCTTGTATATAGGAACTACAGTTGCATCTGTGAAATCCTGTGCACTTAGTCCTCAGACCATATTAACTGGTGAACATGTAACAATGCATTAGTGAGTTCCTGGTGGAAAGACTTACAAATCTTGTAGACTTCAGCGGCAGGCCATCTGCACCTGGTGCCTTCCCCCTGGTGCATTGGTTGATGGCCTTTTCACCACATCTATGTTGGTGGGTTTTCAAGTGACTCGTCTTTGGGGTGTTGTTCTATATCGGTGATAACCTGATCATCAACTTTGAAGGTCTGTTGAGCAATCTTTAAAATGCTCCTGCCACGGTTAAGTATGCTGATTTTATCAGTCAGTTAAGCTGTGCAGTCGCTTGATCGTTATGGTGCAAGGCCAGTGCTGTGGAATCCATAAATTCGGCAGAGGGCATCATATAATTTTTGGTCTCTGTTGTCTGCATATCCTTATATTTATTCTGCTTCTCTAGTCCACCACTGGTCCTTAACAATACGGAGTTTTGGTTGGAGCTGCTTGCGAATATTGTTAAATCTTTGTTTCTTTGCAAGTGAGGACAAATCACTGAGGTGTTCCTGAAATGCTTGTCTTTCTCCTTCAACATTTGGATGATTTATTATTTGCTGTCATCAAACCAGTCTTGGTTTTTGGAGATAGAAGTGCCTGCAGTTACATAGATGGCAGTGTAGGCATCTTCCTTGAAGACTGACCATTTCTCGCATTCCTTGGCCCTGCATTCCACATGTTATGGTGATATCACTGAGATCTCTTTGGCGAGTGATGATATTTCAATCATAATGCCAGTGTCCAGAACTTGGATGTTGCCAGGTGGTTTTAAACTTAGTCGATGTTGAAAGACTGTATTTGTAATGATGAGCTGGTGTGGTTGCACAAAGTAATAGCAGGCATAATCCAATACTATTCTGGCCTCCTGTACTGTTTAGCCAATAATGCCTGGCCATATGTTAGTAATGGTGCAAGGCAGTACCTGTGTCGGAATGGCGACCCGTCCAGGATTGTACCCAATAGCCAAGGAGACTGCTTAAGCAGCACCAACGCTCTGCACAGAGTATGGTCCAATGGATGATGGATGGATGGATATGTTGGGGTCTTGGCCAACCCTGGCATTAAAGCTCCCAATATGACTAGCTTGTCTATTCTTGGTACTTCTACGATAATGTTGTTTAGTTCAGCATATAAATTATCCTTCACCTCATCCATTTGTGTCATTGTCGGAGCATACACACTGAATGAGGGTAACATTTCCTACTTTATTGGGATGTGAAGAGTCATGATCCTATCGGAGACTCCCTTTGGCAAAGTGTTGAGCTGTCTTACCAAACTGGTCTTGATGGCAAAGCCATCACCTTCTGTTCGTTCACGAGATATCGTGTATCTCGTCCATCTCATCCCTTCCAGAATCTAGTGTACCCTGACCTCATCTCTGTCACTGGCCTTGTCACTGAGGCATGTTTCACTTACTGCTGTGATGTCAATATTGTAGTTCCAAGCACTCTAGTTATTTGCACAGTTCTCCACTCATGTTGAGAGGTCGCTTGTCTGCCAAGTAGCATTGTTATGTTCCAACAGCCAATCGTTAATGGCTGAGTATAGATTATTTTAGGCTTGGATCGACTGCATAAAGGGCTTTCCTGTCAGATGCAGTAGTCTGACTGGACAAGGTGGTGGGCGATGTTTCAGGCACCTTTTCTAGCCCGTTACCCTGAAATGGGGTAGCAATGCGGAACCTAAGAAGGACTGCTCCAACACCCAGGATGCTGCTGAACTGTTTATAGAGCGACCAAAGTCCATGCCACCTGCGTGCAGGTTTGTGCTCATGACTTCCAATGCCAACCTGCATCTGTCACCGTCACAGCTCGCCCATCGCCGCAGGACTTTTCCACACATAATACATACATACATACTACATACATAACATACATACATACATAACACTTTTACCTCACCTGACTCCTACATGTGAGAATACTGAAGTGCTGGGCGGGTGCGACTTAACCAACAGCACTCTCTCGGCTCCACACACTAAGTACCATTGCAGGACACGGTCGAGACGATTGGTTAATGTGAAGAGCTGCAGCCCACGTCCGCCATCACAGCGTGTGAGGACATCACAGTCCTATCCGCCGATCTGCCGTTGCGGGTCTTGGTTGCTATTTCACCCATCGCTGGAGCACCGTTTAGACAGGCAGCATGATATATCCACACACCGGTGGGTTGTGCTGCGTGTCTTATCGGGTAGGTGCAGCTCCAGAGATTTCTGTCAGGGACCCCACCCTTAGCCTTTGGCTCAAAAGCCTAGTCCGCAAGGCAGCGGTGACACCAGATAGTTTTTACGGTGGCAGTCACCCGCCCACAGCGGGTGTAGAAGGCAGGTGTCGAAGGCAGAGAGGACCACTGACCTGTCTGTGATGGGAAAGTGATAGGCCAGAGACTCAGCTTAATCGTGGGAGATTCCAATTATTTAAGGCCTTGTTTCCACTGCATCAAGCTGAGCAAGGTGTGAAGTGGGGGCCTGGCCCAGAGGGTGAGCAGCATCCCATCTCACTGGAATGAAGGCCTTGTTGGTCGATAAAAGTTTAGATGCGCCAAGGAATGACGTTCCATAATGGAGGATGCCCAGTTGGTGACTGGCTTTGCAGGCCAACTTCGATATGTGGTTTGCCCAATAAATATCATGACTGTGAGGCCCAAAAGTTTCAGTGACTGAACTATTTCAAGAGGATTGTGAAGGAAGTTGATATATCAAGGTCTGCAGAGAGGGAAAAGGCTGCTGCCTGCCTTACTGAATAATAGGATGTTATGGCAGTGTTGACTTATCAGCAAAGAGAGAAGAGGATTTCCAAACACTTAGATCTTTGATGAAAATCAGGAATTCCAGGCTTGGCAGGCCACATTAAGAGCGGACACACACTTCACACTTGTTTCCAGCTTTGTGGAGTGATCTGAAGTAATCTTCGGTCGGTTTCAAGGAAACTGCCTCACTTTGAGCATTCTGTATACCTTGGACGGAAGATAGGAGATGGGATACCGAAGACGAGATGGAATGAATCTGTGCAGAAGAGAGAGCAGGTTTCTGTGGAACAATTCCCAGCTGCATTAATATCAGGGTGTTCAATCAAGCTTCAATCATGCATGGAGATATTCTGCAGTTGTCCATGCCATCTTGTGACCATGCAGTCCATTCTATAGCCACAACAAGTTGGATGTTTATTACTTTTGGAATTGTGTGTAGAAGGCAGAACATCTGTAATTGCGAGAGTTAGTTACAAGGCTTGTCATGACTTGCAATTCCCATTTCTGTTTTCTCTCCAATGAGAAGCAACGAGCGTATAAAATGCTTATTAGTTGGCAGCGATGTTAATTCTTTGGAGTATGACATCAAACCCGAAAGCTTAATTTTTCCAATGCAGCGTCCGTTTAGACACTCTGCCTTCCATTGAGCTCTCAATGTGGCTCCTGTTATTTCTCTGGAATGGAGAAGGATAGATGCCTCTTCTCACCTTGGAGGATCAGAAACAGGTGAGTGACATCAGATTTCAAGTGAGTCTGGTATGTAAAATGTTTCGAAAGTGTAAGTACAAAAGATATCATGGTTCGTTATGACGTGTTTTTCTTCCAATTCATTATTTTGCTGTTTGAATTATTAGGTGAATTGTGAAATAAAGTGGTAATATTTGTTTACACTTATATGTAGTGACTCCAACTTCCCAAATGATCCTTTGAACATGACCCATTCTCGGAATGAAGAGAATCACCATATTTTCAACCTTGGTAAACCCCACACACCTTCTTGTACTTGCATATGACTGGAATTAGTCATTTTCGCTCACCAATTGTATGATATTGCTGCTCTTTCTCTCGTTGAGTTTCTCATCACTTCAAGCAAGCACTGAATATTTAGACGACATTCTGTTGTGGCCACCTGACAGGACAGCCATTCTTATTTGGGGACTGTGCCTCTTATGGAATTGTTTGTTCGGAACAAATTCAGAAACTGCTCTTTTATTCTCTGCTGCACTATAATGCTGCACATCTTTTTGTAGGTGCTAGGCCTCTCTCTTTCTCCTCTCCTCTCTTCTCTCTCTTCTCCTTCTCTCACTCTCTCATGTTCATCTCACTCTCTCACTATCTCACTGTCTCACGTCTACTCACTCTCTACTCACTCACTACTCTACACTTTACCCACTCTCTCATCCTACTCTCCACTCTTCCTCTCTCACTATCTCATATCTCACTCCTTCACTGTCTCACTCTCTCACTTCTCCTGTCCTCACTCTCACTCTCTCACTCCTCACTGTCTACTGATTCTCGTCACTCTCCTCTTCATTCTCACTGTCTCTCTCACTCTCTACTGTTCACTCCTCACTGTTCTCTCCTCTCTCACTCTCTCTCACTCTTCACTCTCACTCTCTTGTCTTGGTCTCTTTCTCTGTCTCTTTCTGTCTGTGTGTGTCTATCTCTCTCTCTCTCTGTTCTGTCTCGTCTTGTCTCTGTTCTGTCTCTGTCTCTGTTCGTCCTCTCTCTCTCTTTTCTCATTTCTCTCTCTCTCTCTCTTCTCTCTGTCTCTCTTTCTCTTGTTCTCTGTCTCTCTGTCTTCTGTTTCTCTTCTCTCTCTCCTCTCTCTCCTCTCTCTCTCTCTCTCCTCTCCTCTCTCTCTCCTCTCTCTCTCTCTCTCCTCTGTCTCTCTGTCTCTCTGTCTCTCTTGTCTTCTGTCTCTCTCTCTCTGTTCTCTGTCTCTCTTCTCTCTGTCTCTTCCTGTCATCTCTGCTCTCTTGTTCTCTGTCTCTGTCCTCTCTGGCTCTGTCTCTGTCCTGTCCTTCTTCTCTGTCTCTTCTCTGTCTCTGTCTCTGTCTCTCTCTCTTCTCTTCTCATGTCTCTGTCTCTCCTCTCTGTCTCTGTCTCTCTCTTCTCTCTGTCTCTCTGTTTCTCTGTCTCTCTGTTCTCTGTTCTCTCTGGCTATATTGTCTTCTGTGACTATCTTTGTCTCTCTGTGACTATCTTTGTCTCTCTATCTCATCTGTCTCTGTCTCTGTCTTTGTCTCTGTCTGTCTGTTCTGTCTGTTCTCTCTCTGTCTGTCTGTCTCTCTCTGGTGACTGTCTTTCTCTCTCTCTTCTCTCTCTCTCTCTCCTCTCTCTCTTCTCTCTCTCTCTCCTCTCTCTCTCTCTCTCTCTTGTCTGTCTGTCTCTCTGTCTCTCTGTGACTATCTTTGTCTCTCTATCTCATACTGTTCTCCTTCTTTCTCTTTCCTCTTCCTTCTTCTCTCTCTCTCTCTCTCTCTCTCTCTCTCTCTCTAGGCTTTACCATGCATGCATTGGGTGTGTTGGACGAGCGGCGATGCATTGCCTGCTTTATTCCTTTTCACTTCATAGCCACATCTGTTCATGGGTGCTCCTCAGTATAGTTTACAGCGTGAATGTCCATTTCTAATCAAGACTCTTGTTAGCCTGTGGTGCGAAATTTAAATAGCTCCTTTTTTGCTTTTTGGTGTGGCTACCATGCCTTTATACTGAGAAATTTATCTTGATTTTTATTTTGTATTTGCCATCTTCGTAGTTTGTCAGAACGTGGTTACCGACATTGTCGTTTCAAATAGTTCATAGTTCGTAATCTATTCGTTCATTATTTTTATTTTTGAAAAAGGCATTTTGTCCCCATACCTTTTTATCAAATAGGTTCTGAATCACTTGATGTCATGTTTTGTGTCGTAATTTATTAGCTCTGCCACCGAATGTTGGCAGAGGTCGTGTTTTCAGCCCTGTTTGTCTGTATTTCTGTCTGTTAGCATGGGTATCTTAAAAGGTTGTGGACAGATTCGGACAAAAACTTGGTGGACAGTTGGGTGTTTTACAAGGAAGAAAATTTTCGATTTTGGTGAAGACCCGAATCCGGATCTGGATACGCCCATGAAAGAAATAGCATTCTTTTCCTGTAGTAATTCTCTGCAGCCTACTGTAGTAGGACCTGTTACCAACTTTCAGTATATGAGAGTACTATCATACACTATAGTTCTAACTGTAGCATTTTTGCCTCGGCGCGAATTATTATTTTTACCCCACGAGCGTGAAGTGAAAAGCGTGGTTAAGCAATCGGTCACGTATGTCTGTACATGTCTGCATTTTGTTAAGAGCGTTCAAAAACTGTTCAACGGAGGAAATATAACTTTACCACATGTTACGTGACCATATTGAGGTATACAGTACACATATTGAGCGTACATCGAAAACCGTTCAACAGAGGAATTTAAACTTTACCACATGTTACGTGACCATTTGATATACAGTACACATATTGAGCGTACATCGAAAACCATTCAACAGAGGAAATTTAAACTTTACACATGTTACTGACCTTGATATACAGTACACATATTGAGCGTACATCGAAAACCATTCACAGAGGAAATTTAAACTTTACCACATATGTTACATGACCATTTGATATACAGTACAACATAATTGAGCGTACATCGAAAACCATTAACACGAGGAAATTTTAAACTTTACATTATGCTACGTGACCATTTTGATATTGCCATATTGAGCGTACATCGAAAACCGTTCAACAGAGGAAATTTAAACTTATACCACATGTTACATGACATTTGATATACAGTACACATATTGAGCGTACATCGAAAACCAATTCAACAGAGGAAATTTAAACTTTACCATATGCTACAGTGACCATTTGATTATTGCGCATATTACTCTCTACTTGTTTCCTATTCTCTCATGTGCACGCGTTAAGTATGAAGCTCACTGCGTTCGCTATAACTAAGCTTATTTACTTTCAGCCAGACCGCTCACTCCTCCATATGCCCAAGAAATATATAAACGTGTGTTCCATTGTCTTAGTTAAATCTGACAAAAGTTTAAAATGTAAGATAAGACAAGTAGCCTTAATAGTGAGAGTAATTACGGCCTCACAGAGTTTACAGGTAAACAGGGTGCCAGCTGCAGTACGAGTCTCATCCCTCAATGGAAGCTCATGTTATAATCCCTTTTAAAATGATACATGCTGTTTGAACTCAGGCTGTGTGACCCTATTGAAACGTGCTATTTGAACGTACCCCATTTTGTTCAATCCTGTACCAAGGACCTCTAGTTTAACGTTCACCCGAGGGACGGCAAACACATTGATGAATCAACCTGCCGATGAAACTGTAGTAGGTTAACCCCCCCCCCCCTCCACTCCTGCACCATCTCTCAGGTCCTATCTTGCTTAGCCTCTTAGCCTTCATGAGGTATGAGGGTGTAAACTAGTCACCCTACCAAGCTAAAGTTGAGAACCCTCCCCACCTCTCCTCTGCTTTCCACTCAAGTCTCCTACCAAATGCAAGTTGAGAAACACCCTTCTCCTCTTCACTTCCATCCTTCCCATCCTCACTCCTCATCCTCCTTGCTCCCCCACCCTTCCTCATATTTGACAGTGACGGGTAGTATTTTGAGAGAGACCTGCGGTGCAGCCCATGGTGTTCACACATGTCTTTTTTACGTCGCGCATTGCGAGGAGTGATGGATAAGGTGAAGTGAACGAAGAGGTATTGCATATGCAGTGCAGTCACCTGTATGTGCAGTGTTATTAACGGGGAAAGTACTCGTAGGTGACACGTACTATCACTCTGCGAAGCAACCAAAATACATCCATTCGCTTTTGTAATAACTGCTGGTGGATCAAAGTACAAAGTTCAGGCCCACCCACCTGCTTTGTGGCCCTGCCATGTTCTGCAGTGTCCGGTGTCATCCAGTCTGCCGCTGAAAATGTTGTGAATTATTTTGAAATTTTTTTTTTTACTTGAGATCGCATTGTTTCACATTTTTGTGTGATCTGCTTTCATTATATTAATACAGTATAGATACAGATTCATATAAAATCGTCCAACGTCAAATCGAACCTCGTGTTTGGAACTCGGCCAGTGTGGTTTCTAGCGACATTTTGTGACCTCTGTGACTTGATGTATTTTTTTTGATTGAATTTTGCTAATTTCCACTTGAATTCTACTTTTAAAAACTCCATTTATAGGTAAACCTTGTGGTTGTCATGTTGGTATACTTTGTGTCTTGTCTTTTGTTTGGTTTATGCTATTTATCTGGACGCCTCACACACGTCGCAATACACTCTGGAGGGAGGGGTGCTAGGAGAGGGGAGGGTGGGGGAGGAGAGAGGGAGAGAGACACACAGACCAGAGACAGAGACAGATATAGATAAAGAGTTGTGGGAGGAGAGTGCTGCACTTTATTAGGAGGGGGAGTGAGATGGGGACAGAGAAAGAGAGGGGGGAGGGAGAGAAAAAGCAAAGAAAGGTGAGGGGGGGGAATTAGCAACAGAATGTTACGTTATGCTTTTGACCACCACGCACCACACACACACACACACACACACACACACACACACACAC
This sequence comes from Eptatretus atami, assembly GCA_035128595.1. Classification (NCBI taxonomy): domain Eukaryota; kingdom Metazoa; phylum Chordata; class Myxini; order Myxiniformes; family Myxinidae; genus Eptatretus; species Eptatretus atami. The sequence continues at coordinate 70,912,050 of CM068958.1, read as the reverse complement.
ACACCCACACACAACACACACATGGTTGTCGTCCGGTGTCGACGATGACTGTCAAAATGTTTAGTGAGGTCTTGGCCTCTGTGCACACTTTCATGCGAAGAAAGCCGATCCTGATATAACACCCTCGAGCACACTCGGAGATCCATGGTGGCATCTGTTTCATTTGTTACTATTTGCACTGGCTCCTTCCTTCAAACACGTTTGTCCTTCATGTTATTTCCACAATTTGTTTCAGCTGTTCTCACACCACTCTGTACCGCTACTCTCCATTTTGCTCTGTCATGGGCAATATCCTCCCAAGACATATGGTCAATGTTTGTCGCTTTCAGATGTTCTTTAATCCCATCTTTGAATCTACGCGTTGGACCACCTTGACGTCCTTCGTTTGCTGTCTTTGATCTGTCCATAAAACATTAGCTTTGCCAGACGAATGTCTGGCATGCGAAGAACATCTCCATTGTAGTGTAGCTGTGCACTCATCAGCATTGCCTCTATGTTAGACAACCTGGTTCGCTCCAGCACTTCATAGATGCATACATGCTGCTGCCATGATTGAGCACAGACACCGTTGATGGAAAGGCTCTAACTGCTTGATGTGGCGTTGGTATGTTGTACAGGTCTCCGACCCCTAGAGCAGTGTGGTGAGGGCAACTGCCCGGTACACTTGGATGTTAGTGTGAAAATGGATGCCTCTAAATCTCCACACTCTGATACGCAACAGACCAAAGGCTTTCAAGGCTTTGTAAATACGGTTGGCTATGTCTGAATCCAGGTTGACGTCGTCTTGGAGAACACTACCAAGGTAGGTGAACTGACTGACTTGCTTAAGTTCTGTACCCTCAATTATTATTCTTGAAATTGGTGGCATTTGCTCAGGCGCTGCTTGCATCATGACTTCAGTTTTGCTAAAGTTGATAGTCAGTCCAAATTTAGTAGTAGCAGCAGCAAATTTGTCACAGATGTTTTGCAGGCTCTTGGCTGAATGTGCCAAAAAGGCACAGTCATCTGCGAACAGGATTTCCAGAAGTATCTATGAGCTGACTTTGGTAGGTGCATTGTGCCTTCGCAGATTAAACAGATGGCCACTGTTTCTATACTGAATGTGGATTCCATCTGTAAGTTCCTTTGTGGCGTCGGCTAAAACAGCTGCAAAGAAGATGCTGAACAGTGTGAGTGCAAGCACACAGCCTTGATTTACATTTCCCACCGTGAATGGTCTGGATGTGTCTCCATTATTATGCACAGTGGCTTTCATATCATCATGAAAGCTGCGGATAATTCTCACGAAGTGCAGTGGACAGCCGCACTTCCCAAGAGTCCTCCAGAGTGCTTCCCTGTTCACTGTATCAAATGCTTTTGTTAAGGTTGAAAAACATGGCATACAGGTTTCTGTGCTGCTCCCGAAATTTCTCTTGGGCTTGTCTGGCTACAAAGATCATATCTATTGTTCCACGACCGCCACAGAACCTGCACTGTGTTCAGACACCACTCCACAGGCAATCTCTTGAGTGAGTCGATTAAGCAAGACCCGAGAAAGTATCTTGCCAGCTGTGGATAAAAGGGAAATGCCACGATAGTTTCCACACTGGGATTTGTCTCCTTTTCTCTTGTATATAGGAACTACAGTTGCATCTGTGAAATCCTGTGGCACTTAGTCCTCAGACCATATTAACTGGTGAACATGTAACAATGCATTAGTGAGTTCCTGGTGGAAAGACTTACAAATCTTGTAGACTTCAGCCGGCAGGCCATCTGCACCTGGTGCCTTCCCCCTGGTGCATTGGTTGATGGCCTTTTTCACCACATCTATGTTGGTGGGTTTTCAAGTGACTCGTCTTTTGGGTGTTGTTCTATATCGGTGATAACCTGATCATCAACTTTTGAAGGTCTGTTGAGCAATTCTTTAAAATGCTCCTGCCACCGGTTAAGTATGCTGATTTTATCAGTCAGTAAAGCTGTGCAGTCGCTTGATCGTTATGGTGCAAGGCCAGTGCTGTGGAATCCATAAATTCGGCAGAGGGCATCATATAAATTTTTGGTCTCTGTTGTCTGCATATCCTTATATTTATTCTGCTTCTCTAGTCCACCACTGGTCCTTAACAATACGGAGTTTTGGTTGGAGCTGCTTGCGAATATTGTTAAATCTTTGTTTCTTTGCAAGTGAGGACAAATCACTGAGGTGTTCGTGAAATGCTTTGTCTTTCTCCTTCAACATTTGGATGATTTATTGATTGCTGTCATCAAACCAGTCTTGGTTTTTGGAGATAGAAGTGCCTGCAGTTACATAGATGGCAGTGTAGGCATCTTCCTTGAAGACTGACCATTTCTCGCATTCCTTGGCCCCTCGCATTCCACGTGTTATGGTGATATCACTGAGATCTCTTTGGCGAGTGATGATATTTTCAATCATAATGCCAGTGTCCAGAACTTGGATGTTGCCAGGTGGTTTTAAACTTAGTCGATTGTTGAAAGACTGTATTTGTAATGATGAGCTGGTTGGTTGCTCAAAGTAATAGCAGGCATAATCCAATACTATTCTGGCCTCCTGTACTGTTTTAGCCAATAATGCCTGGCCATATGTTAGTAATGGTGCAAGGCCAGTACCTGTGTCGGAATGGCGACCCGTCCATGATTGTACCCAATAGCCAAGGAGACTGCTTAAGCAGCACCAACGCCCTGCACAGAGTATGGTCCAATGGATGGATGGATGGATGGATATGTTGGGGTCTTGGCCAACCCTGGCATTAAAGCCTCCCAATATGACTAGCTTGTCTATTCTTGGTACTTCTACGATAATGTTGTTTAGTTCAGCATATAAATTATCCTTCACCTCATCCATTTGTGTCATTGGCGGAGCATACACACTGATGAGGGTAACATTTCCTACTTTTATGGGGATGTGAAGAGTCATGATCCTATCGGAGACTCCCTTTGGCAAAGTGTTGAGCTGTCTTACCAAACTGGTCTTGATGGCAAAGCCATCACCTTCTGTTCGTTCACGAGATATCGTGTATCTCGTCCATCTCATCCCTTCCAGAATCTAGTGTACCCTGACCTCATCTCTGTCAGCTGGCCTTTGTCACTGAGGCATGTTTCACTTACTGCTGTGATGTCAATATTGTAGTTTCCAAGCACTCTAGTTATTAGCACAGTTCTCCACTCATGTTGAGAGGTCGCTTGTCTGCCAAGTAGCATTGTTATGTTCCAACAGCCAATCGTTAGTGGCTGAGTATAGATTATTTTAGGCTTGGATCGACTGCATAAAGGGCGTTCCTGTCAGATGCAGTAGTCTGACTGGACAAGGTGGGTGGGCGATGGTTCAGGCACCTTTTCTAGCCCGTTACCCTGAATGGGGGTAGCAATGCGGAACCTAAGAAGGACTGCTCCAACACCCAGGATGCTGCTGAACTGTTTATAAGAGCGACCAAAGTCCCATGCCACCTGCGTGCAGGTTTGCTGCTCATGACTTCCAATGCCAACCTGCATCTGTCACTGTCACAGCTCGCCCATCGCCGCAGGACTTTTCCACACATACATACATACATACATACACTTTTACCTCACCTGACTCCTACATGTGAGAATACTGAAGTGCTGGACGGGTGCGCACTTAACCAACAGCACTCTCTCGGCTCCACACACTAAGTACCATTGGCAGGACACGGTCGAGACGATTGGTTAATGTGAAGAGCTGCAGCCCACGTCCGCCATCACAGCTGTTGAGGGACATCACAGTCCTTATCCGCCTGATCTGCCGTTGCGGGTCTTGGTTGCTATTTCACCCATCGCTGGAGCACCGTTTAGACAGGCAGCATGATATATCCACACACCGGTGGGTTGTGCTGCGTGTCTTATCGGGTAGGTGCAGCTCCAGAGATTTCTGTCAGGGACCCCACCCTTAGCCTTTGGCTCAAAAGCCTAGTCCGCAAGGCAGCGGTGAGACCAGATAGTTTTTACGGTGGCAGTCACCCGCCCACAGCGGGTGGTAGAAGGCAGGTGGTCGAAGGCAGAGAGACCACTGACCTGTCTGTGATGGGAAAGTGATAGGCCCAGAGACTCAGCTTAATCGTGGGAGATACCAATTATTTTAAGGGCCTTGGTTTCCACTGCATCAAGCTGAGCAAGGTGTGAAGTGGGGGGCCTGGCCCAGAGGGGTGAGCAGCATCCCATCTCACTGGATGAAGGCCTTGTTGGTCGATAAAAGTTTAGATGCGCCAAGGAATGACGTTCCATAATGGAGGATGCCCAGTTGGTGACTGGCTTTGCAGGCCAACTTCGATATGTGGTTTGCCCAATAAATATCATGACTGTGAGGCCCAAAAGTTTCAGTGACTGAACTATTTCAAGAGGATTGTGAAGGAAGTTGATGATATCAAGGTCTGCAGAGAGGGAAAAGGCTGCTGCCTGCCTTACTGAATAATGAAAGATGTTATGGCAGAGTGTTGACTTATCAGCAAAGAGAGAAAGAGGATTTTCCAAACACTTAGATCTTTGATGAAAATCAGGAATTCCAGGCTTGGCAGGCCACATTAAGAGCGGACACACACTTCACACTTGTTTCCAGCTTTGTGGAGTGATCTGAAGTAATCTTCGGTCGGTTTCAAGGAAACTGCCTCACTTTGAGCATTCTGTATACCTTGGACGGAAGATAGGAGATGGGATAACCGAAGACGAGATGGAATGAATCTGTCCAGAAGAGAGAGCAGGTTTCTGTGGAACAATTCCCAGGCTGCATTAATATCAGGGGTGTTCAATCAAGGTTCAATCATGCATGGAGATTTCTGCAGTTGTCCATGCCATCTTGTTGACCATGCAGTCCATTCTATAGCCACAACAAGTTGGATGTTTATTACTTTGGAATTGTGTGTAGAAGGCAGGAACATCTGTAATTGCGAGAGTTAGTTACAAGGCTATTCGTATGACTTGCAATTCCCATTTCTGTTTTCTCTCCAATGAGAAGGCAACGAGCGTATAAAATGCTTATTAGTTGGCAGCGATGTTAATTCTTTGGAGTATGACATCAAACCCGAAAGCTTAATTTTTCCAATGCAGCGTCGGTTTAGACACTCTGCCTTCCATTGAGCTCTCATTTGTGGCTCCTGTTATTTCTCTGGAATGGAGAAGGATAGATGCCTCTTCTCACCTTGGAGGATCAGAGACAGGTGAGTGACATCAGATTTCAAGTGAGTCTGGTATGTAAACATGTTTCGAAAGTGTAAGTACAAAAGATATCATGATTCAGTTATGACGTGTTTTTCTTCCAATTCATTATTTTGCTGTTTTGAAATTTATGGTGAATTGTGAAGTAAAGGTGGTAATATTTTGTTTACACTTATATGTAGTGACTCCAACTTCCACAAATGATCATTTGAACATGACCCCATTCTCGGAATGAAGAGAATCACCATATGTTTCAACCTTGGTAAAACCCCCAACACACCTTCTTGTACTTGCATTATGACTTGGAATTTAGTCATTTTCGCTCACCAATTGTATGATATTGCTGCTCTTTCTCTCGTATGAGTTTCTCCATTCACTTCAAGTAAGCACTTGAATTATTTAGACGACACTCTCTGTTGCTGGCCACCTGACAGGACAGCCATTCTTATTTTGGGGACTGTGCCCTCTTTATCGAATTGTGTTTGTTCGGAACAAATTCAGAAACTGCTCTTTTATTTTCTGCTGCCACTCATAATGCTGCACATCTTTTTTGTGAGGTGCTAGTGCTCTCTCTCTCTCTCTCTCTCTTCTCTCTCTCTCTCTCTCTCTCTCTCTCTCTCTCTCTCTCTCTCTCTCTCACTCTCTCTGTCTCTCTGTCTCTCTGTCTCTGTCTCTCTCTCTCTCACTCTCTCTGTCTCTCTGTTTCTCTGTTCTCTCTCTGTGGCTATCTTTGTCTCTCTGTGACTATCTTTTCTCTCTATCTCATCTGTCTCTCTCTCTGTCTTTGTCTCTGTCGGTCTGTCTGTTGTCTGTCTGTCTCTGTCTGTCTGTCTCTCTCTGTGACTGTCTTTCTCCTCTTCTCTCTCTCTCTTCTCTCTCTCTCTCTCTTCTCTCTCTCTTCTCTCTCTCTTCTCTCTCTCTCTCTACTCGCTCTCTCTGTCTGTCTCTCTGTCTCTCTGTGACTATCTTTGTCTCTCTATCTCATATCTCTCTCTCTCTCTCTCTAGGCTTTACCATGCATGCATTGGGTGTGTTGGACGAGCGGCGATGCATTGCCTGCTTTATTCCTTTTCACCTTCATAGCCACATCTGTTCATGGGTGCTCCTCAGTATAGTTTAACAGCGTGAATGTCCATTTCTAATCAAGACTCTTGTTAGCCTGTGGGCGAAATTTAAATACTCCTTTTTTGCTTTTTGGTGTGGCTACCATGCCTTTATACTGAGAAATTTATCTTGATTTTTATTTTGTATTTGCCATCTTTCGTAGTTTGTCAGAACGTGCTTACCGACATTGTCGTTTCAAATAGTTCATAGTTCGTAATCTATTCGTTCATTTATTTTTATTTTTGAAAAAGGCATTTTGTCCCATACCATTTTTATCAAATAGGTTCTGAATCACTTGATGTCATGTTTATTGTGTCGTAATTTATTAGCTCTGCCACCGAATGTTGGCAGAGGTCGTGTTTTCAGCCCTGTTTGTCTGTATTTCTGTCTGTTCGCATGGTATCTTAAAAGGTTGTGGACAGATTCGGACAAAACTTGGTGGACAAGTTGGGTGTTTTACAAGGAAGAAAATTTTCGATTTTGGTGAAGACCCGAATCCGGATCTGGATACGCCCAGGAAAGAAATAGCATTCTTTTCCTGTAGTAATTCTCTGCAGCCTACTGTAGTAGGACCTGTTACCAACTTCAGTATATGAGAGTCCTACTCTCATACACTATAGTTCTAACTGTAGCATTTTTGCCTCGGCGCGAATTATTATTTTTACCCCACGAGCGTGAAGTGAAAAGCGGGGTTAAGCAATCGGTCACGTATGTCTGTACATGTCTGCATTTTGTTAAGAGCGTTCAAAAACTGTTCAACGGAGGAAATATAAACTTTACCACATGTTACATGGCATTTGCATATACAGTACACATATTGAGCGTACATCGAAAACTGTTCACAAGAGGAAATTTAAACTTTACCACATGTTACGTGACCATTTGATATACAGTACACATATTGAGCGTACATCGAAAACCATTCAACAGAGGAAATTTAACTTTACCATATGCTACGTGACCATTTGATATAGCACATATTGAGCGTACATCGAAAACTGTTCAACAGAGGAAATTAAACTTTACCATGTTACATGACCATTTGATATACAGTACACATATTGAGCGTACATCGAAAACCATTCAACAGAGGAAATTTAAACTTTACCTATGCTACGTGACCATTTGATATTGCGCATATTGAGCGTACATCGAAAACTGTTCAACAGAGGAAATTTAAACTTTACCACATGTTACATGACCATTTGATATCGTACACATATTGAGCGTACATCGAAAACCATTCAACAGAGGAAATTTAAACTTTACCATATGCTACGTGACCATTTGATATAGCGCATATTGAGCGTACATCGAAAACCGTTCAATGGAGGAAATTTAAACTTTTACCACATGTTACATGACCATTTGATATACAGTACACATATTGAGCGTACATCGAAAACCATTCAACAGAGGAAATTAAACTTTACCATATGCTACATGACCATTTGATAGAGCGCATATTGAGCGTACATCGAAAACCGTTCAATGGAGGAAATTTAAACTTTACCACATGTTACATGACCATCTGATAAGAGTGCATATTACTTGGATGATGCCAGCCCCCTCAGAACTTATATAGTGAATTAAACAAAGCCTAATGCCCAGAGACGGTCACTTCCTCATGTTAGAAATTAGAATCATTGTAATCACTTCAGCCTTTATTGTGCTCGGCGGTGTAAAAAGAGAAGAAGAAGAAGGACGAAAGACGTACAATTTGGCATTTTAACGATCTCATGATTTACACTTTAGCCATCTATTCTGGCATCTTTATCAGCCTCGGTAGTTATGAAAACACTCGAGAACAAGAAAAAAAGCGACTTTGTAAACGTTTATGAATGCACTCTATAGCAGACTTTTCAAAGTATAATTTGTACACATTTACCTCAGAAGTGTAGATCGATGCAAGGACAAATTTCCCGCCTCAAAAAATTGCACCAAGTCATTGACAAGACTCCATGGGGTAAGTATTTCATGAATACCATCTCTTTTTCAGTGTTTATTCACCATTGAGAGATGGGGCCATAAACACTGTGTAGCACGATATCTCAGAGTTGTGGATGAATTATTATGAGAAAATTTGGTGGATGATTTGGGTAAGTGACAAGAACAAGATTTTTGGTTAAGGTCCGGATCCAGAGCCAGCCCATCGGTGGGATACAAAATGTAAACTGTTCAGCCTGGCGGAGGTATGCGCTCTACCGAGTGCTGTTCTCGTTAATTTTGTTTTTATTTATTTATCTTCCTTATCCTTAACCACCACTCCTGCCTTTGTTGCACAAATCTATTCCTGCAAACTTTTCTGACTTTTACTGTCACCTTGCAGGTGAAACTGACTTGTGGTCGTGAAACTGTCGTCACATCCACTGTGGAACCATCGCGATGTGAATATGCCATGGAGATGCAAACTCCAGCACTCTGCCAAGAGTCTAGGCTTCAAAAACAGCACGGAGATGAGTGGCAGCAGGCACATTCTGAGTTATGAGTGAATTGTGTCTGTTTCCATTGAAGGTACATCCATTGAATGTTTTCATTGAAGGTAGCAACAACAAATTGATGATTAGTTGGGAGATGTCTGTCATGTACAAATAATTGTTAAAGGAACACTCCAACCATATTATCTTGTGTCTGCATCGTAGTAACATGCTAATATATCCCAGAAATTGTTTTCCTTTTTTTAAATATCACTTAATAAAGTAAATATTTCATGCGAAGTACGTAGAATTTTGCTTGTAAATCACCGAGTTCTGACAAATCAGCGTGACCCCCAATCTGATGATGTCATCCGTCCTATGCTTAAAACCACTGACAGAGAAACGAGTTCACGATCACAGTTTATCCTGTTATTTCCCCTTTTTGGAGACCAAACTTACCTTATTAATTTCAACCCGAAAGTAAAGTTGTTCATGACGAGTGATGATAGCTCGCATCGAGCGATGAAAGCCTGGAGGTACAGTAGGTGCAAGAACTGAAAACACCGACTGTTGTACATGCGGGCGATGTGTTGTAATGGCGAGTGGGGTGGAGCGATTTCACGAAACCAATCTGATGATGAAAGTTGTGTGACAGAGAACAGACCATTCCAGATTGTTTGTCTGATTAAGGATGTTCTTGAAACGGCTCTATTTGCTTTACATGATGCAAGGACTCCAGGAAAACCCCATGCCGAACTCCATTCAAGCCCCATTATTTAATGACTTAAATTTCATTAATGACAACTAAATTAAATATTTCATGAGATCGATACCGGATGATTTGCTTCACAACTTCGGTTATGGACAGTATACGTACCGATATACATACCATCCGTTATGTGCAAATTCTTTTTCCTCAAGACCGAATTTTTTTTCAAAAAAACCCTTTCTATTCCCACAGAATCAAATGCTTGTTCTCTTATTGTAAATGTTGACATTGCACCATATAAATATATGTGGATATGTGGTAGATAAAACTTGCCATTGCCCCATCTCGGTCGGTTTTCAGCTCTTTGTGTACTGTATCATCGTGCTCTCGGATGCTTGGAAAAACGAAATATGGTGGACACAGGACCTGGCTTCAGTAAATTTCGAGGTTTAAGTCCCAACAACTCATTTTTCAACTCTCTTTCAAATCAGTCAGTCTTAAAATGCTCCGAGCAATGATATCTCGTATCAAGTCCACGAGGAATTTGAGCTCGTGTCAGGTTCTGAAACCATTTCTTCCACCGATCCGGCTGTTTAACTGGCAAAGAATAGAAAGTAATGTTTTCTGTTTTGTTCCTCATTCGATCATCCGTGTTATTATAACAACCAAAAGCAATGCACTGCGCCATGTCACTTCAACACAATGGATACCAAGTAGGTAACTGATCGTTATCGTGAACAAATATGGCCGAGGGCTTCTACTACCCAAAGGACAGATCCATCCATTGGGACCATACTCTGTGCAGAGTGTTGGTGCTGCATAAGCAGTCTCCTTGGCTATTGGGCACAATCCTGGACAGGTCGCCACTCCAACACAGGATACCAGCAAGCTGGCACTCATTTTGCCGACCTCGGAAGGATGACAGGCAGAGTCAACATAGGACAGATGACATCAGCCAAATGGCACCCGATAATGGCGTGACCCAACAAGTCCATACAAACTACCCAAAGTTGTTGTTATATTGATTCCCTTTTTTTTTTTCTTTTTTTTTTACAAGTCAGAATTACTCACAGATGTAAGTTTTGAAACATGGATGATTCCTAAAATTCTTGGGGTGTTCTTTTTAATTAGATTATTTTTGCATTAACTGCCTTATTTGAATCACTATTTTCTCTCTCTCTCTCTAGGAAGTTGAAAATTGGACCTGTACTGAACCTGATCACTGCTGTTCTTGAGGAAACCTTATTTCGTAGATGTCTCGTTTTGTTTTTTTCTTTATTTGAAAACTTTTGATATTTCTGCTTTCAATGTCAGGAAGGCTGTGAATTTTTTTTGCATTTCTGGAATTTGTTTGGTCTTGGTTGTTCTAATTTGTTCATAAATTTAATTCAAATGCTGTTTTTCCACCATTTTGTGGCCCCCATTCATTTGAGTATAATGTTGCACTGGCAAAATAAAGTCACTGTTCCATAAAGTGTATTATGCTGTGCAATGCAATCACAAAATAATTTTTGTTATTTAATGGATACAAGAGTTGTGATGGAAGGTTTTTCTCAAAAGAGGAATTGGTTTTGGTGACAAACATGTCACTGACCATAGTGATTTATATCAACAGAGGATGTCTGAGAGTGTGTTTTAGTGGATAAAAAGTGAGAAGGTTTATTCTCTGAAATGGATATTCACAATAGTACAATTTGTACCATATTACTGAAAATATTGATAGAGAGCACACCCATCCCTGTACTGTGTATGCTTTTTCTTTTATTTTCTTCACAGGATTCAGGCTCATATAAGAGCAAGGTGTGACTGACAGTGGGACAAACATCAAGGGACTGAATGAACAAGAAACAAGGAGAGCAAATTGAAATGAGTAAGTAAAATGGTTGAGTTAGGAAAGGTTAATGTAGGTAATAAAGATCATTGGTCAGAATTGGAGATGACCAGAGATGGTGATACACTGCTTACTTTTGAGGTCCTCGAGGGAAGAGTGAGATAGAAAAGCCTCTGGAAGGTGGTTCAATACATGGAAGAAGTGAGGAATAAAAGAGTTGAGGTGTGTATTCAGCTTGCATGTTGGAAATTTTTAACTTGGACGGGGTTACTGGAAGAACGTGTACATCCTGGAGATGCTGGGGATAGTCAGAGGAACGAGAGAGCAAAGGGAGCAATGTTGGAGAATAGATGGTCGAAAACTTGTGATATGGGAGCAACACACCTTGTGCTTTGGCATAATCACCAGAGATTCCAAGAAGTAAGGAGGGACAGATGTAATGCTGGGATGCCAGCCCATAGTGAAGAGCAGTACTCCATTGAGTTATGGATAAAAGGCCTTGTAGACCGTGAGTAGATTTGATTTTCCAAGGAAAGACATGGATCGACAGAGGATACCCAGTCTGCAGCTGGCTTTGGAGGCCAGCTTTGCTAAAAAGTTGGCTCAGGCATGGTCTTGGCTGATGGTGAGGTCCAGAAGGTCAAGTGACTGAACTTCTTCCAGTGGATGACAAAGAAAATAGATAGATGGGTTTGTTTGATGATCATGCCAGAGCGATTGGGTGATGCAGATTTTCCAGGATTGAAGGGCATGTACCATTTATCAAACCAGAGTCAAATAATTTCCAGATTGTCAGAAAGAAACACAGCTGCTGTGTCTGCCTGGCAGAGGGATTAGTTACTGTACCATACAATGTACCATACTGGAAGACGCACCCCAAAATGGCGCCGAGTTGCTCTTTGGGCGAGAAAAGTACGTGAGGTAATTTGTGAGGCAGTGTTCAACACTAGGGCTCACCAACCGCTGTGCGGCTTCCTCGTCAATCGCGCTTGCCGAAGCTGCGGCTCTCTGCAGAATGGCGCCGATCCCTTCGGTGATATACATGAGGCTTTGAGGTCGGCTTCTCACGACCAAACCAAGAGTCAATGGCCAGCGTCCTGCTCCACCATGCAAGCCAATTAGCCTCAACACGAATATGAGAATCACGCAGCCATTTCGTCGTGCAGAAAGGAGAGCAAAGCGAGATCCTCTGTCCCAGCCATGGTCCTCTCTCAACTACTTTCTGCTCTCCCCACTTCACCCTCCTTCCATCCTCTCTCTGACGTCACGCCCATCAATCATCCACCTCCGGGCGTGGCTTGTTGACACAAAAACACCGGGAAGGCGGGGCTTCTGCCTGCTCGGCACGTTTTGCTTGCTAGTTGTTATGGTTGTTATAAAAATGTACTTCTTTCATGGCTAGCTTGTAAATACAAAAACGTCTGGAAAGGTCACAGGGAGCAATTACATACTGGAGAAAATTGGTCTTAATCCCTATCTAATTAACACAGCACCACGCCCTGTGTGGTGACGCGTAACACTTAAGTTCACAGTCTCCCGACTTAATTTACATCAAGATGTCTCCTACACATCCACGGACCAAGCAACTCTACACAATCCTATCTCTCCTCTGAAATTCCCCCATCTACCCCACAAATATAACAATACTTTATAGATGTACTCACATTCTAATTGTACATACTTTATACATATACTCACATTCTAATAGTACATACTTTATAGATGTACTTACATTCTAATTGTACATACTTTATAGATGTACTTACATTCTAATTATACATACTTTATAGATGTACTTACATTCTAATTGTACATTACTTTATAGATGTACTTAACATTCTAATTGTACATACTTTATAGATGTACTTACATTCTAATTGTACATACTTTATAGATGTACTTACATTCTAATTGTACATACTTTATAGATGTACTTACATTCTATAATACATACTTTATAAGATGTACTTACATTCTAATGGTACATACTTTATAGATGTACTTACATTCTAATTATACATACTTTATAGATGTACTTACATTCTAATTATACATACTTATATATGTACTTGCATTCTAATGGTACATACTTTATAGATGTACTTACATTCTAATTACATACTTTATAATGACTTACATTCTAATTGTACATACTTTTAGATGTACTTAATTCTAATTGTACATACTTTATAGATGTACTTAACATTCTAATTGTACATACTTTATAGATGTACTTACATTCTAATTGTACATACTTTATAGATGTACTTACATTCTAATTGTACATACTTTATAGATTACGTACATTTCAATTGTAACATACTTTTATAGATGTACTCACATTCTAATTGTACATACTTTATAGATGTACTTACATTCTAATTGTACATACTTTATCGATGTACTTACATTCTAATTGTACATACTTTATAGATGTACTCACATTCTAATTGAACATACTTTATAGATGTACT
>CM068958.1:70887924-70898291 GCA_035128595.1 Eptatretus atami | reverse complement strand
AGAAGAAGAGATTCTCAACTTGAGGTTTAGTTCCATACAAATATTCGAACTGCAAACAAGCTCATCCATTCAAGGCCTAGCTCGTTCTGTGGGTCTTGGTCGCTCATGAGATCACCACGTATAACTCTTTGGTTGGGTCATCAGATCGAGCTTGTTCTGTGGGTCTTGGTCGCTAGAGGTCTTCAACCAAGCCAACAATTCGCCCAAGTTGTGGCAAAATCGGTATTTTGATATTGCATTTCAGATACAATTTCCTGTGAAGAGAAATAATAATGTATTAATTAAGTTATTTAATTATTAAATGAGTCGATGTTTAAAAGGAACTGAAAATAGGAAAATAAAAATCTTACCTCAACAGATAATAGGTTTGAATCAGTACATCAAGTTGTAGGTTTAGTTCCATACAAATAGTCGATATCCAAGGAACCCCAAAGTCATCCACTCAAGATCTAGCTCGTTCTGTGGGTCTTGGTCGCTCATGAGGTCTCCAACGTATAACTCTTTGGTTGGGTCATCAAGGACGAGCTCGTTCTGTGGGTCTTGGTCGCTCATAAGGTCTTCAACCAAGCCAACAATTTGGCCCAAGTTGTGGCAAATCGGTATTTTTGATTTGCATTTCAGATACAATTTCCTGTGAGAGAAAATAATAATGTATTAATTAAGTTATTTAATTATTAAATGAGTCGATGTTTAAAAGGAACTGAAATAGAAAATAAAAATCTTACCTCAACAGATAATAGGTTTGAATCCAATTCATCAGCTTGAAAGTTTAGTTCCATACAAATAGTCGATATCTAAGGAACCCCAAAGTCATCCCACTCAAGGTCTAGCTCGTTCTGTGGGTCTTGGTCGCTCATGAGGTCTCCAACGTATAACTCTTTGGTTGGGTCATCAAGGACGAGCTCGTTCTGTGGGTCTTGGTCACTCATAAGGTCTTCAACCAGCCAACAATTTCGCCCCAAGTTGTGGCAAAATCGTATTTTGATATTGCATTTCAGATACAATTTCCTGTGAGAGAAAATAATAATGTATTAATTAAGTTATTTAATTATTAAATGAGTCGATGTTTAAAAGGAACTGAAAATAGGAAAATAAAAATCTTACCTCAACAGATAATAGGTTTGAATCCAGTACATCAAGTTGTAAGTTTAGTTCCATACAAATATTCGAACTGCAAACAAGCTCATGCCACTGAAGGACAGTACAGCACACCATTGCCAGCAAAGAAATGTTTAAAATGGAGCCTGGGCTCGAGACCTTGGATCGCAGAATAGTTCCTGTTTTTTTCACAGCATGACTGTGCAAAAACAGTTCCTCATTTTTACGGCACGGCTGTGTGGAAAAACACTTCCTCATTTCACGGCACGGACTGAAACTTCGATGGTTATCAATTGAACAATGGAAAAACAATTTACTATAATCTCAAATGAATATGCAACTCAGGAGGTGGTCAGATGAGATCATTAAGAGAAGTATATCATTTCATAATGGCACAAAAGGGGTATCTTGAAAATATAAAGATTCAAATGTTTTGTTTTTAAATATTTTAGATGGGGATTATTGTACAAAGAAAATTAAACTATTGAAGGAATATGAGAAATGAACAAATGTTTATAGGTTCAATGAGTGAGCTAAACAATATACATTGGTTATTTGAAAATGAGTGTCCTAGGCTTACAGGTTTCAGATATCTCTTCAGAATCACCTTGAACAAACCACATTACTACGTTGCTACTTGAACCAATCTTTATTTGTCGCATTGGTTTTGAATAGAATGCCCTAGGTTAAAGGGGAGACAAACAAATATACCTTGGGATAAAAAGGGGGTGTAATTTAGGGGAAAAAAATGTGAATCGCTGAAAATCCCCATTCATTTACATGGGGAAAAGTGAGCCAGAATCAGTATATCCACCCTACTCTCATATAATAATTGCACATACTCTATAGATGTCTTACATTCTAATTGTACATACTTTATAGATGTACTTACATTCTAATTGTACATACTTTATAGATGTACTTACATTCTAATTGTACATACTTTATAGATGTACTTACATCTAATTGTACATACTTTATAGATGTACTTACATTCTAATTGTACATACTTATAGATGTACTTACATTCTAATGGTACATACTTTATAAATGTACTTACATTCTAATTATACATACTTTATAGATGGACTTACAAATTAATTGTACATACTTTATAGATGTACTCACATTCTAATTGTGCATACTTTATAGATGTACTCACATTCTAATTGTGCATACTTTATAGATGTACTTGCATTCTAATTGAACATACTTTATAGATGTACTCACATTCTAATTGTACATACTTTATAGATGTACTTACATTCTAATTGTAGAAGCCTGGTGTTGGCTTAGTGGTTAGGGTGGCAGCTTGGGATCTTGGTCCTGAGTTCAAACCCCGTTGGCCGCTGAATTAAATACACCAGGAGGTTGACTTAGCCTGAATCCTTCCGAGGTCGGCAAAATGAGCACCAGTGTACTGGTAAGGGGACACTGCATCAGCGGCATAGCCACGTCCCAACCAATGATGCTACCAGCAGCCACAGGCTGCACATGATAGATTCTAATTGTACATACTTTATAGATGTACTTACATTCTAATTGTACATACTTTATAGATGTACTTACATTCTAATTGTACATACTTTGTAGATATACTTGCATTCTAATTGTACATACTTTATAGATGTACTCACATTCTAATTGTACATACTTTATAGATGTACTCACATTCTAATTGTACATACTTTATAGATGTACTCACATTCTAATTGTACATACTTTATAGATGTACTTACATTCTAATTGTACATACTTATAGATGTACTCACATTCTAATTGTACATACTTTATAGATATACTTACATTCTAATTGTACATACTTTATAGATGTACTCACATTCTAAATTGTACATACTTTATAGATGTACTTGCATTCTAATTGTACATACGTTATAGATATACTTACATTCTAATTGTACATACTTTATAGATGTACTCACATTCTAATTGTACATACTTTATAGATGTACTTGCATTCAAATTGTACATATTTTATAGATGTACTCGCATTCTAATTGTACATACTTTATAGATATACTTAACATTCTATTTGTACATACTTTATAGATGTACTCACATTCTAATTGTACAATACTTTATAGATGTACTAATGTACTCACATTCTAATTGTACAAACTTTATGGAGGTACTCAGTTGAAAAAGGAACGTGTACTACTGGTTACCACAAGGTAGCGTTTGTGGACTACCTCAGCACATTCTGTACAGACAAACAGGCAAACCTACCAAAATGCAATACCCTCTCCTTCGGTGAGATTAATAAACCATTGTGAACTTTAACGCCACTCGGTGGAGTGCATACCTCCGTCAGGCTGAACAGTTTATGTTTTGTACCCGACTGATAGGCCAGATTTGGATCCGGAACTTAGCCACAATCAAATCGGATTGTTCTCATCACCTACCCAACTCAACCACCTAGTTTTGTCATTGCTTGTGCACAATTTTTTTGTAATATCATGCTACATATCGTTTTTGGCCCCATCTCTCAATGGTGAAAAATCACGTGATAATTAAAAAAATGATCGCATCCGAATTCGGATCTTCATCAAAATCGAGTTCATTCATCCTTGGCACACACCTAACCTGTCCAAGTTTCATCTTAGTCCGTCCATAACTTTTTGAGATACAGTATTGTGCTATATGGCGTTTTGGGCCCCCATCTCTAAATGGTGAAGAATCACTTAAAAAATTGTATTACCTTTCTCCAGATCTTCACCGAAATCTCATGATTTCTTCCTTGTCACACATCCAACCTCTACCAAATTTTGTCTGAATTCATCCACAACTTTTTGAGATATCCTGTTCACAGGCAAACAGACAGACTGGGTGAAAGCATAACCTCTGTCCACCTTTGCTGGTGCAGGTAATTTATCACATCACATATTTCGGTCTTTTTCTTTGTTTGTGGGCAGCACAAGGCTGTGGGGTAGCATCATTGCCAGAGGGCGTGCCTTTGCCGCTGATGCAATGTCCTCTGTAGGTTATGGCAGGAATTTGGAATCTGTTCATGGTGCTGGCGAGAGTTCGCCTACCCTTCGTGAAGGACACAGTGGGATCTTTAATGTCCACTAACTAATTACATATCTCCTTATTCTCCCAATACACTTGGTAATATAAAGTTTTTTGGGGGGGTTATGGGGTGGGTCGAGGCAGACGAGATGAGCTATTTAAATTTGAAGAACAATTTTATATCCGTAATCTTTCTCTCATTCATATTGGTATTTTCATCTGCAACATAAATACTTGGGGTGTTCAAAAAGTATCCACCTTAATTTTTCGTGCGTAAACAAATGAAGCTAGGGAGGCGTGGTTTGGTGCACGTATGTAGGCGATCCTAATCCATATGCGTGAATATTTTCCCGCCTGCAGAAGCTGTCAGTCGCCGACAGACCGCCGATAAGTGAGGAAGTGTAAGTGAGCGCCGTCGGATTTTCGTTTTTGACAAAATGACGGACTAGAACAACAGCTACTGCATCAAATTTTGTGTAAAGCTTGGCGATTCCCAAGTGGAAACGATCCGCAAGATTCAACGGGCCTTCGGGAACGAAGCAATGGGAACCACAAGATAAAGAGTGGTACAACCGCTTAAAAGATGGTCGCACATCAGTGGAAAGTGAAGCACGTTCTGGTAGGCCCTCAACATCCCGAAATGAGATCGTCATTGACCAAGTGAGGACCCTGCTGATGCAGGATCATCGAATCACGATTAGAGAACTTGCAGACGAGGCGGGCGTTAGCATTGGATCCGTTCATTCCATTGTGACTGAGGATTTGGGCTTAAGGAGAATCTCAGCGAAGTTCGTGCCAAAGCTGCTAACGATCGAGCAGAAGCAACTCCGTTTGGAGATCGCACAGGACATGCTGGAGACTGAACAGCGATCCCAACTTCTTCAACACAGTGATCACTGGCGATGAGACCACAGTGATCCGTCATTTTTCAAAAGCGAAAATCCGACGGCGCTCACTTACACTTCCTCACTCATCGGCGGTCTGTCGGCGACTGACAGCTTCTGCAGGCGGGAAAATATTCACGCATACGGATTAGGATCGCCTACATACGTGCAACCAAAACCACGCCTCCCTAGCTTCATTTGTTTACGCACGAAAAATTAAGGTTGGATATTTTTTGAACACACCTCGTATGTTGTTCTATAAGTTAAAATTTTACAAATGGGATAGTCACAGTTCTCCAGAAATGCCATTTATTTCTTTGTCAATGTAAGAAATCTGATATACTGAACACATTCTTGCGATCCAACCCAGTATACTGCAGATGACCAATTGACACTTCACTCTAATGAACAGCAAAAATGTATCATGAGGTCACTGTCAAGCTAATGCAGCTAAATTAAATCCAAATGATGCCAGTGCCATCAGACCAGTGCAAAGAACTGAATAATTCCATGCCATGTGACAGTCGGACAGGAAACTTTCCCACTGTAGTTTGTATTTCAGCATCATGCTTCTTTTTGGTCGAGCAACATGTTCCGTACCCTCAAGGCATTGTAAAGTGCAAAACAGTAAGTCACACTTTGTGCAGCTCTTGTTTTGCTTCGTTCAGCCAACAAGGGAATGGGATAAGTTGTACTCAGTCCACTGAGTGGAAGCACACTGCTTGCATTACAGTATTCCGTGCGAAGCCAAACCACCTAAACTATATTACTGTGGATGGAGATGTGAGCATGGTGTGGTTTGATAGTGTTTTGCTTTTTATTTTATCAATGTCTGTTATATATGCATGTCTGAAGAGACATAGTTAGGGTGGGTGAGCAGCTATCATGCATGGGGAACAAGGGAATTGTGAAGGAAATGCAGTTGCTGGCTTTATAGAGCATTAGCCCTAGTAATAACTCTAAAAGCAGGGATAAAGAGTGAACTGCTTTGTAGTTTCCCAAGAAGGAAGGTGAGCTTTTGCTCAGAAGTGAAACAACCTTGGATTGCATTTGATCAATTCAGTGCCAGTGATGCAGTTCCTCTGTTACCAGCAAGCTGGTACTCATTTTGCCGACATTGGAAGGATGACAGGCTGAGTCAACCCACCTGGTGTCATTTCAACGGCATGACAGAGGCTCAAACTCAAGACCTAAGATCTTAAGTCAGTTACCTTAACCATTAAGCCAACACCAGGCTTTCTACCACCCCTGATATGAACTCAACCTGGGAATTCTTCCACAGAAACCTGCTCTCCCTGATGTAAGATTCATCCCATGTCATCTTCAGTTATCATACCCATCCTCTTGCCAATGTTACACTGAATCTTGTGGTAAGGCACTTGTCTCGAAACAACTTGCCTTCTCCTGGAAGGCAAATCTGACCGAGAGCAACCTCAGATCATTCCACAATGCCCGCAACAAGTATGTCCATGTTTAGGAGAGCCAGAAAACAACATATGACTAACCTCAAGATTGGACGTTTAAACTTGTCTCCATCCTCTAAAAACCCTTCTGCATCATTTGCTTACATCTGGTTCTTGGTATCATTGCATTACATAAATATTGTGTGAAAACCGATCCCCTTAAATGCAGACCTATTACTTCCAATCATCAACAAGGTCAGCGAACAATCATTGCAATCGACATCAAATCCTTCCTCTTCTCCAACAGCCTAATATCTGACCATCAGTTTGGCTTCAGACCAGGTCACTCTATGATGGACATACTGCTTCGACTCTTCCAACAATGGATGGAGGCACTCAATGTCAGACATGATAAAAGAGCCTTTCTCTCAACATATCTCAAGCATTCGATAGTCTGGCACCCTGACTTGCTCCCGAAACTCTACCGATGGCATCCAACGCCAACTCCACACATTGTAACTGACTTATTCCATTCTCAGAACCAATGTGTGCTTCTCAATGGAATCTCTTTATCTCCTCTCCCTGCCAAGGCTGGAGTGACACAAGGCAGTGTTCTGGCCCCAGTTCTATTCCTGATCTTCGTAAGTGATCTCTCACTCACTCTCTGGAGAATCCTCTTTATTTCTTTGCTGATGACTCCACTCTCTGCCGTAACAATCCCTCATCCCTCATCCTTCAGATAGGCAGGCAGCAGCTTCTTCACTCTCTGCAGACTTGATGGAATCACGAGCTGGTCAAAAACTTGGACCATGTCTTTAAATCCTGATAAATCCCACACTCTCCATGTCTCCCTCTCCCTCTCCCCCCCCGAAAGGACCATCTGACAAACCCTCCCATCTACTTTATTAACCATCCTTTTATTTGTATACGTCATCGAGGCTTGTGGAAGAGCTTGTACAGTGAACGGATCAGGGCGTAACAGCCAAAAACAGGAGGCAGAACACCATACATGGGTTGGGGACAATATGGATACAGAAGGAAACTCCAATGAGGGAAAACTGGAAAATTGGAAGAAGTGCACTTCGATGGAAAAGGGTACATGGGTGATGAAAAATAAAATTCATAATGACTTTGAAAACGTTTTGTAGACTGAAGTATGTCATCATCACATGATTTGTCACATGACTATAGTCATTTGGGCACCATCTTTGTTTGAACGACCAATTTGAGAAGCTTGCAGACACGCTACAGATGTCCAAGCAGATAATTAGATGTGATCAAAACAAGATACAGTGAATGTGAGGTAATTATACATTTTTCTATTTCTTGGAACCCTGGTGGGAAGCTCCTGAAAGGCCAATGCTTCCATTGCTTATGACGATGGTAATATTGATTACAACTTCACCCCCCAAAAGATACATCGGTTTCGTTTAAGGGTCTTTTATTGATCTGGTAGAAAATCTGAGAGTCCGATAGTTGTCATACTGTATATTTTCTTCATGTTTGGTTGGGTCATGGCCTTCTCAGTCACCAGAACTGAACCCAATTGAGCGTTTATGGGATATTGTGGAACGACACCTGAGACAGCGTTTTCCACCACCTACAAACAGGTGTGAGTTGATTGACTTTCTCGTGGAAGAATGGTGCCGCATCCCTCTTGCATCATTCCAGATGCTGATGGACTCTGTCACGGCGCGTACAGGCCGTGCTGGCCACACGTGGTGGCCCAACACCCTATTCAGTGACTCTACATTGCTGTTTCCATTATTTTTGTCCAGTGTGTGTGTGTGTGTGTGTATAATAGGCATCCACACCAATCCTTGATCATGTTGTGGAACATCAGGTGAGGCCCTCACTTTTTCACATTTATTCACTTTTAAATTTGTTTTATCCGCAACTGCTTGAGCGATTAACATGTAACTTTCAAGATAGGAGTGCCTACTCATGTATATATTTTATTTATTTTAAGTTGCATGATGATTGGATGGAAAATGTGGCTGGTGTTCCAAAAATCCGTTTTCTGCAGGCATAGGTTGCAGGGTGTTTCACGCTCTGCAAATTGCCTTTGCTCGGCTTCGGCCGAATAAAAGGTGTGATGAAATTGCAACTCAAATTCTGATAGAAATCATCTGATAGAAGCTTCTTCTGACAGAAGCCTGGGAATTCTGATAGAAATTCTTGAGTCTTTGTAAAAGACAGGTGCTCGACATGGAAAGAGAGAGAATATTTTTGCTGGCTTTAATCAAAATGAGAAGGGATTGGGTTGTTGTGTGCTTAAATGAAATGAGGTTGTTGGAATCCCCTTCCATGGCATTTAAGGTCAGATTTAAGGGAGTTGGCAGTTGAACTATGGCTAGCAGCAAGTGACTGGTAAGAAGATAACTGCAATTTATAGTTGGAGAGAAATGGAAATTGATGTCATCAGCAAAGGAATTAATTAGTTTTTCGGGTTACAAACAGTCATTAATATTAAAGAGGACCAGGATTGGTGAGATTGCTGAGAGCTGTGGGACTATCATGTGAATGTGTAACTTCTTGGAAGGATTCCGTCCACACCGGTACAATTGGAGTGCCCTGTGAGGAAGCTTTTAAACCATTACATGTGATAAAATGGGGAATGCCCTGTAGAGGGAGTTTATTAAGAAGGCCTTGGATATTGCAGGTGCGAGACATTCATTTATCAATGACTCAAGTGCACAATACCTTACTTCGTATGATGTGATAACGTTAACATTGGAGTTAGTGTAGCTGTTATAATTAAGGTGAAGTTGAGGATAAGGCTAAGTGTTTGGGTTAGTTCTGCATTTTTGTTGAGGTTTGCCTTGTTACTTAGTGATGGCATTAACGTTCACCTGAATGCTGTACTGTTGAGTAACCTTAACCCTAAACCCTAATGTAACTCATGCTAGCTTTACATTTTCAGTGCCTACGTATTCAGTATCGCTACAGTAGCCAGTGTTTTCACTTAGCACGTTAATTTATCAATGATGGATTAATCCATCTTGTCCATCGTCCTGCATCTTTCCCTACCCCTCATTCCTCTACACATCCCTTGTTTGCCCATCTCCATCTATTTTGTCCTTCGCCCCTGCTGTTAGCGTTTTCACCCCTCTATGTCTGCTGTTCCTTTTGTTCTGTTGCATGTTGTTCCATTCTGTGTTCAAGCTCTTCCACGAGCCTTGACTTTATGTATAACAAAGAGAAATTGGAATGAGGTACAGTACAGTGTCCGAGGGAAATTTCACTGCTATGTTGTCCTCCTTTTTCCGCTCTGCATCAATCTTTGAATGGCATGTCTGCGCTCATTAAGTAAAGCATTCACATTTGAATTGCCAAGAAGCAAAATGTTGCTGCTTGAACACAGCAGGGACAGACCTTAATTGCTGTGTAAACGAGAATTCTGTGTACAGCATCTTTATCTTTTTTCATCCCACTGTCATGCAGCATAAGGCCCGAACCACAGCTCATCAGCTCTTCACCCTGTCCTACCTTGGGCGAGATGTTGTGCTTCTTCCATTGTAATTCCTGCTTCCGCTAGATCATTCTACACCGTTTGCTTACATCTGTTTCTTGGTCTCCCAACTGGCCCTTTACTGTTCATTCTGCTTTGCTAGATCCTTTTCACTTGTCTTTCCTTCTCCATTCATACAATATGACAAAGCCGTTTCAGTTTAGATTTTCATATTCTCGCATTCGCTGGAATTTAATTTAATTTAATTTTTAAATTCTGATATTTTCATTACCGACACCACCAAAGGTGGACGGACGGAGGTTATGTTTTCACCCCTGTTTGTCTTTCTGTCTCTGTCTACTTATTTTGTTTGTCTGTGAGCAGAATATCTCAAAAAGTTGTGGATGGATTCGGACGAAACTTGGTGGACAGGTTGGGTGTGGGTCAAGGCCGAATCGTTCAATTTTATTGACGATACGAATGCGGATCCGGATACGAGAT
>CM068958.1:70877068-70887914 GCA_035128595.1 Eptatretus atami | reverse complement strand
TGATTCTTTACCATTGAGAGATGGAGCCAAAAACGATATATAGCATGATATTTCAAAAGAAATTGAATTAACATCAGGTGGGGTTGACAGCCTGTCATCCTTCTGAGATCAGCAAAATGACTACCAGTGTACTGGGGTAATAACCATTCAGGGTAAACTGGGTCGGAGTGGCAACCCATCCAGGACTATACTCCTTGCTAATGAAACTGCCTCGGCAGCCCTATGCGCTTTTACGGCACAAAAGGAATGGTATTATTTATTATTATTTGCTATGTGGTTGGCCCACGGAAGGTCATGGTTGATGGAGAGGCCTAGAAGTTCAAGAGACTGAACCTCTTCGAGTGGATGACCAAGGAAATAGGTGGGTTTGTTTGACGATCCTTCCAGAGCGATAGTGTAAGACAGATTTTCCAGCATTTAAGGACATGTTCCATTTATCAGACTGAATTCTAATAATGTCCACATCAGCAGAGAGATGCAGCTGCTGTCTGTCTCGCAGTAGGATGGGGGTACTGTACAGTATGATGTAGAGTCATTTCCAAAAAAGAAAGTTTTCCAGAGCATCGGAGAGGTCATTTATGTCGTTGAGGAACAAGACTGGGCCCAAAACACTCACTGCCTTGGCGAACTCCCGCCTCCACAAGGTGAGGGGAGAAGAAGGTTCCATTGATGGCAACACGTTGACTGTGTGAATGAACAAAGTCAGAAATCCAGGAATGAAGGCAGTGGTCGATGTTGCAGGCAGAGAGCTTGGAAAGCAAAGCAGGATGCCAGACTGTGTCAAATGCCTGAGATATGTCCAGCGAGACAGTCGTAACTTCTTGTTTGAGATTGAGGGCCCCCAACCATTGCTGAGGAGCAGCAGCATGTTTTGAGTTGTATCTGGGACAAAATCCAAACCGATGGTCAGACATCAGCCTCTTTGAAAACAGGAAAGATGACATCAGAAGCAATAATGGATTCCATGAATGCCTGCTTTGTGGGGTCTGTTTCTGCACCCTACTTGTGGATGGCTGTGATTTTTCCTTACCTCCATGCAGATGGGGGGTGGCCAAAGGAGGACAGACTGAATATTGTAGGTTGGCTACATGAGAATTAGAGGCTAAGACTGAGTTTTGACATTCTGCCTTATCTCAGGCAGAGACTGCAGTACTGCCATTTGAGGTGATTGGCAGGATGGAGGGGGACTAAACACCAGAAACAGACTTCACAAGGTGCCACAATGACGTAGAGGAAGGAAACTGGTTGGAGAGTTTGATATTGAGATTTGTAAGATGATGTTTTATGGCTTTCCTCAGGATGGACGCACACTTGCTGCGAGAATTATTGAATGAATGAAAGTTTCCCTCTGACGGGTTACCTTCCAAATTTGAGAAAGTAAGCTGCTTGTGCGGAACTGCCTCCTCACAGGGTTCAGTATATTATGACTGTGAGGATGGATAATTTTGCTGCTGACGGAAATGGAGAAATAGCAGTTCAGGAGAGAGAGAGTATGCTTTTGTTGAAGTATTCCCTGGTGGAATCAATATCACATACTGTGGTTATGGCAGTCCATTCCTGTGGAGATGAGTGGGGGCAGATTGCAGTCCTTGTCAGTTGGTCTATCCGAATAGCCATATTCTGTGGCGTTGACGTCACTCTAACAACAGACAAAGAGAAAGGAGCTTTGACAAAAAAGTGCTCAGTGGAGCTAGGGGGGCAGAGAAGGAACAAGAGAGGATGGATGAAAGTTATTCTTTACCAGGTCCAGAAGGAAGAACATACCAGTTGCAGAAATCTGGGTGACCAAAACGGTTTCATGATGGGAAGTTAAGGTCTATCAAAACTGCTTGAATGCCTTTTAATGACTGGAAAAACAATTTTAATCAGCCCAAAGTCTGGATAGACATCACTTATTCAGACTTCATAAAAGTATTTACTTCTCTTCCTGATGGATGTCTTATCCAGAAACTTGGTAAATAGCATTTTTGTGAAACTTCTGTAGCGATGTAACACTTTTCTTACTAAAAAAAAAAGCACACGATGACTAATGGTGTCCAATATTGTTGAAGCAAGGTTATTTCCAGCGCACCACAAGGAACAATCCCCAGACCAGTCCTCTTTATGTTCCACGCTAACGACCCAGTGGACCATGTCGCTACAGCAAAATATTTCACAGATGACATGAACGTTTAGAAAAGCAACATCTCACGAGAGGATTATTACCGTCTCCAATCAGACCTGCGCTTCCTATCTGCCTGGTGAGTCTTAATTGTTCATCACTTCCACAAGGATAAGTGTGTTGTGCTTCTATTGTAATAGGAAAGCCATTGACTTTACTTCTTTTCTGGATGGACACCCATTAAATGTGGTAACTAGGCTGAAAGATGTTGGCAAAACAACATCAGAGGACCAAAAACATTCGTAATAATAAAGCGAACCAACGCCCTAGAATGATCAAACGTTCCTTCTCATTCCATTCCATCTGTGGAGTGATAAAGCCATTGTTTCAAGCTATCTTACACCCTATATTGGAGACATGCATTCTTTTGTATAGTGGAATGTGAAGGAAACTGACGTCATCAATGTGAATGAGCCAACTTTTGAGTAAATGGTGTTCATCTATTAAAAAAGCATTGTGGTTATGGCCTCCATACTTCTGAATCGTGTTTTGTTTCCGCCATTGTGCAGACTGGAATAATTCAGTTTATTCACCTGTCCAAGATATAACAAATTGGCGACGAGGTTGTTGATTGTTTTGGAATCCAAATAAACAAAGAAACATATGGCTGTGTTTGGAAGTATTGGAGCTTTCGATGAGAAAGTGGAGTGCTTTGATGACTATGTGGACAGATGCGATACATTCATGGTGGCGAATGTGATCGACGAGGGGGAAAAGACCAACCTGTTCTTGGCTTTGATGGGAGCGGACATATTCAAAATGGTAAACAACTTATGTAGTTCAGGTGCTCCAAAAACGGTCTTATGATGATTTGAAGGAACTGTTGGCAGAAAATTTCACTCTGAAACCCATCGTGATTGAAGTGTGAGAAATTTTGGATGGCCAGCCAAGGTGAGCATGAGTCTGTGGCTGACTTTGTCGTATGTTTGAAGTAGCTTGCTTCCATTTGTTCGTTTGGAGGATTTCTCAAAGCAGTCCTCAGAGATAGACTTGTTTGCGGACTTCACCCAAAAATGTCCAGAACACAAACAAATTTGTTGTCAAAGGCAATTTTATCTTTTGAAGATGTCAGTTTGAAATGTTCATCGGATGAATTATCTGGCAAGCCTAATGAACAGCACATGGGCAGCCAAGCAGTAAGAACTGATGATGGTGCGAAAAACCGACTGCAGCAGGGGAAAAGATCCACACCACACAGGTGAATGGTGGAAGCACCATTTTACAGACCATCGGAACGTGCAGTGCCGATAGAAAGTCTACACCACATTTCAAAATTTTCACCTTTTGGTGCCTTATAGCCTGGAATTAAATTGCATTAAATCAGACTTTTCCACCTTTATTTACACACCTTAACCCACAACTCCCGAGTGAAAAACAAATTCTACAAATTTCAGAAAATTAATTAAAAATACAAAACTAGAATATCTTGGTTGGATTAGTGTCCCCTTATAATAGCAATTGTAAATTAGCTCAGGTGTAGCCGATCACCTTCAAAATCACAAACCAAGTTAATTGCCCTCCACCTGTGTTAAATTGTAGTGATTCTGATTATTTCAGAATAAAATCAGCTGTTCCTATAGGTTTTGTCTGCTGGGTAGTGCATTTCACAAGGACTCAACCATGAGAACCAAGGAGCTTTCAAAAGACCTCTGGGATAAAGTTGTGGAAAGGCACAGATCAGGGGAAAGGGTATAAAAATATTTCAAAGGCCTTGAATATCTCTTAGAACACAGTCAAGATAATCATTAAGAAGGTGAAGGCGTATGGTACCACCAAGACCCTACCTAAATCAGACTGTCCCTCCAAACTGGATGACCAAGCAAGGAGACTGATCAGAGAGGCCACCAAGAGGCTAATGACAACTTTGAAAGAGCTACATGCCTTTATGGCAAAGACTGGTCACTGTGTGCATATGACAACAATATCCAAACACTCCACAAGTCTGGCCTGTACGGTAGGTGGCAAGAAGGAAGCCATTGCTCAAAAAAGCACACATTGAGTCCTGTTTGATGAATGCAAAAAAAAAAAACACTCCGTAGATTCTGAAGCCATCTGGCAAAAGGTTTTGTGGTCTGATGAAACCAGGATGGAACTTTTTGGCCAAAATGCAAGATGTTACGTTTGGCGCAAACCCAACACAGCACATCACCCAAAGAACCCCATCCCTACTGTGAAGCGTGCGTGGTGGCAGCGTCATGTTATGGGGACGTTTCTCATCAGTTGGGATTGGGGCACTTGTCAGGAGAGAAGGGAAAATGGATGGAGCAAAATACAGAAAAATCCGAAAGGAAAACCTGCCGCCCTCTGTGAAAAAACTGAAATTGGGATGGAAGCATGACAATGACCTGAAGCACACAGCTAAAGCTACACTGGATTGGCTAAGGAACAAAAAGATAAATGTCCTTGAGTGGCCCAGTCAGAGCCCCAACCTAAATCCAATTGAAAATCTGTGGCATGACTTGAAGATTGCTCTCCATCAACGCTTCCCACACAACTTGACTGAGCTTCAACAGTTTTGTGCAGAAGAATGGGCAAATATTACCCAATCAAGGTGTGGAAAGTTGGTGGAGACCTATCCCACCACAATCACAGCTGTAATTGCTGTCAAAGGTGCTTCCACCAAGTACTAACTCATGGGGGTGGACACTTATCCAACCAAGAGATTTTAGTTTTGTATTTTTAATTAATTTTCTGAAATTTCACCTAGTTCTGGGAAATAACTGTACATATGTGCATGCTGACCATCTGATAGCTGACGATTCAGGTAGAAATAAAAAAATGCTCATGGCCGACGAAAGCAAAGTTTACCTGAGTACGAACCAATGTCAGAGGTTCTTGACATCATACCGAGAAATACTGAACAGCCACCTAACTTCGTCGTGGAACCCCATTCACCTGTTCAACCTTGAATTGTTCCTCAGACCTTACCGTTTTCGTCTGATAGCTCAGTGCCAGAAATTACATCTAGCCCTAAATCAGATTCTTGTCTGTTCCCAAATGTTGGTTCAAGATCGGATTTGAGAGTTCTTCCAACGGTACCTCGAAGGTCTCATAGAGTATCGAGACCTCAACAGAGACGGGATTTGTAGGATTAAAGATTCTTCGATGGAATGTGATGAAAACCAGACAATGTTATGGTTTACTATGCATTTCCAAATGTCAAGTATATTGTCATGGTAACCAATGTTATCCATCCAGCCATCAGGGCCATACTCTGGACAGGGCATCGGTGCTGCCAAAACAGTCTCCTGGGCTATTAGGCACAATCCAGGATGGGTCTCCACTCCGATACAGGGTAATCAAATGGTTCAATCATCCGAGCAACCTGATACTCATTTTGCCGACCTCAGAAGGATGACAGGTTGAGTCAACCCCACCTGGTTCAACAGCTGAGCAGGATTTGAACTCAGGACCCTAGGATCCCAAGCCCACCACCCTAACCATTAAGCCAACACCAGGCATACAAATGTTATGGTTTCCAATATAGGAGACAGGAATGTTGAATTAGAATAAAGAAGGAAGCTGATGTCATCAATGTGAATGAGCTGACATCCTGTGGAGACGTGTGCATGCGTTGATAAAGCATCGGGGTTATGGATATAGGACTGGCCTCCATACTTCTGGGTCGTGTTTCTTCCATGCGGTTATGTAGACTGGAATAATTCGGTGTATTCACCTGTCTAGGATATAACACAGTGTGGTGTGAAAAAGACACCAACTTATTGGAGAAGATGCAACAGCGATGCACAAAACTATTCTCTGACACTATCGGTGTGGTCTTTTTACATTGTCGGAAACAACAGGCTGATCTTAGAGAGACACATATGGATACATCCATCACAATAAACTCATGAACCTGTTCTTTGAACTATCCTCACTTCAGCTTGAAGACCATTCTCTCAAAGCCATTCACCTAAGATTGACAAACAACATTGGAGAATGGAGATCCGCAGTAACCGAGACATTGATGAATGGAAGAAACTTCTCGAAACAGTGGTCTGTGCACCTTTATTAACAATCCACTTGAGCTGGTCACTGTAATTTTGAGACCGGGAAGAATGATCAAAATCACGTGTTGGTCGACAAGAAGTAAGTTTGTTTGCAGGCATAGAATGTGCAAATGTCTGTCTTATAAAATCCTTCATCGCAACTCGATGTCCATCTCCATTCAGTCCATCAGCATTACTTTTACAGTCAAAAAAACATTTTCATTTCGGTGTTGATAGGTCCATCGCTGGTGTGAGTTCTTCGAAGCTCTGAGCCCAGTCCATGCTGCAGTGGAGCAGCTTAAATGAATAGATGTGGGTTTCGATGGCGTATGTTACACAGTCAAAAAAAATTAAGGATTCTACAGCATGCAGGACAGTTTCCTTCCCTCCTTTCCTTATTTTCTACTTTCTCCTTCCATCTTCTTTTCCTTTTTTTTTTTAGATCCTCGTGGAGGATCTCTAAGTCTTACTCACGTTGTTGTTTCATCTTTCTTTCTTGTGGACTTTTTTGTTTCACAGCCTACAGTTTTCATCGAAACTTCCTGAAACTTGGCATGTATATGCAGAAAGCCCACGCGCAGACAGTAACCATCTCAGATTTTGGAAATTCTTCCTAGAAAAAAAGTTGACGTCATAATATCGCCGCTAATGGAAATCGCCGATACCATTATCTCCGAAACTAGGCAAGCTGTTTGAATTTTGTTTGCGGGAATCAAGCCGGGCATTAGCACAGATAATTTATCGCAAACCTGATACATCACAATGACGTCATATTCGTTTTTATGACGTCATCATTAAGAGGACGAGGATCTTAGCTCATTTGAGCATGTTCTCCCCCTTTACTCAATTTTTATTTTCTATATAAACGCCACCGCCACAAAGATTAATTGGGGTATATAATATGAAGGTGGTTCAGAAAGCATGTCAAGATCACAGAATAATAGGATGGAGAGGTAAAGATAAGTCACATGGTTGTTATATTTTTGCCACATTCATACTTTCGGGTTGGCAAGATAGCTGAGAGGTGTGTGTGCTTGCTTCTATGTTGTCGAACCTGGATTTGAATCTCTCCCCAGCTATGAACTGTCACCTTGTGACAAGTTCTAGTTTCCTTCGCATGTGACGCTGATTTGTGAGTTCAAGCAAAGCGAAGTTTCCCGGACCAGATACGTTGTGTTTTCCTGTTTTGTTTTCATTCCTGTGTTGCTGGTTGTGTTTTTGTCCAATTTTCCGTGCCAAACCATACCCATTTGTGTTGAATTGTCAAATTTGTGTCCCTGTTTAGGTCCGGCCTACTTGTCTAGGGCTCGGCTAGTCGGCTTGTTCCTTCTTTCTCTGTTTCGACTCCACATGCTTCATTTTCGCTTCTTTTCTCACAAATATTGTCATTTCTGATCCCTCAGCTTAACCCGTTTCGCCCTCCTCGCTCCAAAAACAAACAAAACTGTTCTTCTCCACAAAAAACAACAACAAAAAAATCTGCCATGCACAGTTCCTCCTTCATTTTCTCTCCCTTCTCCTTTTCAATATCCCCAAACTGAATATTCACTGAATAAAACATTTCTTCCTTTAAAAGCTCTTAATAATTTTAATGCCTCGCTCTCCTGATAATACTGTTCTTCTTCTTCTTCTTCTTCTTCTTCTTCTTCTTCATCACGGTATGTGTGGATGTGTGTCTGTGTGTTGTACCGTCCTCGAAACAGTGACACCTCCATCTACATATCTCTGTCATATGACCTTGACCAACTTTTAACCACTCATTCCAACTCTCTCTTCCTCATATGTGATGATTTCAATTGTCACCATGCCAATTGGCTGGGCCTTGGTACCTCTCTTACCAGTCATGGCACTTCAGCAAAGGACTTCTCTATCTCAATGGGACTGACTCAATCTGTGAACTTTCCACGCAAATGTCTACTGCTCTTCCTCTACTCCAATTGGTTTAGCTCATCAATGTGCTTGTGAAGGTCATCCTCTTTAGTTATTCTTAGGGAAGGTCAACATCTCTCTGGCCATTCTGGGAGAACAGCCTCAGTGCCGTTGAGTCTGGCAGATCACTCGGTCAAACTGGCAGGGTCTTCGAGCAGCTATCCCACCTTAGGACTGGTCTTCCATATCTACTGCCCCTGACATTAACTCTGCCTGGGAATTCTTCCACAGAAACCTCCTCTCCCTTATGCACAGATTAATCCCAGCTCATCTTCAGTTATCATACCTATCCTTCCACCCATGGTAAAATGAATCCTGTGGTGAAGCTGTTGCCCTGAAACAACATGCTCTCTCTTCCAAGAATGTAAATCCAACCCAAGGCAACCTCAGATCATTCAACAAATCCTGCACCAAGTGTGTGTCCACTCTCAGGAGAGCCAGAAAATGGCATCTCTCCATGAACTTTCAAACTTGTCTCCCTCCTCTAAAACCTGGTGGTGACTCGTCAAGTCTGTCTCTGGTGTGTGCTCCCCCTCCATCCTTTCCCTCACTTAAAATGGCACCACAGCGAACTCCACTGGCGAGAAGGCCGAATGCCTCATTTCTGTGTTTGATTTCAAATGGTGTTCCCAACCCCTCACTCTCTGTGCCCACCTACCCAACTCTTCCTGGACTCTGTGTATCTTGCACTTGAGAAGGGGAAGAAGTTTGTGGCATCCCTCGACTTTGATTCTGCACCTGGACCAGACAGCATCAGCTCACGTGTCCTAAAAAAATCTGCTCTGCTACTCCTGCACATCCTCTCTCTACCCTTTTAATTCCATCCTTTCCCCGAGATTGTCTTCCATCTGCTTGGAAATCAGCCAACATCACTGCTTTACATTAAAAGGTGCAAAAACGGATTCCCTTAACTCTACACCTATCAGTTTACTTGCAATCATAATCAAGGTTAGCGAATCCATCATCACAGTTGTCGTAAAATCCTTCCTTTTCTCCTTCAAGACAGCTGTTTACCACCATCTCAGGTCATCCTCCATCTCCAAACATGATCTATTCTACCCCCATTAACACTCCCCAAGCCAATATCTGTCTGGGTTTCCTGTTTTTCTTTTCACTTCTGTGATCAAGATATGTCTTGAGAGACGGCCCATGAGATCAGGGCCGTCTCTCTCGATATGTCTCGAGTTTTTGATACAGTCTGGCATCCTGCCTTGCTCTCAAAACTCTCCGCCTATGACATCCAAGCTCAACTTCACTCTTGGGATACTGACTTCCTCCAGTCTCGTTGACAAAGTGTGTCTTTCAGCGGGATCCTATAATCTCCTCTCCTTGTCAAGGCTGGAGTACCCCCAAGGCAGTGTTCTGGGCCCAGTCCTATTCCTAATCTTCATAAATCATCTCTCTGACTGTCTGGAAAATCCTCTTTATCTATTTGCTGATGACTCCACCCTCTGCCGTGACATCCCTCATCCTTCAGACAGGCAGGCTACAGCCTCTTCCTGCTCTTCAGTCCTTGAAAAAAAATCACAACTTGGTCAAACACTTGAACATGTCTTTCAATGCTGACAAATCTCTCACACTCACTATCTCTCTCTCCTAAAGGACCATCTGGCAAATCCTCCTAACTACTTTCTTAACAATCCTCTTGTTGAAGTTCACTCACTCAAATTACTGGGTCACACTATCAGCCATGATCTTTCTTGTTGGTCTCCAAAGCCAACTGCCAACTGGGCATCCTCCGTTGTACAAAATCCCCCGCCTCACCTTTTGCAAATTTTTAGTTTTTGGCGCAGGTCTGCAAGAGCTCCGCATGATTGTTGTTGCTCTTGTAGTTGTTGGGCATTGATTTTTGGTCAGACAGCTGTTGGACCCCACCCACATTTGTCTCTTGACTCCACCCACCATGATGCCCAAACAAAATAATATGGCCACCATCTTGGTTTTATGGTGGGCATAAGACCTTAGGCCTGTTGATCTCTGCTGATTATTATATACTGCCCGGGTTTTGTGTGTCAGATCTCCATTGGCTTGGTTTGGGTCGAGTGTTACTCACGATGAGGAACCCCGAAAAATCGAATCATATGTCGAATAAAAGTTATTAGTAAGATTTAATCAATCCCGTCAGCACACCTGGTAGACCTATGCGCCTCCCAAAAGCCGTTCCGGTGGTAATTTTGTTAAACATCATCCGATTTCCATCGGTTTTGTTACTTACGATGTGGTCCGCGTGCGCCTTTTGTTACCTCTTCCACAACTGAGTAAAATGTGCTTCACTCATGAATAAAACCACATCACCACTTGGTGAAAGTCGTCTGCTCAGATTAGGTGTTCTTTTTGAAAGTTTTCCCCATCAACTTTTGTTTACAATATATTTGTTCGACGTAAAATAAATTTACAGTCAACTTAAAGCGTGAATGAGAGGTCACCACGTCCCCTCGTAATTTGCGTACGCACAGGGGCCGTTCAAAAATTATCACAGTGTGGTCATTCTTGTTCCTTCCTGAGAGTTTGCCTGTGTATCCATCTTGTCCAACCCCTGCATCCTCCAATACCCCCTCTGCTCCCCCAGTCTTACCACATCACTTGGTTGTCCGTCTCCATCTATTTTCTCCCTTGGATCTGCTATTGGTGTTTCCTCTACTCTTTTTTTACTGTTCCTTTTGTTCTGTTGCATCCTGATCCATTCTGTGTTCCAGCTCTTCCATAAGCTTTGCCTTTGTATCCAAAACCCCTCCAAAACTTGCATGACAATTTATCAATGTTTGCA
>CM068958.1:70842534-70858419 GCA_035128595.1 Eptatretus atami | reverse complement strand
GGGTATAAAAACCCGCCTAAACTCAGATCCGAACCGTGCTGGACCAATGCCAGAAAGGACGGAAATGAACTCGGAACATTTCTACAATTGTTTTATTCACAAATAAAAAAGACACAGGGCAAGACTTATCGCGGATATGCAAAGTGTTTTCCATCATTGTAAAATTCTTGCTTGCATATGCCGCGATAAGTCTTGCCCTGTGTCTTTTTTATTTGTGATAAAACATTGTAGAAATGTTCCGAGTTCATTTCCGTCCTTTTCTGGCAGGTCCAGCACGGTTCGATGATCTGAGTTTAGGCGGGTTTTTATACCCGATAATCTGCTCACCGAGCCGCACGGCCTTTGGCAGGTTCCGCTCGACTGCAACCGAACCGGAGTTGGTAATCGGTATTGGAATCTACCGCAGTCAGTAGAGTGGAGTCGGTGGTACCCGGTTCGAGCAAGACGTGCCGAGGGCGTGGTTCCCGGTAGTCTAAATCGCGTAGTTAATTAGGTAAATTGGTTCTAGACAAAAAAAAACCCTATGCTACGCGGTTGAGATATTGGCGTCCACGGTCGGTTCAGCGACCCGCTGGCTTACCGAGTTATTCGAGAGTGACGGCCTACAATCGGGGAGTCTGGTGGAGACGACATAACTTTCCCACCTAGTGGTCATTCTCGCACTGACCCCTGGCCCGCCAACTAAATATATTCATATATATACATACATATATACATAATATATACATATATACATACACATTATATATATATATGTATATTTACTTATATATATACAATATATATACACTCATGTATATACACATATATACAATGTATATATATACCACACATACACACACAACATATATATATATAATATGATATTATATGATATTATATATACATATATATATACACATATATATACAACTATTATTAACACATATATACATATATATATATATATATATAATATATATATATATATGCACACACATGTATATATACACGTATATATACACATATGTATATATACACATATATATATATATACACACACACACACATATATATATATATATACACACATATATATATTACATACACACAATATATATACACACCATATATATATATATTATATATATATACACACATATATATTACACACATACATATATATATATATATACATATAATATATAATATATATATATATATATATATATATAATATAATACATCAAATATATATTAAATATATATCTGTAAATTATATATAATTAAATATATATTTTTATATATATATTATATATACACATATATATATATATATATATATATATATATATATATATATATATATATATATATATATATTTTGCGATAGATTATTCCACATGTTGTTGAATAGCTCGCTTGGCAAAAAATGAGCACAAATGAATGAATTCTTCTTTCGTTTTTTTAAACACCTGCAAATTCTATATGAAATGAATGTTAATGAAATGAAAAAGCATGCAGTAATTCAAGCAATTTTTAATCATTTGCATTAAATTATGTAACCTGTTGTTTCAGGAAGCTCCATTATCTCATTCCAAATGGTGAGATAATTTCCCATCAAAGCTTGTGCAATGTGGATTGGTGTGTGTGTCTATAATTTTTTTCCATAGCAGGTGCAAAAGAGAATGTAAAGGGTTCAGATGGAATGTAAATAGCGCACCTTGGTTTTCTCCTGATATAATAATTCGTGTTCCTGCCAGGGATATATACAATAGCTCAGGATCTGTGGGGGCAGCAAGCATCGCTTCCGTTACAAAGTCACCTTCAAGCCAGGATTGAGGCATCAGATAGGTGGGTTGGGGGTGAACGTGGGGTTGATTGCAAGGGTTAGTGTAAAGTGAGAGTGCTATAGAGTGGGCCTGTGCAGAGTGTATAAACTGATGGAAGAGACGGACTGAAAAGAAAGGTGCTGGGAGGGTGGGTATAGGGAGAGCGAGGGCGTCTCTGTGTTGGCTGTATTGTCATCCCCTCTGCAGGCAGTCGTGCTGGCCTCGTCGAGATGGTGGCCACGCTTGTTACCATCGCTCTGTGTCCATGCTTACTAACGGCGTTGTCTGTGTGTGTCCGTCTCTCAATTTTGCCCACACAGGCTGGACAATCTCCTAAACATGCGTTATGGCGTGAAGAAGGTAACTAAGAGTTCCTTAAATCCCACCTCCGGTTCTTCATTGTCTTCTTGTTTGTTTTTTGTTTGTTTTGTTTTTTTTGTTAAGATCTCCTGCTTTTTATCTTATTTTGTCCACTTGTTTTATTTAAGTTCTTTGGCACTGACAGGAGATATAAAAGAAATATACTGTATATAATATTCTTTAAGTTTTTACAGTTTCTTGCCGCATCTACACGGTTTTATTTCAGTTACAGTTTGACGGTCGTTTTTGCATCGCTCGCTTAATTTAAGCAGCGACTGTACGTACTTGATATAATGATGCACACAAAACACCCTGCACGTCATTGTCCCAAACACACGTTCCTTTCCCTGTAAATTGCGCGAACCCCAAACATTGTGCTTTCAAACTTTGCCAGCCTTTTAGTCGTTACATACACACCACGTCTTTCACTCGCTTCGTAGTGTCACCATTGTATGACGTCACGTGCATCAGTGCAAGTCAAAACGGGCGAAGAAATATTCGAGCGAGATTTAGTGCAAAATGGGCGAGAGGCGTATGAGGTGGGCATGCAATGAACAGCCCTGGACGTTTGTTCGCAATTCCTAATCGCGAACCTGAGACGCACAAATTCTGGCCCCAAAACAAATAACACTTCGTTCTACTTACGACTCAATTTATCTTCAAAACTGCCGTGAATTTTTTTCCTCCGAGCGGCTCCAACCTGCCATTCGTCATGCTTCTGCCTGTTAAATTTTTCCGCCTTGCGATCGATGTTAATTTTGTCTTGGCCAAGCGCAGACGTGCTGGGGAATGAGACGCAGGGTCCCTCCTCCCATTCCCCAAACACTCCTTCATGTCCCCTTCCTCGAGGCATCTGAGTAACGCGACAGTCTGCCCCGATGAACCCCACAAAGAAACCATATGATCTCCCCCCCCTCAAGCAAATGATGCGCCCGGTTGATTTCATCAGTCCCCCACTCCCACACCCCCCCCCCCTTCCGCCCCCTCGGAGGGAAACATGGGTTTCGTGCGGGTTGCCGAGATCCCCGTTGGAAATGTCCTGCTCTAGTGCCATGATTACCCAGTGCAGTCCCCTGTCTCTTCTTGGCCCAGGTTTTCGCCGCTCACCATTGACAGCCGTGACGAGCCTGGCGGGCGTGACCATCCCCGGCCACACGGGTACGGGCTGGTGCATCTTCGTGTACAACCTCTCCCCAGAGGCCGATGAGGGGATCCTCTGGCAGATGTTTTGGCCCTTTTTGGCGCCGCACCAACGTCAAAGTCATCCGCGACTTTGCCACCAATAAATGCAAGGGCTTTGGCTTTGTGACCATGACGAACTACGACGAAGCGGCCATGGCCATCGCAAGCCTAACGGCTATCGTTTGGGTGACCGCCGTGCTCCAAGTGTCGTTCAAAACCAACAAGAACCACAAAGCGTAATGCCTCCGACGTGGTCCGGGACGTCGTTTGAGGGAATCTTGTCCTTGTGTCCATTGCTTGGAGCTCAGGCTAGGGGAGAAAAAAAAATATTAAATGAAACATAGGTTCTGGTTATTGGTGGTCAGGGTGAGTGGGGTGAGGGGGAGAGGGAGGGTGTTGGGTTGGCATATTTTTGGTGGGGGCTGCTTTTCATAACGGTTTGCCTGTGCACCTACCGACTGCAAACCGCGGCAAGATTTCTCATTAGGTTTCTATACAATGCAGCCTTTGTAAACTATAGTCTTCTGCTATATTGCTACCAAGATAATTTGGATTATACTCAAGAAGAGGGATGAAAAAAGAAGAAGAACCAAAATCAAAGGTTATATCTTAAATTTTCTATGGCTACCTATCAACAATATACCTTTGATGCACCGAAAACATTTTCCTAGCTTTTTGCCATTGTTGAGCGAGCGGCCTGAGGTAGCGCTGGCTGTTGTAGAGAGAGGCCCACTTTGAATAGGCCTGGACAACATTTTTGATAACTGCAGAAGCACGATTTTTTGGCTCTATTAATCAGTGAGAGTGAGATTAAGCTTGCCTTCCTCTCATTCGTGAAATATGTTCACTTGATAGTTATATAATACCTATTTATTGCTTTACTTGTTTGATTTATTTATACAAACAATTTACGCCCCCATTGTAATAGCGGCACATTATTAATTCCGCAAGGAGAACTTAGATTCCGACCATATTATTTCCTATTTATTTGCTATTTATTTGCCATGTATTTATTCACCATAATTTTGCGGAAAGAATGACTATCGATCGATGCAGGACCGTCACTTAAAAAGTGAGGAAGTAATTTCTAAGTAAAAGAAAAAAAAAATTAAAATAAGTACTTGCCAAAGAGAGCCTCTTTGACTTGGGTCCAAAAAATCCTATATTTTTATAAGATGCTTGATGATGGAGATAAAAAACATTTTTACAAGGCCCGGATTTCAAACGAGATGACTTTTCTGGGGGTCATTTTGAGCACGTTATAATATTGCTCGTCCGATATCCAGTGACGATTTTATACAATCATGGGTCATCCATCCACCGTGTGTGCGGCGAATAACACGGCGTGGCACGGGGTCGGTGGCGGCTCTATATAGCTGTGTACCGGATGGGTGGGGCATAGGGATGAGGATGCACCTGCAGCAAGGCCTCACCCAACCAGAAGCGGCCGCTCTGCTGAGAACCTTCCGAATGTCAAATATATGACGCCCGAACCGTTAGCACTGCAATCAAAACGGAGCGGACGTATTCCTGGGATGCAAATCGCACACATTCAGCCCAGCCTTAAGAATAATGGGCAGAGACCGTTGCCTGTTGGCTTGGAGGAAGCAACCATGACCTTGATTGCGGTCATGCGGCTGTTTTTAGCAACTTTGACAGCGACAGCAACGTATAGTTTCAAGGAAATGCCACTTTGACTTGAAAAACGGGGGAAAAAGAATCTATTTTTGGCGGTTCTTGCGCATGTCATTCCGGCATCCCAGTGACATATGCCAGATTTGCAGATATCCGATCTTTAAAATAGTTTTAAAGCAGGCGAGTCAGAGCTAGAGTCGAACTAAACTATGCCCATAGAGATCATCCGTACATTTCTCAATATTGTTGTTTGTTCATTTCCTTACCAGTACTTGTACTGTTGACAAGTTGTATGGAACTATTATTATTATATTATTATTATATTATGCATGATCAATATTGTTTCACCAAAAGCATTTGCAATTTTGCCCCTCTTTTTTCAGCAGCCACGATGCTGCGACCTTATTATGTCAGACTCCCTACCAACAATGAGTTGATGAGTGCAAAGAAGTTGGATTGATGTACAAAATGTGTCGAAACTGCCACCGTCATGGCATCATCAGGCGATGGCTTTCGCCTTTCAAACCGACAGACTCTCTCTCTGATAGCAAACGCATCACTTAATTAGAAATTTAACTTTGAGGCGAAAGTGTAATGAGTGAACCATCACTATCTTTTACCGTGCATATCTTGATGTAATGCTGTATTCGTCTTTTATTTGTGGCTTCGTTGGCGATTTTTGTTGAAACTATATTTATTCTTAACACTTACTTAGTTTACTTAATATATTTATTGAAAAATACTTTTGCATTGATTAGATTTAGTTACTGCTTGTTGAACTGTAGGCTTGACGTTATAACCGTGTTTAGGAGGAGCTAAAGGTTTTGTTTTCATCTCTGAACTTTCTTTGAGTTATACCACCCGGACGGATCAAGGCGAACAAATTCAGAGAAGGCATGCCTGATTTCTTGTGTCCAGAACAGGTGGTGAATTTAATGCAAAGCTGCTTCTTTACCGTTACTGCAAACAAAACTAATAAGTAAATAAAACAAACATCTCACCGAAAAAAATAATAAAAATAATTAATTATAACACTGAACAAAATGATAAAAGTAAGCTGTCTGCGCTTGAAGGGAGTTTATTTTCTATTTTGAGACAGATGGTCGTTGAAGACTATTCTTGAAGTAAAAAGTGAATTTAATATAAGGAGTCCGCGGGAATCTGCCTGGGGCACGTGCACTGTTCCGGTCTGTGGTTTGTTTTATGATGAACACACAAAAAAAAAAAAGTTTTAAATTTTTTTTTTTCCTGTGCTCTTCCTTACTTGTATCCAACACTAGAGATCGAGTATCTTGCTATGCATAACGTTAGTTCTTCGTAGTGAACTTTAGTATCGCTTTTGTCCTGTTACCGTCGAATCTTTTCTGATTAGCTATTATCAGTCTGTGTAAGGATATTTAATATAACGCTAAGTTTTGAACCGGCCTTCCGCACCAACCCACTGGCTGTCTGTTGAAGCTCAGAGCCATCATCGAGCATGCCACCAAGAGACCTGCCAGCCCATCGCAATAACGCTCCGATTCCACGCGGAAGGGGTTCTTCTCTCAAGGAAAGTGGATGCACCTACTAAGTGGTTGGAGACTTGAATGTCTCTCCACGACCCGTATTCGACATGTGCCACACCTGTTATACTTATTTTGTTTGTTTATTGTTGGTTTATTTATCTCTTCTTTGCAAAAAAAGCATCGTAAACGTCACTCACTGAGAAATGCTTGCAATGGGAAGGCGTTGGAACCGGTTGTTATTTATTCCTAAGCTTATTAATTACTCTTGTTCTTTAGTTATATCTATCATTGGAGATGTTTATGTATTTCTGTGCTCGAACAGAGAAGTTGTAGCTATGTTTCTTCTGTTCAAGCTGTACAGTAAGTTATTTCAGAATTTGATAGGTTCTAGTTTATTATTGTGCGAATCGTTGCTGTAAATGTTTTCATAAACTCGTTGTGTTGGAAGACTTTGTACTTTTTAATGTTCAGTATGTTAATAAAGGAATTAAGACTTGCAGATCGGGTTCTTTTGTTTAGTTAGCATTTTAGAATTCTGGCTGGGAGAAGTTTTAAGCACATTACCAGTCATTAAGTTTTGATGTCACACTTTTGCAAGCATGGAAGAACGACTATACGTACCAGTGGGGCATGCTTGCACACTGCAAGCCATTCCTTGGGTGCATCCTTCGTGCAGACATAATACATATAAAGCTTTATATATTGATATGTGGATTGTGAAAAAGTTTTATATTCAAGCACAAGGTTACATTGTTATGCAAGCCAAATGACAAACAAAAATGTTGCACATTCATAATTAATTTAAACAATACAAAACATGGCAAATCATGTGACCCAAATGCACTATAATTAAATAGGCAATACTCAAAGTGTGCTATTCTTTACTACACACTTATTGATTAACAAATTTCTAATTACTATGATTCTTAGTAATTAGAAATATTTAAAACACATCAAAAATTATGCACATCATAGATCAGAGGACATTGACGTAGGAATCACTTGTAATTGTTTCCTTTCTAAGTATAAAGGCCAGTCTCCTTCAACTGTTTTCAAAGTCCAGTCTGCCAGCATTTTGTAAGCAGATAAATAACTCAAGTAATCAATAATTAGTGATAAGAATGAGCTCTTTATTGAAAAGTTTACAGGCTAGTGTATTTTTTTTAAATTAAACACGGCAAAGTTATAAATAAAGGCGGAAGTGGCAATTGTTACCGTTGCTGAGCAACTACTTCCAATGTCAGCTCCATTGCTCTACCAGCAGTGAACAGACAGAAGCCTGCAGAAATGACTTATTCAATGTACATTTTCATTTGTGATGTTTTTCAGACAGTTTTTGTGATTTTTTTTCCTGGGATATTGTGCTTCGGGTTTACAATCAGTCTGCAAAATTCCATGTTTTCTACACCCACCTAGAAGATAATAAACATTTATATCAGTGAATAAGTGGTTTGAAGGATATCGAACATATATATAAAGTTCTTTCCAGCCAGTGATTGGACTCAATGACTGATATTAGAGATCAGAACCTTCTGGGTGATGGAGAAAGCTGAAATTTTGCGTGCCGATGGACAACGAAGCCGATACACCGTGTAAAAAACTCAGAATTGTTCGACAACATCCGAAAATGAAAAATATAAACAAAAGAAATAAAGAAAAAAACGCAGGTGAGGTGCCGAGACAATGGGGAAGCATGGTAATTTTATGTGCCGAAGGACTCAAAGCCAGCACATATGAGGGAAAAAAAATCACAGGACCATTGGAAAGCATCCGTTCAAAATGAAAATATAAATAAATGAAAAAATAAATAATGAAAATAAATGTAGATGAGCGACCTGAGACAATGGGGAAGCTGGGTAATTTTCTTGCCTAATAGACATCAAAGCCGATACACCAGGAAAAATCACAGAACCATCAGAAAGCATATTTATATGAAAATATAAATAAATGAAAAGAAAAATGAAAAAATCAATGCAGGTGTACTATGCAGGTTCAAATGTAACACAATGTTGTAACATACGCCGTTAATATATATATAATATATATATATATATATATATATATATATATATATATATATATATATATATATATATATATTAACGGCCGTATGTTACACATGTGTGTTAACATTTGTGTCAACATTGTGTTAACATATGTATGTATGTATATATGTATGTATATATATTATATGTATATATGTATATATATATATATATATATATACGTGTATATATATATATTATATATATACATACATACATATATATATATACATATATATATACATATATATATATATACAAACATATATACATACATATAATATTATAGACTTACTATACAAATATATATATGTTATATTATATATATATAATACATTATATTATTATATATATATTATATATATATATATATAAATATATATATATATATATACAGGGTGTCCTAAAAAAAATGACATCATTTCGTAGTCTAATAACATAGCTAATTTCTCGCTCAAATGATCTCAAATTTACAAAATGTGTAAAAACGAACTAAGTTGAATGTTTAATCTTATCTCAATGAGAATCTACCAGGAAGATGGATTGGGGCGTTCGCCAGTGATAATGACAATATTGCTGTTGAAATGGCCACCACGTTCACCTGACCTGACACCTTGTGATTTTTTTCTATGGGGCTATGTGAAAGGACTGGTCTATAGCCCCCCTCTTCCTACAAGCCCAGAGAACTTAAGCAGAGATCACTGAGGCGCTGGAGAATTGTTACGCAAGACATGCTACAGCGTGTTTTGGCAGAAGCTGGACCACCGACTTGACGTGTTGCGTGTCACAGGCGGTGCCATATTGAAATTTGTGAAGTTTTGAGAAACGGTATAAAATCTACATCCCTCTGAATCTCTGTTCGAATTTTGAATAATAAATATTTTTATTGTTCAACATGAAGCCTATTTCTTTCGTTTGCCTGGGACATGTAGTTACTTAGATATTCAAGTTTCAAATGATGTCATTTTTTTAGGGACACCCTGTATATATATATATATATATTATATATATATATATATATATATTATTATTATATATATATATATATATATACTAGTATACGTGGTGCCCCCAGAATCCGAACGCCCCATTGGTTTGAACAAATTGGAATCGTAACAATTTTTTCGAGAAAATTTTGCCCTAAAACCGAAAACACATCGAAAACGAACACAATGAAGCGTTCATGTTTGTTCACGTGCGTCTCCCCCGCCTGTTCGACCCGGATTTTTTCGGCTTTGTTCATTCAGTTCGTCGGTGGAAGTACTCGTGAAAGCATCTCTCGTGTGTCGATCGCTACTTTACCTCGTGTTTTCACCTTGATTTGTGCAATTTTTTTCAATTATCACCCTTGTGCATTCACCATGGCACCCAAGAGAGCAGTGAAGCAATAGGAATAAGAGGAAGTCGTGAGAACGACAATGAGTTGAAGAAAGACTTATTGCTAAGCATGAGAGTGGTTACGGGGC
Source organism: Eptatretus atami (assembly GCA_035128595.1). Classification (NCBI taxonomy): domain Eukaryota; kingdom Metazoa; phylum Chordata; class Myxini; order Myxiniformes; family Myxinidae; genus Eptatretus; species Eptatretus atami. Next base: position 70,848,416 of record CM068958.1, on the reverse strand, counting down.
GTTGTGTGTCTGATCTCGCTGCCATGTTCGAGCTGCCGAAATCGACCGTGTGTAACATTCTGAAAAAGAAAGAAGCGATAAAACGGGAAAACCGTCGTTGAAGCGAACTCATCAATGAAACCTCTGCGAATCGCTTTAACGAACTCAACGTTTTTTCTTCGCGAGCATGGTAGTGACATCATGCTGCGTCACCCCAATCGCTTCACCTCTTTGATTCTCTCCGTGGAACCGTGCGGGAAAACGGCACGTTTGTTTCTCCACGAGTGTACTGGGATATAAAACACATTTGGTGCTTCATGGTTAATTACATACCTCCACCAGGCTGAACAGTTTACGTTTTGGATCCCAATGGCCACTGATAGGCCGGAGCTGCATCCAGACCTGATGGAAGAAGCGACAAGCTCCTGCTCATCCCAGGCTTGGAAAAGATTCATGACCAGAAAAGGTCATTTACTCATCTTTATTTTACGTTAAACATGGGTAATTTCAGTTGAAAGTGGGTTTTCTTGGGCGTCAGGACGGATTATTCACTTTCCATTATTCTGTTGGAAATAGTTTTGAGATCAACAATTTTTGGAATCCGAAACGCTCTTGGAACGAATTAAATTCGGATTCTGGGGGCACACTGTATATACATTTTATATATATATATATACATATATATATACACACATACAATATAGTATATATACATTATACATATATATATACATATATATACATATATACTGTAAATATATTACATATATATATATATAATCATAAATATTATATATATTATATAATAGTATATATATAATGTAAGACCGGTAGGCGGACATGGGTGGTTACTATATAATTGCATTACTAGTCATAAGTTTTTGACGGATCGGGCTGAAATTTTTTGGACAAGAGAGTTGATATAGTGTGCATAAATCACACAAGCCGATTTTGATTACGAAAAAATATATACTATAAAATATTTTTCGGACTTTTTCAAAAATTTCAACCAGTTCCCCGTTGCTAGGCAATGGTGGCATCCACAGCAACGGTGCTCAAAAGCATACACTAGATACTGGTATACCTACCAGTCAAGTTTCATCAAAATCGGTTGACTCCTCTGGCCTCCAGAGCTGTCATTACATACATACAGACAGACGGAAACCTGAGACATAAGGGTAGTCTGTGACCACCCAATATATCATATATATATATATATATATATATATATATATATCTATATATATTATATATATATAGTAACATATATACATATTACAAATAATATTATAACATATTACATATGGGCAAAAATACACATATATAACATATATACACATATACATATATTATATATATATACACGAATACTACATATATACACATATATTACATATACATAATATATGTTTGTTGTTCGTCTTTCGGCTGCTCCCATTGAGGGGTCACCACACGGTCATTCCGTTATGATCCGCATACTGATTTGGCATAGGTTTTACGCCGGATGCCTTCCTGAACGCAACCCTGGTCGCCTCTTACAACACAGGGATAAGGGATTGGGTTTCGCATATTCCGGGCTTCCCTACACCCTTCTCATAGCGCGGCCAGCGCAGAGCTTCCCGTCCTCAAGCGATCCTCCAACCCAAGCCTCGAGTAGCCCAGATTACAGTTGTACGCCACTACGCCCGGTATACATATATATATATATATATATATATATATTATATTACAATATTTATATATATATATATATATATATATATAATAGAACATATATACGTATATACACTATATACATATATAGACATAACACATATATACAAATATATACATATATAAATATATAATATATATAACATATATACATTACAATATATATACACCATTATATACATATACAAATATATACAACATATAATATATATATATATATATATAATATATAGTATATATTATATATATGAGGCGCCGTGAGGAGGGAGTGATTTAAGTGACACATCGGCCATTTTGGAATTAATGCCATATAGCACTATTTAACCCTTACCCTATCATCCGAGCCTATCATCATCATATCATTAAAAAAAGTCGCTTACATATATATGTTATATAGATATATATAATATATACATATATATTACATATTTATAACATTATATACACATATATACATAATATATACAATATATAAATGTAATATATACAAATAGTTACATATATATTTATATTCATATATATATTATATAATATATTATTATATATATATTATATATACATACAGCAGTCATGCGCCACTTAACGACGGCGGTTACGTTCTGAGAACACGCATCGTTAAGCGACGTCGTCGTGTGCGAACATCATTTTTTTTTTTCTGTTTCGTTTCGACACGTACTCACCAAACTACACACCTAGGCTATATGGTTTACCTAATTGCTCCTCCATCGGATACAAACTCTGTTAAACAGGCTGTACTGTAATTGAATACTGTCGGCAATTGTAACACGCATATCAAGAAGACTGAAGACACGTTAGTTTTACCTTTGTGCTGTTCATGCGCCATCGGTGTGTGTTAGCAGCAGCTTACAATCTCCTCTCGCATTCGAATTATTAGAAAATGAATAAATAGCTGTTTGGGATTTTATAAATACCTAATCATTGCATCGATTGTTATTAAATTATAAATGAAGAAACGAGGCTCCTGTCAATTGGTGATATATATTTTCGGAACAGTGCGATGTTTTAAAAAACATGAAAAGCTTCACCAAAAAGAAATTTGTGTTTTCATTTCGACGTTGAACAACGATTATTCGCGGAATTCTTCAATTCAAAGGTTAATTTACTTGCTGGAAGGTAAACGTGCAAACATTGGTTCAGTGTTGAAAGCCGATTTCCTTGACCCGATCTTAGCACGAACCCTGCTTTTTTTTCGCGATGACATTTTTATTGTTACCTTCACGATCGCATTGGTAACAGGGCCACACTGTCGTTTATTAATCATTTGAATATTATGTACTGTACAGCGTTACATAATTGTAGTGCGATTTTATACGACTGGCAGCGCTTACGTCGGCTACATCACTCGGCGATAGGAATTTTTCAGCGTACATTATTTTTCTATTCATTTTTTTTTTTCAAGAGCTGGCAGATCCATCGTATATGCGATCCGTCGTTGCCTCGGAACGTCGTTAGCGGCGCATGACTGTATATTACATATACTATATATATTATATATATATATGTAAAAATATTTATTTATTCTATATTATACATATTATACATATATATAATGTATATACATATTATATACATATGTAATATGTGTATATGTGTATAATATAAATATATACTATATATATATATTATTATATATATATATAGTATATATAATATTATAGGTGGGTTGTGTGTGTGTGTGTGTGTGTATAACGCCAGTGTATATGGTGTTGTATATATATATATTACTATATATATATATATTAATGTATATATAATATATATATTATGTGTGTTATAATGTATTTAATTTATATAATTAAATTTGTAATTAATTTTTACAATTAAATAATTAACCAAATTTTTTAAATTTTTTATTTTTATAATAAAACCCCCATTTTAATATTTTTTTTTTACGGTTTATTTATATGGCATTTTATTTTAATTTTTATATACATATATATACACATATATATACACTTATATATATAACATACAATATAATATATATATATATATATATATATATATATTATATATATGAGGCCCCTACGAGGAGGAGATGATGTAAGCGACATTTTTTAATGATATGATTGATACATATTATACATATATACACCATATATAATAATATATACACATATAACGTAATATATCACATATATACATATATATACATAATATTATGTATATATATTGTTAATATATTTTATACATATAGTATATCCATTATATATTGTATATACGTATTATATATATATATATATATATATTATTATATATATTATATTTATATATATATAATCGGTTTATATATGTGTAATGTGTATATATGCTGTATATATATTATATTACATATATATACATATATATACAGTTATTTATATAAATATATATACATATATACATATATATACACTAACATATATATACATATATATACACATATATACATAACCCATTACATTATTATATACATATACATTATATATATACACAAGCCGGTAAGGCGACCATGGGTAGTCGACTTACCCAATTAGAACCTGACGCGCATGGGCCCGTTTGATGGGGAATGACCTGCTGAGGATTAAGCACAAGAAATATTCATTGATTTAAGCTTCAAGGGTTAATGCTGCGATTGTTTTTTGTCAAAATACCCCCACATTTAGAGGTTTTTCGGCCATTGCTAGGCAACGAGGGTCCATAGCAACGGTTCTTTCTCACACATAACTAGGACATACCATGAACCTACCATACCAGTTTCATGTTTAGCTGACTCATAGTCTCTGAGATATAAGACTTCGGTTTTTTTATTGTTTTCGACCAGGGTTCATTTCAAAGTCTATCTTCTCCGACAGTTTTTCATAGGATCCGGCTGAAATTTTTGAATAATATGCTGAATGTACGGCCTACGTCGCGCGTGGCCGATTTTTTGATTTAGAAAAAATAAATTTTTTATGATTTTTCAAATATTTCAAAGTCCCGTTGCTAGGCAACAGTGGTGTCCATAGCAACGGTTTTCATTGCACACAACTAGGTCATGGTATGAACCTACCAACCAACTTTTTCATCGAAATCGCCATTGTATTTAACTGAAATCGCCATTTTAAAACCTGATAATAAGCGGTTTAGAACAAATTCAAATTTTCTTTTTTTTTGAAAAAAAAAAAAATTTTTCGACAAGATTGGACTACCCAATATATATTACCATATATATGAGGCCCCACCGAGGGAAGGAGTGATGTAAGCGACATTTTTAATGAATGATGATGATAGGCTTCGGTGATAGTTTAAGCTGGTTAAAATTGCTATATGGCATTAACTTCCAAATGGCCGATTGTGTCCCTTTCATCATCCTCCTACGGCGCCTTATATATATATACATCTACCCTATATTATAGTATATACACACTATATTATATAACACACATATATATATTATATATAACACACATATATGGTATAATATATACATATACATATATATATTATATATATATATGTGGAAAGCAAATTGTGATAGGATTTTGCAAAGAATGGAAAATGGCAGTGGTAAATTACATATTTAAGAAGAAAGAGCGAACACAGGGTGACGTACAAGAGTGCGAGCGAAAGTGCACACAGGTGGATTACATCTTTAAGCAGGGAACTGCAACCATTGATAAGGAGATTAGAGACTGTAAGGTGGTGGCGTGGGACAGTGTAGCTCGACAGCATCGATTGGTGTTGTAGGAATTGATTTTGAGGTGAGGTTGAGGAAGAGAGTGGGGTCTGAACCAAGACAGATGGTGGAAGCTGAAGGAGGAAGACTGATTGCTGGATTTAGGGGAGGTCGGTGAGACAGGAGTTGGTGATGGTGGTAACAGAAGGGTGGTATTGATGGGCAACTACGCAGAGGTGGTTTGAGGAGCATAGCTAGGAAGGTACTGACATCTGACAGAGGAAGGAAGATAACGAGACTTGGTGGGTGGAATCGAGCGGAAGTACAGGAAAGTATAAGAAGAAGCGGCCGTTGGCGGAAAAATAAGTGGGATAGCCAGGAGAAATGAAGAAGTAGGCAGGAGTACAAGAAGTGGCGGCGCAAGGCAAGAGACAGGGTGGCAAGCCAAGGAAAGGCATTTTGACGAGCTGTATGAGAAGTTGGATACAAAGAGGGGAAAAGGATTATACCGATGGCAAGACAGAGATCTCTC
>CM068958.1:70782458-70806114 GCA_035128595.1 Eptatretus atami | reverse complement strand
TCTCTTGTATATGTATATGTATATGTATATATATAGATAAATGTATAAATCTGTATATATTATATATATATATATATATATATTATATATATATATATATATATATATATATACGTATATAGATAGATAGATATATACAGGGTGAGTCAGAAGTAGCACCCAATTTCTGTCAGTTGATTGTTTGTTTGCCATTTGTATTACAGTGTCCAAGAAGGTAGAAATAAATGAATGACATGTTTATCTAACCATTTATTCAAGAAAAATTATTACGGAACTGTACCAAGCTGTTTACTTGCAATTTTCAAAGTGCCTCCTCGTGATCGATGCACAATTGCAGCCGAGCAGGCACAGAGCGGCACACACGTCTGCAGAGTTCGATATCAATTTCCTCAAACTTTGCAGTGATTTGAGCCTTCAATTCCTGAATGGTACGAGGCTTTTCACGATAAACAAGGTCTTTCATGAGCCCCCAAAGAAAGAAATCTGGAGGTGTAAGGTTTGGGGAGCGTGCCGGCCACTTTGATCGGACCGCGGCGGCCGATCCACTTTCTGGAAAGTTTTCATCAAGCCACTGATGAACATAACGTCCATAATGAGGTGGAGCTCCATCATGCTGGAAATAACAGTCCTGATCTTGTATCCTGGGCCAAAAGAAGGTTTGCAGCATATCCAGGTAAATTCTGCAGTGACAGATCCCTCAAAGAAAAAGGTCCAATTATCCCTAATGGAGAGATGGCTGCCCAAACTGTCACTCCAGGTAAATTTACCTCCTTCTCAACTGTCACTCTTGGTTATTCGCAGCCCAGTAGACACAATTGTGTCTGTTAATTGTGCCATTAAGCTTAAAGCATGCCTCATCTGACCACCAGATGTTGTTTAGCATTGTGTCCTCTTCGTGAAGTTTAGCGAAGAACTCTTCCAAAATTGAAGACGGCGGTCGTCATCTCCATCATGAAGGGCATGCAGTAAGCGTGGAATGTAAGTTTCCATTTTTTCTGGTGAAGGATACGGATAACACTTGATTGACTCACTTCCAACTGTGCAGATAAACGGCGAGTTGACTTTTGCGGACTTTGTTCCAGTGTTCTGATGGCTTCTTCAGCCTTAGCTACATTCGTTGCCGTTTTCGGACGACCGGACTTCTTTGCAGTGGCTACCGACCCTGTTGCTTCAAATTTCTCGACAATCAATCGTATGTTTCTTCCCTGAGGTGGGATAATATCGAATTCCTGTGCCAAACGGCGTGCCGCCTCATTTGGTTGTTCATTACATTGTGTAATGTTTCACGGCCGCAATGCGTTGATTCATTGAAAGGTAATTCATGGTTCAATTTGGTGCAAATTCAGTAACTTTCCAAACCGCAGCAATAACCTGCAAAACAAAATAAAAATAAATAAATTACGAAAATTAATAATCTGCAAGACAATTAGTAACAACATGACTTCCCAGAAAGAATCTGACAGCCGAAAAAACAGAAATCGGGCGCTACTTTTGACTCACCCTGTATATATATATATATATATATATATATATATATATATATATATATATATATATATATATATATATCCAGGTGTGTTCAAAAAGTTATCCAACCTTCATTTTTCGTGCGTAAACAAATGAAGCTAGGGAGGCGTGGTTTGGTGCACGTATGCAGGCGATCCTAATTCGTATGCGTGAATATTTTCCCGCCTGCAGAAGCTGTCAGTCGCCGTCAGACGCCGATGAGTGAGGAAGTGTAAGTGAGCGCCGTCGGATTTTCGTTTTGACAAAATGACGGAAAAACTTGAACAACGCTACTGCATCAAATTTTGTGTAAAGCTTGGCGATTCCCAAGTGGAAACAATCCGCAAGATTCAACAGGCCTTCGGAACGAAGCAATGGGCACCACACAGATAAAAGTGTGGTACAACCGCTTCAAAGATGATCGCACATCAGTGGAAAGTGAAGCACGTTCTGGTAGGCCCTCAACATCCCGAAATGAGATCGTCATTGACCAAGTAAGGACCTTGCTGATGCAGGATCGGCGAATCACGATCAGAGAACTTGCAGACGAGGCGGGCGTCAGCAATGGATCCGTTCATTCCATTGTGACTGAGGATTTGGGCTAAAGGAGAATCTCAGCGAAGTTCGTGCCAAAGCTGCTAACATCAAGCAGAAGCAACTCCGTTTGGAGATCGCACAGGACATGCTGAAGACTGTGAACAGCGATCCCAACTTCTTCAACACGTGATCACTGGCGATGAGACCACAGTGATCCGTCATTTTCTCAAAACGAAAATCCGCGGCGCTCACTTACATTCTCACTCATCGGCGGTCTGTCGGCGACTGACAGCTTCTGCAGCGGGAAAATATTCACGCATACGAATTAGGATCGCCTACATACGTGCACCAAACCACGCCTCCCTAGCTTCATTTGTTTACGCACGAAAAATTAAGGTTGGATACTTTTTGAACACACCTCGTATATACATATCGTGTATATAATATATATACATATATATACATACATATATAATGTATATATATACGTATATGTGTAATATATCGTATATGTATATATACGTATATAATGTATATATATATCTATATATCATATATATATATACGTATATATATACGATATATATATACGTATATGTAATATATGTGTATATATATATATATACGATATATATATATAGTTTCGTATAAAAGCCCATCAAAATTATGGGTTGTAATTATTTTATTCAACATATTCAGAGACTGGAAGATCTGATGTTTTGTGCAAGAAAATGCATCATTTTGAAACACTACATGTACAAATATTACCATATTTTCTTTATCTTATGGGACCTTTCATTTCAAGGTACAGCCAGCCTTGTGAGTGTGCCAAAGCCTGAAGCCTCGGCATAATGTCAGGTGTGCTTATATCTTTCTTATTTATTGGACATCGTATGTAAGTAAATGAACAGTCGTTTTACTCTGCACAAGTTCCACATCATGTGCAGCGAATTTCACCTCCCTGTGACTTGTATTTATTGTTATTTTTTTTAAAGCTTCTGTACACCACCAATGAAGTCTGGTTGCAAGTCACCGCGTACATTTCGAAAAGAGAAAATTACACTTTAAATGGAAAATGTTTTTTTGATTTTTTTTTTTAATCCTCAAAAAATGGATCGCAAAAAGAAAGAGTCATGTTCAAAAGATTGGCCTTTAAAACCCTTCTTAAGTCATCCTTTTAAAGGGTGACAGACATCATACAAACACAGATTGTGTTTATATGTGTGTGTGTGTATATATATATATATATGTATATTATATATTATATATATACACATTACACAGTATATAGTCAGATTTGTGTTTCACAGCAGCAAAATACATCAATATGTTGCACCATCCCTTGGATGACCTTAATCTGGATGTCCCTTTTGGTAGATGGACGTCAAAGATCCCACTCATATATTTACGAGACTGAGCCATTTTGAGCTGGCACCCTAAACTAACTATATAATCCTGTGCCAACCTGCAAGGGACACTGCATCGCACAACCGCGTTTCAGCAATGATGCAACCAGCCTTCAGGTGCTGCACTTTGCAAACATTAGCACTCTAAAAATGTAATAAATGTTTGGCTTTTGGCTGTGTGAGCGAATAGTTATAGAGCAGGAAGGTCGATATAATGAGATAAATGGTCAATATCAAGTCGTTGTGTTGGGTGAATGCATCCAATGGTGAGTGAGAACGAAACACTTGAGGCATGCGATTATAAAAGATGCGAATAGCATGCGATGATATACCGGTGACTTGATCCACAAGGATGCGGGAGGTGATGATGCGGCCATATTGTGAAAACAGCTGCTCCAGTTCTTCTGGCTCATGTTCTTGGCAAACCACTCACGTACAAGTTTGCCATCTCGGAGGACGCTGAGCTCGCCGAGCATAGGACACCTGCAAAGACACGTCAGGCATTGGTCACAACATTGTCAAGATCGTTGACTTGCAGCATATTAGTGTGCTTTTTTTCTTTTCAATGATCTCAGGCCCATGTAGGAGCTTTTGCACACACCCTTGAGTATGATAAGGACAATAAGAGACATCAGTGTACTTTTCTATGATACAAGGACATTTTAGGCAACAGACAAATCAACATCCTATGTGGGATTTTAACCAGGATGTCAAGATTCCGAGGTCTGTGTTAGTGTGGCAATGCCAAACACCATTAAATGTTCTGATTGTAACCACACAATTAATCAATCAAAATTAGTTACAATAGACAATATTATTTTGGGGATTTCGGAAATCCTAATGATAGCGAGTCATACCAAGAATTAATCGGATATTTTAGGGTGCCCACTTAAAAAGGAGTCGTGACCTGTACCGATGTCGTTACTGTAAAGGTATATAATGTGGTATGAACGCCAACATGGTGAAAATTGCAAATGTAAACAAAAGTATAACTGTGACACTATACAGTATGTATCCTCTAACTTTGTGCATTAATTACAATTTTTATTAATGCCCAAGTTATGATGCATAAATCGTGCATTCCGTTCCATTTTTATTTCCAATTGAGACTGATTTTGATGACAGTTTGGGCAAAACGATGCAGGCATTGGTTGGATGTAGGATTCTTGCGTAAGGGTAACAGCCCACACCAAACGTGACCATGTGAATGTACAATGTTTATCATGTGCAAACACTGCAATCTGAATTTCTATCCAATGACAAAGCCAGCAACACAAATAGAAAGCATTCTGGTAGCAGCGATAACACATGATGATCGGTGTTGCATGCAGCACCAGGAGGCTGTGAATACGAAAAGGTTGCGTGCACTTGATTGCATGCCACTCTCTACAGCCTGGAACTGTAATTCCACTTTTTGAGGGAATTACTGCGAGTTTTTCTCATAACTTTCAGAACACTTTCGGAATATATTTATGAGTGAAGTAAGGAGAACTCAACTTGTCGAGCAATAATGGGTTATCTATTTATTACGTACGCAAATATGGTGGACAATGATAACTCTTCCGCTCCTTCGTACAATCACCCCAATCCATCAAACTGTTCCATAACTTTCTGTAAATGTTGAAGTGCCGTATGATTAATCGGCAAACAAACGCCAATGATTGCCAAATTTTCACTGTTCAACTACTATGAAGGCGTTTATAAATTACAATGACTTTTGTGGTTTTCTGCCCACCAGGGCAATGTGCATGGAGGTCATTCATTTCAAAACATTGGTAACAGCAAGAAACTGCAAGGATCTGCAAAAGGAGAGCATGCTCATGCTCTGGTATCCCAACTTAATAGATGAAAAATTGCCGAAACTCACTTCATGTTTCCAAAATACAAAAGAGTTTGTATATTTGGGCGACACCATGAATGAGTCATTTGACGCGGTATGTGTCCAGCTAAAGATGAAACGTTTCATGACAACACCACCATCCTTGAGGCTGGCAAGCAGGTGCAGGACTAATTTGAAGACAAGTCTTGCCTCATATGTCCTGTACACCAAAAATCTCAATCCATCGAGAATCAATGGGGTGTGGAAACTGTCACGTTAGGATCCGCATATACACAGAGACACAGCGACACAGATGCAGCTCCCTTTGATTCAACTACAGACTCCTGCATGGCAGCACATGTACCAAATGGTTGGCCTGTTCCTTGCTCTCATCTGAATGCATGGCTTACAAGTAATACTTGGAACATTGGTTCATATCCCATATACATTATACGATATGTATTTGCTCATTTTCTCCGAACGTCCTTGGAATTCTCATTAAAACTCCACCATGAGTCTTTGATCAATGTAAAAAATAAAATGGAGTACCACCGGGTGTCATTTGCCATTGTGAGAATCAATGCCCGCTCGAGGTTGCTGCCATTATTCCAGCGAGAAAGTGATCAATGTCTCTGCACTCTGCATTCTATAAGTTCTCCATCAATGAGTTAGTTTCTACTGGCGACTTTAGAAGATGGGGGAGGGGGGGGGGAATAAAATGAGACCCTTTTGATGACGTCATTAAGGAATGTCAGTTTCCGAGAGCAATGCCTTATTAATTCACAAGTGTATGCTGTCTATATCGTGCATACCCTGCTCTGCAACCCTTCCCCTCCAGACTCACATCCAATGGAATGCACTTGACTATATTCACTTTATGACCGGAGGGTTGATTATACTTCACCTTATTACAGATACAATACAACGGCCTCAAAGGTTGTAAATAAGCCATATTTAGGTCTCTATTGACTTGCTGGACTTTGATCACCACCTCTCTGCTCTCCTGTGACCCGAATATCCTCTGAGAGTTCACCATACATAATCTCAGACAGGTGTATCTTCTCCCGTGCCGCTCCGAAGATGACCTTTTTGGGGAACCTAGACCGTTCTGCCCCAAATCATCACCCATCCGTCCACTCATTCCGTATGAGTATGACATGTCGGCACATTGCTTCCAAGTGCCAACTTTATTCAAATGGATGCAGACTTTTGCTGCAGGAAACACCACTTGCGAGGTTTAATAAAAAATAGCAACCCGGGTTTTACTGAGTGCAAGGCATGCAATCCCGGTATTACAGCTTAGCGACGCTTGGAGGGGATCCGTGGACACAGGAGCAAATCCCATAAGCTCGAGCTTCTGCAAACAAGCTTCTGGTGGATTAAAGCCTGACTTTTCACAGTCGGTTTGGCCCAGCTTGTATAAATTAACTTAGCCTTGTAAACCAGAGGATGGGCGGACAAGCCCCGCGATAGTCGGCGAAAGGGTGGATTAGTTCCAGAAAGGCGGCGTGCACGCCTGAACTGTCGGCTGCCTGGCTAGGATAAGCCCCACATATCTGCAGCCAAGAGATAATGAAGGCTGGAATTAGATTGGCCGAAACTATATAACATTTTCTCCATCAGCCTATTCCCCAGCAAGCTTCAAACACCACGTTCTGAGTCTGTCTCCTACCGCCTGCACGGCTTCCCCTCGGGCGACCGCTTTCTGACATTCAACGAGAAATAAAGGACATCAGATAATTGCAACGTCTTTCAGTTTTTAACTATCGCACTCAAACATCTGCCGCCCGAGCCCCAGCAGGGAGATATTGGACTTTAAATCTCAGAAAGTCCAATTGCAATCCTTTAGAAGCTATACCTATACCCGTGTTACGTTCAATTCTCAAAAGCTAAGTGTTTCACAAACAAATATTATTCAACTCTGTCCTTTCAATCTGCATTTCTCATACTTAGTGAATAAGACATCCCACATACTTATCCGCGAACTTTCGGACCTTGAAAAGTGGACTGTAAACATTCGTGGGTTATTGAAGACCCAAAAAGTTTGATGTTTAAATTTGACGAACAGAGCGAGGAGAACGCCTTTTCTGTCGGAGAAGATGCCACTTGTTTCCATGGTCAAGAAAGATGCGCCGCATTAACCCCAACTTCCACACCCAGTCATCGCGCCACGCCTCCTTCACATATGGCCACGCCTCCTTCACATACGGCCACGCCTCCTTCACATAGGCACGCTCTTCACAATGGCCACGCTCTTCACATATGGCCACGCCCCACTTAGTTTTCACATTTTTGCTGCCACTCACATATTACGTGTGCAAAAGTTGCAGAATTTTTGTTTTTGTTCCCCCTCCACTTCACTAACCCTCCTCTGCTTCTATCTTTTTCATTCGTGTTCTCAATTCAACGGCCTTCTTCCATTAGTTTCTGTGTACGTAATATGTTAAATGGCCTTCGATCGCCAGTCAGCACGCACAACACAGCACGCGCCCAATTCTAGTGCAGGAAACACAATGAATGCCTCTCACTGAAGGAGGACAACGAATAACATGAAAATAAATCTCTTCAGCATCGTTGACAAACCGTTAAAAGCTCGGCCTCTCAAATTTCTCAGCTTGGCATTTACACTTCTTGTTTTATGTCACTCAGCAAGAATCTCCAGCGAACAACGTCGTGTCACGTGGAACATCGGTTTTTTCTTTTCTTCCCGCATGGAACACGATGCTCAGTCTGTCATAGTGGAGTGGAGGAGGTTATCACGCGAGTTTTCACCCACGTGCTGCATTGGTTTCACGCTTTCGCTCGAGAAGGCCCTGAACCGTTTGTTCTGGTTCCAAGGCTTTCCAACAGCAACAAGTGGATCCGTTTTGAGGCTTTTGCTTCATCTCTTGAACCCCCAGCAAGGTTTCCCTGCCCGGTGCAGAAAGAGCCTTACGTGGGGCTTTTGGCCTGTTGGATGCAAATCTAAACGAATATAATTGTGGTTTCAAAACAAAACACTTTCCTTGTCTGCCCCCACCCACCGCTCACTTCTCCCCACACCCCTGCCAAAGGCCCAACATCATCGTAATACGATGAAAATAGTGAATATGTATGTGCACCTTTGTATTAAATAATAGCAAGTATAGCATTGTTTTATTCTGGGGGCTTCATAGGGTTCTACTTCCTGTGCCCAAGGCCGAATACGTCATCAAAACCCATGGGTTCAGGGTAAGAATATCATCCAATCTGGGAAACCTTTTGAGGCTCACCTGAAAACAGACATCTAATAAGTGAGGGAGTTTAAAACTGGTTATGTTTCCAAAATCTTCTTGCATTGGCCAATATGGATTGCCGCTAAAGTTAAATGTGCACGTTCTGCAGCCATGTTGGTGGAGAACTAAAGTCCTCCCGATAACTCCGCAAGGGACAGTGCACGTGATGTACTCTTTCGTCTGAACTTCCTCCGCAGTACAACAATGCATCTAGCCCAGGCCCGTCGCTAGGGGGGGGGGGCATTTGGGTGCAAAGCCCCCCATGGCGCATCTGGTGCCCCCTCCCACTTGTACGCCACCCATTTATGCTCTGTTGCACCTGTGAACAGCTTGGTGTTAAGGACGAGTGCCCACTGTGAACTCCTTGCTGTTAAGAGTTCACCTGTGTGAACTAAAACCCTTATTCCAGATGTTCAACGTGGTGAATAATAAGGCCCTTCTTGGATAAACTGTTCTTTAATAGTATCTTCTTTGAATAACAGTCAAGAGATAATGTGTGCACTTGCCAATTGCTTTTGGAGACGCGCTGGCAAGACAATACAGTCCAAGCCACAAGATAAAAGATAATAACACGAGCACCAACACCAGCAGCCAAGCGACAGACAGCCGCAAGACTCGTGTCGAATGTCGATGTTGTGGGTGGTTATATTATATATATATATATATATATATATATATATATATATATATATATATATATATATATATATATCATGGATCATTTAGTTTTAAGGAATAGCAATCAGCGTCTTCGATATGGAGGCCCTATTAAGCAGGTTACCTGATTGGTTGTAATTAGTATAAATGTAATATAGTCATAATATGAATAATATGAATAAGGAAAAAGAATAAATTTACATAATAAGATTGAAGTGCACCGCGTGACCTTCACAACCTCCATCTTACAAAAGTGATTTCTTAATAAAAATTAAAAATGTGTGTTTGCAATCGTGCTTAATTTGAAATTATGCAGATAAAACCTGTTTTTGGTGCATGCATCATTTAATAAATTGTGAATATCTGCATTGTGAATGTGCCAGTTTGTTGCGGCTCTCCTGCATTCGAATAATTTTAGGCCAAAAACATCGGAACATATGAAATCTAGTTGAGATCAATTTGGTTAGTATGCGACGGCAACCTCAGTATAGATGCGTCAATGCTGCATGAATACAATAGCATACTGGGTTATCAAAAATATTAAATATTATAATTGTGCCTCCCATCCAGTTCATATGCCCCCCTTAATACTGAGCCCTGGCGACGGGCCTGATCCAGCCTCAACCTCCATCGTGGAGGGTACTACCGCAACTTCAATGTTAATTCTACTGACTTGCTGACTTTAAATTTTGGTTTCAAAGTGAGGTTTCCAAATGATGCAGGGTCGGTTATAGGCCCAAATATTTTTGTTTGCAAGTTCTGTTCTCCCTGCTTGTTTTATTGTATTTGGTCAAACAGAAATGGCCAAAGGGATTGAAAAGAGGTTAGTGATACAGTATTTCAAAGTCACTACTGAATATACACCTCATTTGAACCAGACCTGCCATGGATTTACTATACAGGAATCATCTCAACCTCTTTACATATGTTACAGGAAATACACACTACACTAATCCCTGAACATTAAGATGTTGGTAAATATTAATAAAGTGGAGCGATGAATTTTTTTAAGGGAATGGGTGATTACAAATAGGTAATTTTAAAGCCTACTAGAATGGCACTCGGGAGAGCACACACCTCCACAAGCTGAACAGTCTACGTTTTTTTTTATCCCACCGATAGGCCGATCTGGATCTGCTGACCTGAACCAAAATCTATCGGCTTGTTCTTGTCAAATACCAACTGATCACCAAGTTTTGTCATAATCCGTCGTCAACTTTTTGAAATGCTGTGCTATACATTGCTATACTAGTACTCGTTCTTCATCCCGTCTCCTAATGGAGAAGAATCACTTAAAATTTTTTCTTAAATATCTCATATCCAGATCTTCACCAAAATCAAATCAATTTGGCCTTGTCACACACCCAAACTGTCCATCAAGTTCGTCTGAATCTGCTAATAACTTTTTGAGATATCTGCCCACAGACAGACGACAAATGAAAAATCTGTCATTAGAGTGACAACTTGGCGAAATGGAATGGCACACAGTAGATTGCCAAGCTGAACAGTTTACATTTTGTATCCCACTGATAGGTCGGATCTGAATCTGGAGCGAAACCAAAATCGAATCGGCTTGTTCTTGTCACCTAACCTGTCATCATCATCACCTGTCATCATCCACCTAGTTTTGTAATAACTGGTCCACAACTTTTTTGAGACATCATGCTATATATCGTTTTTATCCCCATCCCTCAATGATAAGGAATCACTTAATTAAATAATTCTCTTATTCGGATTCGTATCTTTACCAAATTGATTCGATTCGTCCTTGTCAAACACCAACCTGTCCACAAGTTTCGTCCAAGTCCATCCATAACCTTTTGAGATGTTGTGCTATCTATCGTTTTTGCCATGTCTCTCAAGGTAAGAATCACTTCAAAAATAATACTATCTAGATCCGGATCTGGATCTTCACTAAAATTAAGCATTCCTGTCCTTAGCCAGTCACCTATATACACCAAAAAATTCAGAATGATTACTTGGAAAACTGTGGCCAAAAATCATGTGAAAAACAAACAGACAAACGCTACAAGACAAAACATAATTGATGAAAAAAATTTTGGCCAAGTAACAAACATGAGTGAATACATGACCTCCATCACGTTTGGTGGCGGAGGTAAATATGAAGTAAATGATGTGTTGCTCATCTGCACCTGCACATGTGCCAGACTTTCATGAGAAAGTGGAAATGACCACCACACCAAACAGGTTGACCACCCTTATAGTGTTGCAGCCAGAGGACCTATCTAATATTAAGGCAGAAGAAAACGGATGGACAGGGAGAAAGCAGACAATAATCTCAAGGACAAATGCTACAAGGCAAGTCAACAAAGAAACTTCACACATAACAGATGTCCAAAGGGTGGAGGGAGAGAGGTCATGGGGGATAATGAGAGAAGAAACAGTTAGTGAGAACAGAACAGATCATGAGTGAGAATCATGGATAGGATTAGATGGTCGTATGTCCCTGGTAATCGAAAGGACAGAGTTCAATTGTAAAAACAAAAGTCATTTCAAAAATGAGAATCACGAGACGTGATCATCAATTTTTTTCACTTCACATTATGAGCGAGATCGACCATTTATTCGGCAATAAATACAACTTCGATGATATTTCCAGTATTTATGTGAGAGCAGCCATTTCTTTTCCTTTTGTTTCATCGAAGATAATGGGAATGTAATTCTTACATTCTGTTAATACACAAAGTATCCACAACGTCTGCTGTGATAAGAACGTGACCTACGATAGCGACTTTATCCAGTTCATCCTGAGGCTACAATATATGCCAATGCATTCACAAAGAGAAACCTTAAACACTGGGACAAACAAGGTCTTTCATGAGCCCCCAAAGAAAGAAATCTGGAGGTGTAAGGTTTGGGGAGCGTGCCGGCCACTTTGATCGGACCGCGGCGGCCGATCCACTTTCTGGGAAAGTTTTCATCAAGCCACTGATGAACATAACGTCCAACATTTCAAGCCAATGATGAACATAACGTCCATAATGAGGTGGAGCTCCATCATGCTGGAAATAACAGTCCTGATCTTGTTCCTGGGCCAAAAGAAGGTTTGCAGCATATCCAGGTAAATTCTGCAGTGACAGAATCCTCAAAGAAAAAGGTCCAATTATCCCTAATGGAGAGATGGCTGCCCAAACTGGCACTCCAGGTAAATTTACCTCCTTCTCAACTGTCACTCTTGGTTATTCGCAGCCCAGTAGACACAATTGTGTCTGTTAATTGTGCCATTAAGCTTAAAGCATGCCTCATCTGACCACCAGATGTTGTTTAGCATTGTGTCCTCTTCGTGAAGTTTAGCGAAGAACTCTTCCAAAATTGAAGACGGCGGTCGTCATCTCCATCATGAAGGGCATGCAGTAGCGTGGAATGTAGTTTCCATTTTTTCTGGTGAAGGATACGGGATAACACTTGATTGACTCACTTCCAACTGTGCAGATAAACGGCGAGTTGACTTTTTGCGGACTTTGTTCCAGTGTTCTGATGGCTTCTTCAGCCTAGCTACATTCGTTGCCGTTTTCGGACGACCGGACTTCTTTGCAGTGGCTACCGACCCTGTTGCTTCAAATTTCTCGACAATCAATCGTATGTTTCTCCTGAGGTGGGATAATAATCGAATTCCTTGCCAAACGGCGTGCCGCCTCATTTGGTTGTTCATTACATTTTGTTGTAATGTTTCACGGCCCAATGCGTTGATTCATTGAAAGGTAATTCATGGTTCAATTTGGTGCAAATCAGTAACTTTCCAAACCGCAGCAATAACCTGCAAAACAAAATAAAAATAAATAAATTACGAAATTAATAATCTGCAAGACAATTAGTAACAACATGACTTCCCAGAAAGAATCTGACAGCCGAAAAAACAGAAAATCGGGCGCTACTTTTGACTCACCCTGTATATATATATATATATATATATATATATATATAATATATATATATAATATATATATATATATTATCCAGGTGTGTTCAAAAAGTTATCCAACCTTCATTTTTCGTGCGTAAACAAATAGCTAGGGAGGCGTGGTTTGGCTGACGTATGCAGGCGATCCTAATTCGTATGCGTGAATATTTTTCCCGCCTGCAAAGAAGCTGGTCAGTCGCCGTCAGACGCCGATGAGTGAGGAAGTGTAAGTGAGCGCCGTCGGATTTTCGTTTTGACAAAATGACGGAAAAACTTGAACACGCTACTGCATCAAATTTTGTGTAAAGCTTGGCGATCCAAGTGGAAACAATCCGCAAGATTCAACAGGCCTTCGGAACGAAGCAATGGGCACCACACAGATAAAAGTGTGTACAACCGCTTCAAAGATTGATCGCACATCAGTGGAAAGTGAAGCACGTTCTGGTAGGCCCTCAACATCCCGAAATGAGATCGTCATTGACCAAGTAAGGACCTTGCTGATGCATGGATCGGCGAATCACGATCAGAGAACTTGCAGACGAGGCGGGCGCTCAGCAATGGATCCGTTCATTCCATTGTGACTGAGGATTTGGGCTAAAGGAGAATCTCAGCGAAGTTCGTGCCAAAGCTGCTAACATCAAGCAGAAGCAACTCCGTTTGGAGATCGCCACAGGACATGGCTGAAGACTGTGAACAGCGATCCAACTTCTTCAACACGTGATCACTGGCGATGAGACCACAGTGATCCGTCATTTTCTCAAAAACGAAAATCCGCGGCCGCTCACTTACATTCTCACTCATCGGCGGTCTGTCGGCGACGACAGCTTCTGCAGCGGGAAAATATTCACGCATACGAATTAGGATCGCCTACATACGTGCACCAAACCACGCCTCCCTAGCTTCATTGTTTACGCACGAAAAATTAAGGTTGGATACTTTTTGAACACACCTCGTATATACATATCGTGTTATATAATATATATACATATATATACATACATATATAATGTATATATATACGTTATATGTGTAAATATATCGTATATGTATATATACGTATATATATGTATATATATATCTATATATCTATATATATAATATACGTATATATATACGTATATATATATACGTATATATGTAATATATGTGTATATATATATATATACGATATATATATATAGTTTCGTATAAAAGCCCATCAAAATTATGGGTTGTAATATTTTATTCAACATATTCAGAGACTGGAAGATCTGATGTTTTGTGCAAGAAAATGCATCATTTGAAACACTACATGTACAAATATACCATATTTTCTTTATCTTATGGGACCTTTCATTTCAAGGTACAGCCAGCCTTGTGAGTGTGCCAAAGCCTGAAGCCTCGGCATAATGTCAGGTGTGCTTATAATCTTTCTTATATTATTGGACATCGTATGTAAGTAAATGAACAGTCGTTTTTACTCTGCACAAGTCCACACATGTGCAGCGAATTTCACCTCCCTGTGACTTGTATTTATTGTTATTTTTTTTTAAAGCTTCTGTACACCACCAATGAAGTCTGTGTTGCAAGTCACCGCGTACATTTCGAAAAGAGAAAATTACACTTTAAATGGAAAATAGTTTTTTTGATTTTTTTTTTTTAATCCTCAAAAAATGGATCGCAAAAAGAAAGAGTCATGTTCAAAGATTGGCTTTAAAACCCTTCTTAAGTCATCCTTTTAAAGGGTGACAGACATCATACAAACACAGATTGTGTTTATATGTGTGTTGTGTATATTATATATATATGTATATGTATATATATATATATACACATTTACACAGTATATAGTCAGATTTGTGTTTCACAGCAGCAAAATACATCAATATGTGCACCATCCCTTGGATGAGCCTTAATCTGGATGTCCCTTTTGGTAGATGGACGTCAAAGATCCCACTCATATATTTACGAGACTGAGCCATTTTGAGCTGGCACCCTAAACTAACTATATAATCCTGTGCCAACCTGCAAGGGACACTGCATCGCACAACCGCGTTTTCAGCAATGATGCAACCAGCCTTCAGGTGCTGCAATTTGCAAACATTAGCACTCTAAAAAATGTAATAAATGTTTGGCTTTTGGCTGTGTGAGCGAATAGTTTATAGAGCAGGAAGGCGATATAATGAGATAAATGGTCAATATCAAGTCGTTGTGTTGGGTGAATGCATCCAATGGTGAGTGAGAACGCAAACACTTGAGGCATGCGATTATAAAAAGATGCGAATAGCATGCGAGATATACGGTGACTTGATCCACAAGGATGCGGAGGTGATGATGCGGCCATATTGTGAAAACAGCTGCTCCAAGTTCTTCTGGCTCATGTTCTTGGCAAACCACTCACGTACAAGTTTGCCATCTCGGATGGACGCTGAGCCTCGGCCGAGCATAGGACACCTGCAAAGACACGTCAGGCATTGGTCACAACATTGTCAAGATCGTTGACTTTGCCAGCATATTAGTGTGCTTTTTTTCTTTTCAATGATCTCAGGCCCATGTAGGAGCTTTTGCACACACCCTTGAGTATGATAAGGACAATAAGAGACATCAGTATACTTTTCTATGATACAAGGACATTTTAGGCAACAGACAAATCACACATCCTATGTGGGATTTTAACCAGGATGTCAAGATTCCGAGGTCTGTGTTAGTGTGGCAATGCCAAACACCATTAAATGTTCTGATTGTAACCACCACAATTAATCAATCAAAATTAGTTACAATAGACAATATTATTTTGGGGATTTCGGAAATCCTAATGATAGCGAGTCATTACAAGAATTAATCGGATATTTTAGGGTGCCCACTTAAAAGGAGTCGTGACCTGTACCGATGTCGTTACTTGTAAAGGTATATAATGTGGTATGAACGCCAACATGGTGAAAATTGCAAATGTAAACAAAGTATAACTGTGACACTATACAGTATGTATCCTCTAACTTTGTGCATTTAATACAATTTTTATTAATGCCCAAGTTATGATGCATAAATCGTGCATTCCGTTCCATTTTTATTTCCAATTGAGACTGATTTGATGAAACAGTTTGGGCAAAACGATGCAGGCATTGTTGGATGTAGGATTCTTGCGTAAGGGTAACAGCCCACACCAAACGTGACCATGTGAATGTACAATGTTTATCATGTGCAAACACTGCAATCTGAATTTCTATCCAATGACAAAGCCAGCAACACAAATAGAAAGCATTCTGGTAGCAGCGATAACACATGATGATCGGTGTTGCATGCAGCACCAGGAGGCTGTGAATACGAAAAGGTTGCGTGCACTTGATTGCATGCCACTCTCTACAGCCTGGAACTGTATTCCACTTTTTGAGGGAATTACTGCGAGTTTTTCTCATAACTTTCAGAACACTTTCGAATATATTTATGAGTGAAGTAAGGAGAACTCAACTTGTCGAGCAATAATGGGTTATCTATTTATTACGTACGCAAATATGGTGGACAATGATAACTCTTCCGCTCCTTCGTACAATCACCCCAATCCCATCAAACTGTTTCCATAACCTTTCTGTAAATGTTGAAGTGCCGTATGATTAATCGGCAAACAAACGCCAATGATTGCCAAATTTTCACTGTTCAACTACTATGAAGGCGTTTATAAATTACAATGACTTTTGTGGTTTTCTGCCCACCAGGGCAATGTGCATGGAGGTCATTCATTTCAAAACATTGGTAAACAGCAAGAAACTGCAAGGATCTGCCAAAAGGAGAGCATGCTCATGGCTCTGGTATCCCAACTTAATAGATGAAAAATTTGCCGGAAACTCACTTCATGTTTCCAAAATACAAAAGAGTTGTATTATTTGGGCGACACCAATGAATGAGTCATTTGACGCGGTATGTGTCCAGCTAAAGTATGAAACGTTTCATGACAACACCACCATCCTTGAGGCTGGCAAGCAGGTGCAGGACTAATTTGAAGACCAAGTCTTTGCCTCATATGTCCTGTACACCAAAAATCTCAATCCAATCGAGAATCAATGGGGTGTGGAAACTGTCACGTTAGGATCCGCATATACACAGAGACACAGCGACACAGATGCAGCTCCCTTTGATTCAACTACAGACTCCTGCATGGCAGCAACATGTACCAAATGGTTGGCCTGTTCCTTGCTCTCATCTGAATGCATGGCTTACAAGTAATAACTTGGAACATTGTTCATATCCCATATACATTATACGATATGTATTTGCTCATTTTCTCCGAACGTCCTTGGAATTCTCTAAAACTCCACCATGAGTCTTTGATCAATGTAAAAAAATAAAATGGAGTACCACCGGGTGTCATTTGCCATTGTGAGAATCATGCCGCGCTCGAGGTTGCTGCCATTATTCCAGCGAGAAAGTGATCAATGTCTCTGCACTCTGCATTCTATAAGTTCTCCATCAATGAGTTAGTTTCTACTGGCGACTTTAGAAGATGGGGGAGGGGGGGGGGAATAAAATGAGACCCTTTTGATGACGTCATATAAGGAATGTCAGTTTCCGAGAGCAATGCCTATTAATTCACAAGTGTATGCTGTCTATATCGTGCATACCCTGCTCTGCAACCTTCCCCTCCAGACTCACATCCAATGGAATGCACTTGACTATATTCACTTTATGACCGGAGGGTTGATTATACTTCACCTTATTACAGATACAATACAACGGCTCAAAGGTTGTAAATAAGCCATATTTAGGTCTCTATTGAACTTGCTGGACTTTTGATCACCACCTCTCTGCTCTCCTGTGACCCGAATAATCCTCTGAGAGTTCACACATACATATCTCAGACAGGTGTATCTTCTCCCGTAGCCGCCCCGAAGATGACCTTTTTGGGGAACCTAGACCGTTCTGCCCCCAAATCATCACCCATCCGTCCCACTCATTCCGTTATGAGTATGACATGTCGGCACACTTGCTTCCAAGTGCCAACTTTATTCAAATGGATGCAGACTTTTGCTGCAGGAAACACCACTTGCGAGGTTTAATAAAAAATAGCAACCCGGGTTTTACTGAGTGCAAGGCATGCAATCCCGGTATTACAGCTTAGCGACGCTTGGAGGGGATCCGTGGACACAGGAGCAAATCCCCATAAGCTCGAGCTTCTGCAAACAAGCTTCTGGTGGGATTAAAGCCTGACTTTTCACAGTCGGTTTGGCCCAGCTTGTATAAATTAACTTAGCCTTTAAACCAGAGGATGGGCGGACAAGCCCCGCGATAGTCGGCGTAAGGGTGGATTAGTTCCAGAAAGGCGGCCGTGGCACGCCTGAACTGTCGGCTGCCTGGCTAGGATAAGCCCCACATATCTGCAGCCAAGAGATAATGAAGGCTGGAATTAGATTGGCCGAAACTATATAACATTTTCTCCATCAGCCTATTCCCCAGCAAGCTTCAAACACCACGTTCTGAGTCTGTCTCCTACCGCCTGCACGGCTTCCCCCTCGGGCGACCGCTTTCTGACATTCAACGAGAAATAAAAGGACATCAGATAATTGCAACGTCTTTCAGTTTTTAACTATCGCACTCAAACATCTGCCGCCGAGCCCCAGCAGTGGAGATATTGGACTTTAAATCTCAGAAAGTCCAATTGCAATCCTTTAGAAGCTATACCTATACCCGTGTTACGTTCAATTCTCAAAAGCTAAGTGTTTCACAAACATAATATTATTCAAACTCTGTCCTTTCAATCTGCATTTCTCATACTTAGTGAATAAGACATCCCACGTACTTATCCGCGAACTTTCGGACCTTTGAAAAGTGGATGTAAACATTCGTGGGTTATTGAAGACCCAAAAGTTTGATGTTTAATTGACGAACAGAGCGAGGAGAACGCCTTTTCTGTCGGAGATGCCACTTGTTTCCATGGTCAAGAAAGAGTGCGCCGCTAACCCCACTTCCACACCCAGTCATCGCGCCACGCCTCCTTCACATATGCCACGCCTCCTTCACATACGGCCACGCCTCCTTCACATAGCCACGCCTCCTTCACATATGGCCACGCTCTTCACATATGGCCACGCCCCACTTAGTTTTCACATTTTTGCTGCCACTCACATATTACGTGTGCAAAAGTTGCAGAATTTTTGTTTTTGTCTCCCCCTCCACTTCACTAACCCTCCCTCTGCCTTCTATTCTTTTTCATTCGTGTTCTCAATTCAACGGCCTTCTTCATGTTCTGTGTACGTAATATGTTAAATGGCCTTCGTCGCCAGTCAGGCAACGCACAACACAGCACGCGCCCTAATTCTATGTGCAGGAAACACAATGAATGCCTCTCACTGAAGGAGGAACAACGAATAACATGAAAAATAAATCTCCAGCATCGTTGACAAACCGTTAAAAGCTCGGCCTCTCAAATTTCTCAGCTTGGCATTTACACTTCTTGTTTTATGTCACTCAGCAAGAATCTCCAGCGAACAACGTCGTGTCACGTGGAACATCGGTTTTTTCTTTTCTTCCCGCATGGAACACGATGCTCAGTCTGTCATAGTGGAGTGGAGGAGGTTATCACGCGAGTTTTCACCCACGTGCTGCATTTGGTTCACGCTTTCGCTCGAGAAGGCCCTGAACCTTTGTTCTGGTTCCAAGGCTTTCCAACAGCAACAAGTGGATCCGTTTGAGGCTTTTGCTTCATCTCTTGAACCCCCAGCAAGGTTTTCCCTGCCCGGTGCAGAAAGAGCCTTACGTGGGGCTTTTGGCCTGTTGGATGCAAATCTAAACGAATATAATTGTGGTTTCAAAACAAAACACTTTCCTTGTCTGCCCCCACCCCAACCGCTCACTTCTCCCCACACCCCTGCCAAAAGGCCCAACATCATCGTAATACGATGAATAATAGTGAATATGTATGTGCACCTTTGTATTAAATAATAGCAAGTATAGCATTGTTTTATTCTGGGGGCTTCATAGGGTTCTACTTCCTGTGCCCAAGGCCGAATACGTCATCAAAACCCATGGGTTCAGGGTAAGAATATCATCACAATCTGGGAAACCTTTTGAGGCTCACCTGAAAAACAGACATCTAATAAGTGAGGGAGTTTAAAACTGGTTATGTTTCCAAAATCTTCTTGCATATGGCCAATATGGATTGCCGCTAAAGTTAAATGTGCACGTTCTGCAGCCATGTTGGTGGAGAAACTAAAGTCCTCCCGATAACTCCGCAAGGGACAGTGCACGTGATGTACTCTTTCGTCTGAACTTCCTCCGCAGTACACAATGCATCTAGCCCAGGCCCGTCGCTAGGGGGGGGGGGCATTTGGGTGCAAAGCCCCCCCATGGCGCATCTGGTGCCCCCTCCCACTTGTACGCCACCCATTTATGCTCTGTTGCACCCTGTGAACAGCTTGGTGTTTAAGGACGAGTGCCCACTGTGAACTCCTTGCTGTTAAGAGTTCACCTGTGTGAACTAAAACCCTTATTCCAGATGTTCAACGTGGTGAATAATAAGGCCCTTCTTGGATAAACTGTTCTTTAATAGTATCCTTCTTTGAATAACAGTCAAGAGATAAGTGTGCACTTGCCAATTGCTTTTGGAGACGCGCTGGCAAGACAATACAGTCCAAGCCCACAAGATAAAAGATAATAACACGAGCACCAACACCAGCAGCCAAGCGACAGACAGCCGCAAGACCCGTGTCGAATGTCGATGTTGTGGGTGGTTAATATTATATATATATATATATATATATATATATATATATTATATATATATATATATATATATATTCATGGATCATTTAGTTTTAAGGAATAGCCAATCAGCGTCTTCGATATGGAGGCCCTATTAAGCAGGTTACCTGATTGGTTGTAATTAGTATAAATGTAATATAGTCATAATATGATAATATGAATAAGGAAAAAGAATAAATTTACATAATTAAGATTGAAGTGCACCGCGTACCTTCACAACCCTCCATCTTACAAAAGTGATTTCTTTAATAAAAATTAAAAATGTGTGTTTGCAATCGTGCTTACATTTGAAATTATGCAGATAAAACCTGTTTTTGGTGCATGCATCATTTAATAAATTGTGAATATCTGCATTGTGAATGTGCCAGTTTGTTGCGGCTCTCCTGCATTCGAATAATTTTAGGCCAAAACATCGGAACATATGAAATCTAGTTGAGATCAATTTGTTAGTATGCGACGGCAACCTCAGTATAGATGCGTCAATGCTGCATGAATACAATAGCATACTGGGTTATCAAAAATATTAAATATTATAATTGTGCCTCCCATCCAGTTTCATATGCCCCCCTTAATACTGAGCCCTGGCGACGGCCTGATCCAGCCTCAACCTCCATCGTGGAGGGTACTACCGCAACTTCAAATGTTAATTCTTACTGACTTGCTGGACTTTTAAATTTTGGTTTCAAAGTGAGGTTTCCAAATGATGCAGGGTCGGTTATAGGCCCAAATATTTTTGTTTGCAAGTTCTGTTCCTCCCTGCTTGTTTATTGTATTTGGTCAAACAGAAATGGCCAAAGGGATTGAAAAGAGGTTAGTGATACAGTATTTCAAAGTCACTACTGAATATACCACCTCATTTGAACCAGACCTGCCATGGATTTACTATACAGGAATCATCTCAACCTCTTTACATATGTTACAGGAAATACACACTACACTAATGCCCTGAACATTAAGATGTTGGTAAAATATTAATAAAGTGGAGCGATGAATTTTTTTAAGGGATGGGTGATTACAATAGGTAATTTTAAAGCCTACTAGAATGGCACTCGGGAGAGCACACACCTCCACAAGCTGAACAGTCTACGTTTTTTTTTATCCCACCGATAGGCCGATCTGGATCTGCTGACCTGAACCAAAATCTAATCGGCTTGTTCTTGTCAAATACCAACTGATCACCAAGTTTTGTCATAATCCGTCGTCAACTTTTTGAAATGCTGTGCGTATACATTGCTATACTAGTACATCGTTCTTCATCCCGTCTCCTAATGGAGAAGAATCACTTAAAATTTTTTCTTAAATTCTCATATCCAGATCTTCCCAAAATCAAATCAATTTGGCCTTGTCACACACCCAAACTGTCCATCAAGTTTCGTCTGAATCTGCTAATAACTTTTTGAGATATCTGCCCACAGACAGACAGACAAATGAAAAATCTGTCATTAGAGTTGACAACTTGGCGAAATGGAATGGCACACAGTAGATTGCCAAGCTGAACAGTTTACATTTTGTATCCCACTGATAGTCGGATCTGAATCTGGAGGCGAAACCAAAATCGAATCGGCTTGTTCTTGTCACCTAACCTGTCATCATCATCACCTGTCATCATCCACCTAGTTTTGTAATAACTGGTCCACAACTTTTTTGAGACATCATGCTATATATCGTTTATCCCCATCCCTCAATGATAAGGAATCACTTAATTAAATAATTCTCTTATTCGGATTCGTATCTTTACCAAATTGATTCGATTCGTCCTTGTCAAACACCAACCTGTCCACAAGTTTCGTCCAAGTCCATCCATAACCTTTTGAGATGTTGTGCTATCTATCGTTTTTGGCCATGTCTCTCAATGGTAAAGAATCACTTCAAAAAAATAATACTATCTAGATCCGGATCTGGATCTTCACTAAAATTAAGCATTCCTGTCCTTAGCCAGTCACCTATATACACCAAAAATTCAGAATGATTACTTGGAAAACTGTGGCCAAAAATCATGTGAAAAACAAACAGCACAACGCTACAGACAAAACATAATGATGAAAAAAATTTTGGCCAAGTAACAAACGATGGTGAATACATGACCTCCATCCACGTTTGGTGGCGGAGGTAAATATGAAGTAAATGATGTGTTGCTCATCTGCACCTGCACATGTGCCAGACTTTCATGAGGAAAGTGGAAATGACCACCACACCAAACAGGTTGACCACCCTTATAGTGTTGCAGCCAGAGGACCTATCTAATATTAAGGCAGAAGAAAACGGATGGACAGGGAGAAAGCAGACAATAATCTCAAGGACAAATGCTACAAGTGCAAGTCAACAAAGAAACTTCACACATAACAGATGTCCAAAGGGTGGAGGGAGAGGAGGTCATGGGGGATAATGAGAGAAGAAACAGTTAGTGAGAACAGAACAGATCATGAGTGAGAATCATGGATAGGATTAGATGGTCGTATGTCCCTGGTAATCGAAAGGACAGAGTTCAATGTAAAACAAAAGTCATTTCAAAAATGAGAATCACGAGACGTGATCATCAATTTTTTTCACTTCACATTATGAGCGAGATCGACCTATTTATTCGGCAATAAATACAACTTCGATGATATTTCCAGTATTTATGTGAGAGCAGCCATTTCTTTTCCTTTTTGTTTCATCGAAGATAATGGGAATGTAATTCTTACATTCTGTTAATAACACAAAGTATCCACAACGTCTTGCTGTGATAAGAACGTGACCTACGATAGCGACTTTATCCAAGTTCATCCTGAGGCTACATATATGCCAATGCATTCACAAAGAGAAACCTTAAACACTGGGACAA
>CM068958.1:70755995-70782433 GCA_035128595.1 Eptatretus atami | reverse complement strand
AGACATCGAAGCAATCACATCCGGAAACAAAAACAAAACATCACTCACGGAACTTACTTTTGAATAAAAGGTCAGTAAAATTTCAAAATATACTACAAAGACAATGCCCAAGTAAATAAATGCAAAAAAAAATGAATGCAGGTGTAGTCAAAACCTGACGACAAGGGTCACCGACGTGTCTAAATCTTTGCCGTCGGTGACACGATTCTCGAAAAGCTGACACATGAGCAAAAAAATCACCAGAACTGTTGGAAAGCATCTTGAATTAAAAAAATAACAATGAAAAAAAACAAAAAAATGCGAGAGTGACCTGAGGACAATGGGTCAGGTCATCAGTATGGGCCAGCACTTGCTGGAGCAGCGCCTTTGCTGGTCTCGTACCACTTTCTCCGGGTCCACGGGGCCTCGCTGTCTGGCCAATCCCCATCTTCCCTTGAGCCGATGGCTGATCGACTCCTGCTTGCAAGACAAGCCCATCTTGGATCGCCGATTGCAGCCTCCGCCACTTCACGAGCACTCCCTTGCTGAGAGAATCTGCTCGTGCAGCTAGATATACAGCGCTCAGAAAACGAGCCCTAACCATGTCACGTTACCATAATTACAGCTGCCCTACAAGAACATGCAGGCGTGTAACCAACATCCTCATTCTGCGTCTCTCTCCAGCAACCACCTGCATGTTGGACACAAAGTCAAATCGCCGGCGAAAGTCAAGGATTCTCCGAACGAGACCTAGGCGCTACCAACACGCAATTCCAAGTCGCCCGTCTCAGATCCCCTGGAGAGGAGTCCACAGTCTCATCCATAGAGCAAAGACAGTAACACCATAAGGACCATGAAGATTCAGACACTTTCGTCCTCCCGCCACAGGTCACGAGCAGGCACCACCCCCTCACCAAGTCGAATCCCATGAACTCCCCAGGGCCGACCAAAGTATGTCTATTGAGCTCTTGCGTCACGCACAGAAGAGCACGTGAATTATCAACTGCCCAACGGTACAAATGAGATCTCTCCGTGACGCTCAACCGATGCATTCGCCACATAACAGGTACAGACCAAGATGGCAGCCATCCCCGATGCCATCATTGCACAAAGCCTGGATTCTCTACCGTTCCTCTGATGCCACAGGCAAACCCAGCCAATCCAGCCAGCTCCTGACTCCTCACTGAGCAACCTCCGAGGGCTCTCCTCCAAAGGAATATCCTAGCAGTGTGTTCCGGCCAAAAGATTGACTGCCCATTCATCACTGCAAAATCAAGGTCTCAGCAGATCCTTGACATTCCAACCGATGCACCACCCAGCTCTGATCTCCGTCTGAACATCACCCTCCCCAGAATCCAGCTTCCATATAAGTGCTTTGAAAACGCTGCTGCCGGGGATTCAGCGCAGTACACCTCCCTGCACCAAAACTCCAGCTAACAGACTAGAAAATAAGGTCAGAGCCATGAGTGCTCCCACATCTCACAACACCTTATTGCGCACAAAGTGCTTCGTATCTAGATCCGCGCTTGCAACAATGTCGCCTCTTTACATCCTTTGTTTTTAAAAAAAAACACAATACTAGCCAGAGCTAGCATATACTGGCCAATTAACAACCGTGAACTTTTTTTATCCAACCCTAAAGGTAAATAACTGTGTTGACCGCATAGCTGGTTGGAAAGACACGGAGGTGCTCGGACATAAACAATTTCAAGCATTCGAAAGGCCCTTCATCCAGAAACAAAATCCAGGACGAAATTGTGGGGAAGGGCAGGATTATAAAAGCAAAGGTCACGCACAACTCAACAAGGGTGAAAAGGACGGCACATCCGACGATCAAAGGTCTAAATATGTTATCCCAGTGCCTTTCTTCTTTGACCCATCCCCAACATCCGCCCTTGCACCTCCCATCATTTCCCACGTCCGGCTACAATTTCACCTCTTTTGGTTGACCCTGTTCCATGACCATCTTAAAATCGCACCTTTTACCTTCAGCAAAATACAACAGTGTCTTCGTATACTTGGCCGAGCGAGTAACCGCCACTAGTCTGGATGATTCGAAATGCACACAAAGCTCTGCAAATCTCGCCATTTGCACCAGTCTAGAGATCATCACTCATACATCATTTCATCGGGTTTCCGTGGCAAGACTATCACCAAATACACGCACCATTTAGCCTTCAGATTATTCGGAAATCTCACCAATTCTAGTTCAGCTCTAATATAGCCAAGACCATATTTTATCGGCTACTATACTGATTCAATTTCTGCCGAGGAGAAGAACATCGAGACTTATATCCCACACGACGATCAAAAGCTCATGTAAATGCAACAGACAGTGTGAAAGGACACACGAGGGATCAAATAACTCTGACTTTACGGAGCTACATTCCTAATCCATGCGTATACTTGTCTGTTCTATTCTTTGTTACCAGTGCAAATCTATCTGCTATTTTCGACCAATTAACTTCCATGTTTCTCCAATTAACCGCCTTCCCCACAGCCCATCTACCAATTCACCTGTTCATTATGTGGACCTTAGGGTCACGAACCACCGGGCCAATTTTTCCCGATGGAAGATGCCATTACCCCATTAGTCTAACGCATTTTGCGGCCACCCGGGATTGAGTGTTATTCAATTTGCCTTGCTACCTTACAACGGGTCATTCAGCTTTCAAGCCTAATTTCCAAAGTCATGATTTAAAAAAAACCACCGCTTGGCCACTGGGGAATCCTATAAACACCCCAAACAAGGGGGACCCTGTGCGAAAAATGAGTTGGAAATTTGCGCCGCAAAAAAAAAATAATTCCTCTTGCCACTCTCCCTAATTCCTCCACCTCAAAGAAAAAGAAGGTCACAACTTCCAAGATAATTCCATCGTGTTTGGTTCTCTAGGACCTGGAAACACACATCATCATCAACATATCGCCTCTGCTCATATTGATGACTTACGCTACTGCAGACAAGAACACAACCAAGTCTCCGCCACCCAGATTCACTAACCCTCCAAATATCTCCCAAGAACGCTTGCAGCGTAACATGCCACCGCTGTCCCACCATTAGAGCTAGGTGCAACAATTCATTCACTAGTATTCCATACATAGCAAGATGTGCACCATTCTCCGTGGATAAAACCCAACTGCGAATATAAATCCCCCCAAGCCGTTGATGCCGTTTCAATTTGCTGATAGGTGCCCTCCAGTCGCACAAGCGGTTTATGCCATTTAACCATTTCAACGGTACAAAGCACCTCAACTATCACAGCCACGTATGGCCCATGGCGTCCCGCCTTCGCCAACTCTTACCTTTGCAGAACAGTGCTAGCTTCCCACTGACACTACTTTAGCACCAGGCGTTTTAGTGCCCATTTATGTAAGGAAAGAATCGGTTTATTGAAAGCATATGTCGTAGATGCACACAATTCAAAGATGGTGATTATGTGACATGCACCACGCAATCATTAAATAAAACGTCTTGGGAATTTTTGCTAATTCACCCCTCTCTAGTACCGCATGGAACAACTAATAATTTGTTTTCATCTAGGATTAAAGTATTTTTCTAACTATTTTTTGGTTTCGAAGCGTGCAGTATCTGCCCTGAGCAGCTTAATCTAATACAAACCAAGCACTAGAAAATTGCTCTCACTTGGCGAGCCAAGAGACTGAACGACTTAAAAGTTTGCGTCCCCACAAAAACACGCCATGATTTGACGGAGAACTTCACGATTCAACTAATCCCTAAAATATTCAGCCACCACTATTTTTCCTTTTTTGCCGTCATATCTCCTATTAACGCGTTTCTCGTTCGAGCCATAAAAACAAAAAAACAAAACCCTGATCCCACTACAAAATTCGTTCTCCTCTCCAACCCTAAAAATACTGATCTCTGGATAATCAGTTTTCCGCTTGGCTTTTGCCGGTTCAACGGTAGAGTTTAACCAGTGAGACAAGCACTAAGAAAACTCAAGAACAACTAGAAATCTATAAGACACCACTATATAACGTTACTTTAACCTAGGTCTATGATCATAAACTCTGGAACAGTCTACCAACTCCTGAGACTTGAAACTGTAACGTTTTTATCGCTCAATTATGATAAATAAGACTTATTATGTTGACTCTCGCCACAGACACCAGTACCGCGCCTGACGATCTCGGCCGTTCTTTCTGTAACAGTTTTGATTCTCATCTGCATTCGCCGCACTGTTATGTACCTCAAGGGTGTTTGGCAGCCTCACCTTCACATATCACTCGCCAGCACATGAGCTTAACCTAAGCGCAACCTGGCACTACCATCGTGAAATAATAGTGGGAATAATGAATGAGTCGCGATATGTTCACGTATCTCCCCCAATTGTATTCAAAGGGAAAAACACGAACACTTTACATTTACGGCACTGTACCTAGCTGGCTTTT
The DNA here is from genome assembly GCA_035128595.1 of Eptatretus atami. NCBI lineage: Eukaryota > Metazoa > Chordata > Myxini > Myxiniformes > Myxinidae > Eptatretus > Eptatretus atami. The sequence goes on along the minus strand of CM068958.1, from coordinate 70,778,041 downwards.
ACTCTTCAATCTTTTTTCAAAGTTGGCCCTCCTGGTCTTGGATGCAGAGCAGTCTATCGCTTAGTTGAAGCAATTGCATGGCGCCCCCAGTGTTTTAGCCGGGCACAGTAGTGTCGGTCGGCTTGGACACCACGACGCGTTCATATGCACGAGCTTCTCCAGATGATCCAATTTTGGCTCAACGTGTGTCGACTACGACCTAGTGATTTAAGCCCCTTCAACCTTTCCTGTTATGCGTACGAAACGAATCTTTCAAAACGCATTACGAAGCCAAGGGTCCTCTTCAGCTATGAGCCCCCCAAAGAAAGAAACACAAGAAATCCTATATAGATTTCGAGGTGGGTTTTTGTAAGTCTTGCGTGACCTTGACCTGAGCCTGTGGAGGAGCCCAGTCTTTTTGGCGCTGTGCACCAAAAAAACGCACCCCAAGTGTCTATATTCCGACCTCGGACCGCCCCTGGACAAATCCGGTCCGTATCATCCTTGTAACCAGTGCGCTTCCGGTCACTGCAATCGGCTGTCGCACCGAGGTCTCCACTTGTGCTGTGAAATGAATACAGAGTTGTTCAATGCCAACGCGCCACAACTGAACACACAAACACAACAGTACACCGACCCACAGCAACGACAACGACAACTAATAGCGTCCATTAATGAGGTGGAGCTCCACCATCAATGCCTGGAACAAACTAAACAGACAACACCCGCGGGTTGATCTCTTGTACCCACTGGAGCCCAACATTTAAGCTGAAAAAGGCGCGAACATGCTCTGTGCCACAGAGGACATTCCATCCGCCGCTAAATCGTCTGCCCATGCGAACAGGCACCCTCCCAAAGAAAAAGGGGTGCGGCCCAATTAAATAATATCACCACTACAAATGGACCTATCAGACCCAGAAACCCCGACAGACTGTCACTCCATTAAATAACCCTCCGCCTTTCTCAACTGTCACATACAACAGTAAGCCTCCTATTACTACCTTCTTTTGCGAGGCTGCCAGATGACTCACCAAGATTGAAACATATAGAACATCCCAATTGTAGTTGGCCTCTGTTACAACATAATTTCTTAGTCGTATTTAATGGATGCGTTAACTAGAATAAGTACCATGCTCTTTCAAGTGCCTGCACCATCAGTGCAGATTATGTGTTGCGTCCAAGCATGTTCGCTCTTCATATGAACTGATTTATACCGCAATCCGCCATAAAATAGAGCGTGCAAGCATACTGCTCGCAAAATTGGCAAGCAATGTGCTTCATCATACCCTGCCATCGATGAAGCCGGCATGCCAGTAATGCGGCGTGGAATGTAAGGTTTCCATTTTTTCTGGTGAAGGATACGGATAACACTTGATTGACTCACTTCCAACTGTGCAGATAAACGGCGAGTTGACTTTTGCGGACTTTGTTCCAGTGTTCTGATGGCTTCTTCAGCCTTAGCTACATTCGTTGCCGTTTTCGGACGACCGGACTTCTTTGCAGTGGCTACGACCTGTTGCTTCAAATTTCTCGACAATCAATCGTATGTTTCTTCCCTGAGGTGGGATAATATCGAATTCTCGTGCCAAACGGCGTGCCGCATCATTGGTTGTTCATTACATTTGTAGTAATGTTTCACGGCCGCAATGCGTTGATTCATTGAAAGGTAATTCATGGTTCAATTTGGTGCAAATTCAGTAACTTTCCAAACTCGCAGCAATAACCTGCAAAACAAAATAAATAAATAAATTACGAAAATTAATAATCTGCAAGACAATTAGTAACAACTGACTTCCCAGAAAGAATCTGACAGCCGAAAAAACAGAAATCGGGCGCTACTTTTGACTCACCCTGTATATATATATATATTATATATATATATATATATATATATATATATATATAATATATATATCCGAGGTGTGTTCAAAAAGTATCCAACCTTCATTTTTCGTGCGTAAACAAATGAAGCTAGGGAGGCGTGGTTTGGTGCACGTATGCAGGCTCCTAATTCGTATGCGTGAATATTTTCCCGCCTGCAGAAGCTGTCAGTCGCCGTCAGACCGCCGATGAGTGAGGAAGTGTAAGTGAGCGCCGTCGGATTTTCGTTTTTGACAAAATGACGGAAAAACTTGAACAACGCTACTGCATCAATTTTTGTGTAAGCTTGCGATTCCCAAGTGGAAACAATCCGCAAGATTCAACAGGCCTTCGGGAACGAAGCAATGGGCACCACACAGATAAAAGTGTGGTACAACCGCTTCAAAGATGATCGCACATCAGTGGAAAGTGAAGCACGTTCTGGTAGGCCCTCAACATCCCGAAGAAGATCGTCATTGACCAAGTAAGGACCTTGCTGATGCAGGATCGTCGAATCACGATCAGAGAACTTGCAGACGAGGGGGGCGTCACAATGGATCCGTTCATTCCATTGTGACTGAGGATTTGGGCTAAAGGAGAATCTCAGCGAAGTTCGTGCCAAAGCTGCTAACGTATCAAGCAGAAGCAACTCCGTTTGGAGATCGCACAGGAAATGCTGGAGACTGTGAACAGCGATCCCAACTTCTTCACAGTGATCACTGGCGATGAGACCACAGTGATCCGTCATTTCTCAAAAACGAAAATCCGACGGCGCTCACTTACATTCCTCACTCATCGCGGTCTGTCGGCGACTGACAGCTTCTGCAGGCGGAAAATATTCACGCATACGAATTAGGATCGCCTACATACGTCACCAAACCACGCTCCAGCTTCATTTGTTTACGCACGAAAAATTAAGGTTGGATACTTTTTGAACACACCTCGTATATACATATACGTGTATATATATATATACATATATATACATACATATATAATGTATATATATACGTATATGTGTATATATATACGTATATGTATATATACGTATATATATGTATATATATCTATATATCTATATATATATACGTATATATATACGTATATGTATATATATGTATATATATATATACGTATATATATATAGTTTCGTATAAAAGCCCATCAAAAATTATGGGTTGTAATTATTTTATTCAACATATTCAGAGACTGGAAGATCTGATGTTTTGTTGCAAGAAAATGCATCATTTTGAAACACTACATGTACAAATATTACCATATTTTCTTTATCTTATGGGACCTTTCATTTCAAAGGTACAGCCAGCCTTGTGAGTGTGCCAAAGCCTGAAGCCTCGGCATAATGTCAGGTGTGCTTATATCTTCTTTATTTATTGGACATCGTATGTAAGTAAATGAACAGTCGTTTTACTCTGCACAAGTTCCACATCATGTGCAGCGAATTTCACCTCCCTGTGACTTGTATTTATTGTTATTTTTTTTTAAAGCTTCTGTACACCACCAATGAAGTCTGGTTGCAAGTCACCGCGTACATTTCGAAAAGAGAAAATTACACTTTAAATGGAAAATGTTTTTTGATTTTTTTTTTTTTAATCCTCAAAAAATGGATCGCAATAAAGAAAGAGTCATGTTCAAAGATTGGCCTTTAAAACCCTTCTTAAGTCATCCTTTTAAAGGGTGACAGACATCATACAAACACAGATTGTGTTTATATGGTGTGTGTGTATATATATATATATATGTATATGTATATATATATATATATACACATATACACAGTATATAGTCAGATTTGTGTTTCACAGACAGCAAAATACATCAATATGTGCACCATCCCTTGGATGGACCTTAATCTGGATGTCCCTTTTGGTAGATGGACGTCAAAGATCCCACTCATATATTTTACGAGACTGAGCCATTTTGAGCTGGCACCCTAAACTAACTATATAATCCTGTGCCAACCTGCAAGGGGACACTGCATCGCACAACCGCGTTTCAGCAATGATGCAACCAGCCTTCAGGTGCTGCACTTTGCAAACATTAGCACTCTAAAAATGTAATAAATGTTTGGCTTTTGGCTGTGTGAGCGAATAGTTATAGAGCAGGAAGGTCGATATAATGAGATAAATGGTCAATATCAAGTCGTTGTGTTGGGTGAATGCATCCAATGGTGAGTGAGAACGAAACACTTGAGGCATGCGATTATAAAAGCATGCGAATAAGCATGCGATATACCGGTGACTTGATCCACAAGGATGCGGGAGGTGATGATGCGGCCATATTGTGAAAACAGCTGCTCCAGTTCTTTCTGGCTCATGTTCTTGGGCAAACCACTCACGTACAAGTTTGCATCTCGGATGGACGCTGAGCTCGGCCGAGCATAGGACACCTGCAAAGACACGTCAGGCATTGGTCACAACATTGTCAAGATCGTTGACTTTGCAGCATATTAGTGTGCTTTTTTTCTTTTCAATGATCTCAGGCCCATGTAGGAGCTTTTGCACACACCATTGAGTATGATAAGGACAATAAGAGACATCAGTGTACTTTTCTATGATACAAGGACATTTTAGGCAACAGACAAATCAACATCCTATGTGGGATTTAAACCAGGATGTCAAGATTCCGAGGTCTGTGTTAGTGTGGCAATGCCAAACACCATTAAATGTTCTGATTGTAACCACACAATTAATCAATCAAAATTAGTTACAATAGACAATATTATTTTGGGGGATTTCGGAAATCCTAATGATAGCGAGTCATACCAAGAATTAATCGGATATTTTAGGGTGCCCACTTAAAAAGGAGTCGTGACCTGTACCGATGTCGTTACTGTAAAGGTATATAATGTGGTATGAACGCCAACATGGTGAAAATTGCAAATGTAAACAAAGTATAACTGTGACACTATACAGTATGTATCCTCTAACTTTGTGCATTAATTACAATTTTTATTAATGCCCAAGTTATGATGCATAAATCGTGCATTCCGTTCCATTTTTATTCCAATTGAGACTGATTTTGATACAGTTTGGGCAAAACGATGCAGGCATTGGTTGGATGTAGGATTCTTGCGTAAGGGTAACAGCCCACACCAAACGTGACCATGTGAATGTACAATGTTTATCATGTGCAAACACTGCAATCTGAATTTCTATCCAATGACAAAGCCAGCAACACAAATAGAAAGCATTCTGGTAGCAGCGATAACACATGATGATCGGTGTTTGCATGCAGCACCAGGAGGCTGTGAATACGAAAAGGTTGCGTGCACTTGATTGCATGCCACTCTCTACAGCCTGGAACTGTAATTCCACTTTTTGAGGGAATTACTGCGAGTTTTCTCATAACTTTCAGAACACTTTCGGAATATATTTATGAGTGAAGTAAGGAGAACTCAACTTGTCGAGCAATAATGGGTTATCTATTTATTACGTACGCAAATATGGTGGACAATGATAACTCTTCCGCTCCTTCGTACAATCACCCCAATCCCATCCAACTGTTCCATAACCTTTCTGTAAATGTTTGAAGTGCCGTATGATTAATCGGCAAACAAACGCCAATGATTGCCAAATTTTCACTGTTCAACTACTATGAAGGCGTTTATAAATTACAATGACTTTTGTGGTTTTCTGCCCACCAGGGCAATGTGCATGGAGGTCATTCATTCAAAACATTGGTAAACAGCAAGAAACTGCAAGGATCTGCAAAAGGAGAGCATGCTCATGGCTCTGGTATCCCAACTTAATAGATGAAAAAATTGCCGAAACTCACTTCATGTTTCCAAAATACAAAAGAGTTTGTATATTTGGAGGCGACACCATGAATGAGTCATTTGACGCGGTATGTGTCCAGCTAAAGATGAAACGTTTCATGACAACACCACCATCCTTGAGGCTGGCAAGCAGGTGCAGGACTAATTTGAAGACCAAGTCTTGCCTCATATGTCCTGTACACCAAAATCTCAATCCAATCGAGAATCAATGGGGTGTGGGAAACTGTCACGTTAGGATCCGCATATACACAGAGACACAGCGACACAGATGCAGCTCCCTTTGATTCAACTACAGACTCCTGCATGGCAGCACATAGTACCAAATGGTTGGCCTGTTCCTTGCTCTCATCTGAATGCATGGCTTACAAGTAATACTTGGAACATTGGTTCATATCCCATATACATTATACGATATGTATTTGCTCATTTTCTCCGAACGTCCTTGGAATTCTCATTAAAACTCCACCATGAGTCTTTGATCAATGTAAAAAAATAAATGGAGTACCACCGGGTGTCATTTGCCATTGTGGAGAATCAATGCCCGCTCGAGGTTGCTGCCATTATTCCAGCGAGAAAGTGATCAATGTCTCTGCACTCTGCATTCTATAAGTTCTCCATCAATGAGTTAGTTCTACTGGCGACTTTAGAAGATGGGGGAGGGGGGGGGGAATAAAATGAGACCATTTTGATGACGTCATTAAGGAATGTCAGTTTCCGAAGAGCAATGCCTTTTTAATTCACAAGTGTATGCTGTCTATATCGTGCATACCCTGCTCTGCAACCCCTTCCCCTCCAGACTCACATCCAATGGGAATGCACTTGACTATATTCACTTTATGACCGGAGGGTTGATTATACTTCACCTTATATACAGTACAATACAACGGCCTCAAAGGTTGTAAATAAGCCATATTTAGGTCTCTATTGACTTGCTGGACTTTTGATCACCACCTCTCTGCTCTCCTGTGACCCGAATATCCTCTGAGAGGTTCACCATACATATCTCAGACAGGTGTATCTTCTCCCGTAGCCGCTCCAAGATGACCTTTTTGGGGACCTAGACCGTTCTGCCCCAAAATCATCACCCATCCCGTCCCACTCATTCCGTATGAGTATGACATGTCGGCACATTGGCTTCCAAGTGCCAACTTTATTCAAATGGATGCAGACTTTTGCTGCAGGAAACACCAACTTGCGAGGTTTAATAAAAAATAGCACCCCGGGTTTTACTGAGTGCAAGGCATGCAATCCCTGGTATTAACAGCTTAGCGACGCTTGGAGGGGATCCGTGGACACAGGAGCAAATCCCATAAGCTCGAGCTTCTGCAAACAAGCTTCTGGTGGGATTAAAGCCTGACTTTTCACAGTCGGTTTGGCCCAGCTTGTATAAATTAACTTAGCCTTGAAACCAGAGGGATGGGCGGACAAGCCCCCGATAGTCGGCGAAAGGGTGGATTAGTTCCAGAAAGGCGGACGTGCACGCCTGAACTGTCGGCTGCCTGGCTAGGATAAGCCCCACATATCTGCAGCCAAGAGATAATGAAGGCTGGAATTAGATTGGCCGAAACTATATAACATTTTCTCCATCAGCCTATTCCCCAGCAAGCTTCAAACACCACGTTCTAGGTCTGTTCTCCTACCGCCTGCACGGCTTCCCCTTCGGGCGACCGCTTCTGACATTCAACGAGAAATAAAAGGACATCAGATAATTGCAACGTCTTTCAGTTTTTAACTATCGCACTCAAACATCTGCCGCCGAGCCCCAGCAGTGGAGATATTGGACTTTGTAAATCTCAGAAAGTCCAATTGCAATCCTTTAGAAGGCTATACCTATACCCGTGTTACGTTCAATTCTCAAAAGCTAAGTGTTTCACAAACATAATATTATTCAACTCTGTCCCTTTCAATCTGCATTTCTCATACTTAGTGAATAAGACATCCCACGTACTTATCCGCGAACTTTCGGACCTTTGAAAAGTGGATGTAAAACATTCGTGGGTTATTGAAGACCCAAAAGTTTGATGTTAATTGACGAACAGAGCGAGGAGAACGCCTTTTCTGTCGGAGATGCCACTTGTTCCATGGTCAAGAAAGAGTGCGCCGCATAACCCCACTTCCACACCCAGTCATCGCTGCCACGCCTCCTTCACATATGGCCACGCCTCCTTCACATACGGCCACGCCTCCTTCACATATGGCCACGCCTCCTTCACATATGGCCACGCCTCCTTCACATATGGCCACGCCCCACTTAGTTTTCACATTTTTGCTGCCACTCACATATTACGTGTGCAAAAGTTGCAGAATTTTGTTTTTGTCCCCCCTCCACTTCACTAACCCTCCCTCTGCCTTCTATTCTTTTTCATTCGTGTTCTCAATTCAACGGCCTTCCTCATGTTCTGTGTACGTAATATGTAAATGGCCTTCGTCGCCAGTCAGGCAACGCACCAACACAGCACGCGCCCTAATTCTATGTGCAGGAAACACAATGAATGCCTCTCACTGAAGGAGGAACACACGAATAACATGAAAAATAAATCTCTCAGCATCGTTGACAAACCGTTAAAAGCTCGGCCTCTCAAATTTCTCCAGCTTGGCATTTACACTTCTTGTTTTATGTCACTCAGCAAGAATCTCCAGCGAACAAACGTCGTGTCACGTGGAACATCGGTTTTTCTTTTCTTCCCGCATGGAACACGATGCTCAGTCTGTCATAGTGGAGTGGAGGAGGTTATCACTGCGAGTTTTCACCCACGTGCTGCATTTGGTTCACGCTTTCGCTCGAGAAGGCCCTGAACCTTTGTTCTGGTTCCAAGGCTTTCCCAACAGCAACAAGTGGATCCGTTTGAGGCTTTTGCTTCATCTCTTGAACCCCCAGCAAGGTTTCCCTGCCCGGTGCAGAAAGAGCCTTACGTGGGGCTTTTGGCCTGTTGGATGCAAATCTAAACGAATATAATTGTGGTTTCAAAACAAAACACTTTCCTATGTCTGCCCCCACCCCCAACCGCTCACTTCTCCCCACCACCCCTGCAAAAGGCCCAACATCATCGTAATACGATGAAGAATAGATGTAATATGTATGTGCACCTTTGTATTAAATAATAGCAAGTATAGCATTGTTTTATTCTGGGGGCTTCATAGGGGTTCTACTTCCTGTGCCCAAGGCCGAATACGTCATCAAAACCCATGGGTTCAGGGTAAGAATATCATCACAATCTGGGAAACCTTTTGAGGCTCACCTGAAAACAGACATCTAATAAGTGAGGGAGTTAAAACTGGTTATGTTTCCAAAATCTTCTTGCATATGGCCAATATGGATTGCGCTAAAGTTAAATGTGCACGTTCTGCAGCCATGTTGGTGGAGAACTAAAAGTCCTCCCGATAACTTCCGCAAGGGACAGTGCGACGTGATGTACTCTTTCGTCTGAACTCCTCCGCAGTCACACAATGCATCTAGCCCAGGCCCGTCGCTAGGGGGGGGGGGGGCATTTGGGTGCAAAGCCCCCCCCATGGCGCATCTGGTGCCCCCTCCCACTTGTACGCCACCCATTTATGCTCTGTTGCACCCTGTGAACAGCTTGGTGTTTAAGGACGAGTGCCCACTGTGAACTCCTTGCTGTTTAAGAGTTCACCTGTGTGAACTAAAACCCTTATTCCAGATGTTCAACGTGGTGAATAATAAGGCCTTCTTGGATAAACTGTTCTTTAATAGTATCCTTCTTTGAATAACAGTCAAGAGATAAGTGTGCACTTGCCAATTGCTTTTGGAGACGCGCTGGCAAGACAATACAGTCCAAGCCCACAAGATAAAAGATAATAACACGAGCACCAACACCAGCAGCCAAGACGACAGACAGCCGCAAGACCTCGTGTCGAATGTCGATGTTGTGGGTGGTTATATATATATATATATATATATATATATATATATATATATATATATATATATATATATATATATATATATATATATATATATATATATATCATGGATCATTTAGTTTTAAGGAATAGCCAATCAGCGTCTTCGATATGGAGGCCCTATTAAGCAGGTTACCTGATTGGTTGTAAGTTAGGTATAAATGTAATATAGTCATAATATGATAATATGAATAAGGAAAAGACATAAATTTACATAATTAAAGATGAAGTGCACCGCGTGACCTTCACAACCCTCCATCTTACAAAAGTGATTTTCTAATAAAAATTAAAAATGTGTGTTTGCAATCGTGCTTACATTTGAAATTATGCAGATAAAACCTGTTTTTGGTGCATGCATCATTTAATAAATTGTGAATATCTGCATTGTGAATGTGCCAGTTTGTTGCGGCTCTCCTGCATTCGAATAATTTTAGGCCAAAAACATCGGAACATATGAAATCTAGTTGAGATCAATTTGGTTAGTATGCGACGGCAACCTCAGTATAGATGCGTCAATGCTGCATGAATACAATAGCATACTGGGTTATCAAAAATATTAAATATTATAATTGTGCCTCCCCCATCCAGTTCATATGCCCCCCTTAATACTGAGCCCTGGCGACGGGCCTGATCCAGCCTCAACCTCCATCGGTGGAGGGTACTACCGCAACTTCAATGTTAATTCTACTGACTTGCTGGACTTTTAAATTTTGGTTTCCAAAGTGAGGTTTCCAAAATGATGCAGGGTCGGTTATAGGCCCAAATATTTTTGTTTGCAAGTTCTGTTCCTCCCTGCTTGTTTATTGTATTTGGTCAAACAGAAATGGCAAAAGGGATTGAAAGAGGTTAGTGATACAGTATTTCAAATGTCACTACTGAATATACCACCTCATTTGAACCAGACCTGCCATGGATTTACTATACAGGAATCATCTCAACCTCTTTACATATGTTACAGGAAATACACACTACACTAATGCCCTGAACATTAAGATGTTGGTAAAATATTAATAAAGTGGAGCGATGAATTTTTTTAAGGGATGGGGTGATTACAAATAGGTAATTTTAAAGCCTACTAGAATGGCACTCGGGAGAGCACACACCTCCACAAGGCTGAACAGTCTACGTTTTTTTTTATCCCACCGATAGGCCGGATCTGGATCTGCTGACCTGAACCAAAATCTAATCGGCTTGTTCTTGTCAAATACCCAACTGATCCACCAAGTTTTGTCATAATCCGTCGTCAACTTTTTGAAATGCTGTGCTATATCATGCTATACTAGTACATCGTTCTTCATCCCGTCTCCTAATGGAGAAGAATCACTTAAAATTTTTTCTTAAATTCTCATATCCAGATCTTCACCAAAATCAAATCAATTTGGCCTTGTCACACACCCAAACTGTCCATCAAGTTTCGTCTGAATCTGCTAATAACTTTTTGAGATATCTGCCCACAGACAGACAGACAAATGAAAAATCTGTCATAGAGTGACAACTTGGCGAAATGGAATGGCACACAGTAGATTGCCAAGCTGAACAGTTTACATTTTGTATCCCACTGATAGGTCGGATCTGAATCTGGAGCGAAACCAAAATCGAATCGGCTTGTTCTTGTCACCTAACCTGTCATCATCATCACCTGTCATCATCCACCTAGTTTTGTAATAACTGGTCCACAACTTTTTGAGACATCATGCTATATATCGTTTTTATCCCCATCCCTCAATGATAAGGAATCACTTAATTAAATAATTCTCTTATCCGGATTCGTATCTTTACCAAAATTGATTCGATTCGTCCTTGTCAAACACCCAACCTGTCCACAAGTTTCGTCCAAGTCCATCCATAACCTTTTGAGATGTTGTGCTATCTATCGTTTTTGGCCATGTCTCTCAATGGTGAAGAATCACTTCAAAAATAATACTATCTAGATCCGGATCTGGATCTTCACTAAAATTAAGCATTCCTGTCCTTAGCCAGTCACCTATATACACAAAACAATTCAGAATGATTACTTGAAAACTGTGGCCAAAAATCATGTGACAAACAAACAGACAAACGCTACAGACAAACATAATTGATGAAAAATTTTTTGGCCAAGTAACAAACATGAGTGAATACATGACCTCCATCCACGTTTGGTGGCGGAGGTAAATATGAAGTAAATGATGTGTTGCTCATCTGCACCTGCACATGTGCCAGACTTCATGAGGAAAGTGAAATGACCACCACACCAAACAGGTTGACCACCCTTTATAGTGTTGCAGCCAGAGGACCTATCTAATATTAAGGCAGAAGAAAACGGATGGACAGGGAGAAAGCAGACAATAATCTCAAGGACAAATGCTACAAGGCAAGTCAACAAAGAAAACTTCACACATAACAGATGTCCAAAGGGTGGAGGGAGAGAGGTCATGGGGGATAATGAGAGAAGAAACAGTTAGTGAGAACAGAACAGATCATGAGTGAGAATCATGGATAGGATTAGATGGTCGTATGTCCCTGGTAATCGAAAGGACAGAGTTCAATGTAAAACAAAAGTCCAATTTCAAAAATGGAGAATCACGAGACGTGATCATCAATTTTTTTCACTTCACATATGAGCGAGATCGACCTATTCGGCAATAAATACAACTTCGATGAAATTTCCAGTATTTATGTGAGAGCAGCCATTTCTTTTCCTTTTGTTTCACTCGAAGATAATGGGAATGTAATTCTTACATTCTGTTAAATAACATAAAGTATCCACAACGTCTGCTGTGATAAGAACGTGACCTACGATAGCGACTTTATCCAAGTTCATCCTGAGGCTACAATATATGCAATGCATTCACAAAGAGGAAACCTTAAACACTGGGACAATAGGTGTAGTAAATCACAAAGGGGAGAACTATGTTTGTGATGCAGCTTTTCCAGGGGATTCAACTCGTTTAGGGTGGAATGCTCTCGAAGATGGATACAATAGCTCTCGTATGATATTTCAAAAAGGTTTACAAATGCAAGCTGTTAATTTGTGGAAGCAAGCAGTTCTCCTCATTTGCATTCGCTTCCCACTACTCAAAGAAGCAAAAACATATACGACGTGATGCTCAATCTTCAAAAAAATTTCACATAATTATAGAGATACAGTCGTGGTGAACTCGGGAAATTTCACATAATTATAGAGATAGTTGTGAATTTCAAAAAAAAAAGAAAAAAGTTTCACTAATTTACATTACATCATAAATAATTGAGAATACTCATGCAATTTTAACCAATAACAAAAAGTTTTTATGAATTATTTTGCTCAATGATGACAGAAATCGAAATTATGTCTAAAAAAAAGCTTCTAATAAAAGTGGATTTCCATTACATTTCACTTAAATTTTAAGATTATTTTTCTTTCCGTTTGCGGAACTCTGAAACATCACAATGTGGCACTCTGAAACTACCTTACACAAACGCGCTCTATTGAGGGATATATTTGTGGTTTGTGAGTTGGGAAATTGGCTAACGATGCACAGCCTATTAACAGGAAACCCAGAGGATTAACTTCCAACGAGGACTTCTTTATTAAATAGCATTATTATAATTTGTTATCCTATTAAATTCAGCACTGCCATGCTACTCACTTCGCCCCCTCGTGCTGCTCAGGGATAGTGTGGTTATGTTTGTAGTTTAATGAAGGTCCTATTAAAATGTTTGTTAATTGTTTATTTCAACTTGTGGTTAACCATCAAGTTGACCTGTTTAGCATCCCCATGTAAACTAACAACTCATGAGGCAAGGATTGCACGTTCAAGCCCCAATGCCTTTGTTGATTTGTTCATTGTCTATTAACATTCTTGCAATTCATGTAAAAATAACAAGGAACTTTGGTGCCGATGGAGATCATGCCTGCGCTACAACACCACCAGAAGTTATCACACACAAGCTGCCACTACATCCTGCCAATATGCCTACACCCTTCTACCTTCAATGCACATCTAGTAACTTATCAAATTACAAGTTAAACCTATTTATTCTTTCTGCTGCCACCACCTTTCTAAGAGAACATTCCATGCATTAACTAGTCTGACTGAAAGACCCTTGCCTTATTACTGTATTAACTTTCCTCCTCTCTCCTCTCAAATTATGGCCCACAGTTCCATCACTGTCGATTCTCCTGACAAACGTTTCTGCACTTATTTTGTCTAGACCCTTCATTATCATTGTCTTAAACATCTCAATAAAATCCCCTCTAATCACCTCCGTTCTAATGTATAAAGCCCTGTATCCTTCAGCCGCTTCTCATAGCTTTGGCTAACTAACCCCGGAATCAATCTAGTAGCTCTACGCTAAGCACTCTACAAATGTAGCTATGTCCTTTGTCAGATGTGGTGACCAAAACTGAACACAATATTCTAGATGAGGCCACGCGAACTTAATGTACAGTGATAAAACTACCTCCTTTGATTTATAATTTATCCCCCTGTGAATACCACCAAAAACCCTGTTAGCTTTACCTATAGCTGGTTGGCACTGGCTATCTTTTTATCCCCTCTCTCCATCCCCTGCATCTATTACCACCCACAGATGCTTCTCCCACATGTAACACGCTCTAAGATTGTCCCTTGCATCATGTAATCCCTATTTTCATTAGTCTTACCCATCCCCAGCACCTTACATTTCCTCATGTTAAACTGCATCTGCCAATATGGTTGTTGCTACAATAGTACAATGATGTTGCTCGATGTCTTTATCCTGTATGCGATGTATGTGGATACTCCATCATGAGCCTTAGCTCAATGACAGTAGAGATGTGCAAAAGACTACTCTTGCATAAATTGTTTGATGGTTATTTAGAATTACATTACAAAAATTGTGCATCATTGATAGCCAATATGAATCATAATTGGTGACATCCATAAAAGTTTTTTTTTTCTTCATTTTTGCCTCTTTATATTGCATATATTAATATGCTAAGCCATATTTTGTGGACGTATCTCCTCCGAAACTGCCGGACAGATTGTCGCCACTTTCAGCATGCAGGTGCTCTGTGGTCTAATATACAGCATGGGCTATATGAGATCGCGCCAGATGGAGAGGTTTGGGAATTTTTGGCGATTTTCTAATTTTTACATTCGTTTGCATGGCGACGTGTGACGTCACCACCGAGAGGCATAATGCCACTCCTAGAAAACAGCGTATGCAATGTAAAACCCTCTTCTGCACATGCTGACTACCTCAGAAGGTGCATTTGACACAAAAAAATGTAACAAGAAACATTGTATATAAAGAAATTCTATAAATCACATTGTGAACACCGGATATATTGACGACGTTACGAACCCTCACTTTAGAAACCTCGCGCGGGGCGCGGATTTCGCTAGTTGCATTTTAAAGCTTTATTCCTACCTAAGGTGAATTCTGCTATTTTGTAAACCATCACGTTTCTTTCAAGCCATATTAACTGCATAAAATGTGTACAATTCTGCAAATGAGTATTTACCAGATTCCAAGGTTAATTATATTATGTTCGGGTTTGTCCATCATGCCTTTGCCTTATCTACACTTCATTAACTTACTGTAAACTATCAGTTTACTTCCATTTGAGAGAGAAAAAAAGGTCCCAATATCTAAACAAAAGGTTGACATGAAAGAAACAACCAAGTTGTACACACTCATTTTTTAAGTCTCGCCCCAGAGGGGTTGAGAGACCATTATCACACCTCTGTCCGTGTGTCTACGTGTTTCCACATCTATATATATTTTGCATTAATTTTTTTCTGCAACCACTTGTCCAATTGTTGCAGAACTTTAAAAATAATAAAGATTCCCCATGGAGAATATTTTATTTATGACTTTGACGTCATAGGTCACATGGTATGGCAGCCATATTGTATTAAAGGAAAAATTTTGAATGTCATCTTCTCTGAAACTGCTAAACGATTTGGCATACGTCATCAACCCACGAGGTATATAAGGTGATCATGATGACATTATCGTTGAAGTGGTATCATCGGTGAAGTGGTATTCCAGCCATAATTGGTTGAATCGAACTTCTTATCTGAAAAATTTGAAACTTCATATATAATCTACAACCCGATGTGAGTGGATAATTAAATTTATGACATCACCGGTCACGTGGTTTGGTGGCAATATTGGATTGAAATAAAAACCTAAAAAATGGTCTTCTCCAGAACTGCTAACAGATCGATGCGAAACTTTATACATATGATCAACCAGCCATGGGGAATATAATTTGAATTTTTTTTTCATATTAATCTTCATTGATGCCATTTTGCCTTAATGTGCACAAATATGGTCGTTAAATATCCTAATACATAATAATCAATCAATATAATCAACTATAGAGTTCATAGAACACAATTTCCATGCAGTGTTCAAGTATATACTTCAATTTTAATAAAATAATGATTTTAAAGATAGTTTTAAAAAATCCCGAAGTTTCGTGCTATTGAAGCAGTCTTAAACATCACCCTTATACACTGTAATAAGATGACATTGAGTTGCAGTTTAGGAGATGGAGGCTTTATTGATCACCGTAGAACGCAGCGTCAATCGGCATCGTACATAGCCATGTTGGCGGCCTCTTCTTCCCCCCGATACTGCACGCTCACATGCCATGCCTTCTCATGATACATATTAATATATAGCGTGGTTCTTGGAAGTATTATGAAGGTGATTTGTGTTCTACAGTGTTCAAGTACTGTGTATAATTTAATTCATATGAAGGTTTAAATAGGTTTCGAGGCATATAAATAAATAAATAAATTCTGGGTTTTACCACCGTTTTATCCAGTGTCAGTTATATTATCCGATCTAACATGTCACATTCGTACTTTGTACCTGTTGTTTGTGTCCTTTATGACACCCTTAAAAACAGTACATTTCCTGTTTGGAATGATTTTCAATTTTGTTTGACTGCCAGGCAGGCAGACAGAGTGAAAATATTATCTCATTCCTCTCTGCACATGCGCAATCAGGACAAATTCAAAGCCAAAGTATGGTAAAATGGCAAACTTGTCTTGAGTTGTTAAAATGACAAAACAGATGATCATAAACTGATAAGACAGACAGACAGATGGACGGACATGAACCAATTGCTAAACCCTGCTTTTTGCTTCACGTGAGTGGGGTAAGCTTTGGATAATGCTTATGCCAAGCTTTGGATAATGGCAATGTATGTGACTTAATGAGATTCTTTGATGATATGGGTATATGAGCCATAATAGCAACATGTTCAGTTAACGATGGTATTTTTGTCCAGAATGAGCACACGAGGTGAGATGACGCATTCTACTGAGTGCCATTCTAGCTTGTGAATGCATTTATATAAAAATGGGAGCCATGTTAATCATAACTGATACTTGATCACTTTGAACATGTAACTTATTTTTCATTAAAAATTTGCATGAACTTGAGGGCCAGGTTTATGTTGATTCCATCCTATTTCATATCAAATGCTAAATTTAACTTGGCCCTTTTAAACATCTGTGATCCCAGTGTTTCACATGCAGGGTGATTAAGTAATGTGTGTGCCCTCCCTTGGTTGGCCGATAAAACCGGCGTCCCATCTGCCGGCATTAGTTGGTCGACGTTAAAGATCCCACGACATCCTTCGTGAAGAGTAGGAGAGCTCTCACCGATATCCTTAAAAAATTCCAATT
Organism: Eptatretus atami; assembly: GCA_035128595.1. Taxonomy (NCBI): domain Eukaryota; kingdom Metazoa; phylum Chordata; class Myxini; order Myxiniformes; family Myxinidae; genus Eptatretus; species Eptatretus atami. The sequence continues at coordinate 70,760,833 of CM068958.1, read as the reverse complement.
TTTTTCCCTGACTTCCTGTGTCGGAGTGGCAACCCATCCAGCACTGTAACCCTAGCCATAGAAACTGCTTCGGCAGCACTGACACTCTGTCCAGAGCAAGGATTATGATCTGATCCTTTTTGATGCCATGTGTCTTTTGAAGGCTGAACTATTCTCCCTTTCAATACGAGACCTGTGTTTTTTTTTTGTCATTGTTTTGTACTGATTGGAATGTACAGTATATTCATACAGTACTCTTTTATTGACACTTTGTATAGTGCTCAAGCAGAATAAAATTAACATCCATGATTATAAACAAACTTAATATTAACAATCAGTGCTATGGACACAATCTCTCTCTCTCTCTCTCCTCTCTCTTCTCTCTCTCTCTCTCTCTCTCTCTCCTCTCTCTCTCTCTCTCTCTCTCGTGCAGCCTGTGGCTGCTGGTTGCATCATTGGTTGGAGCGGCTATGCGCTGATGCAGTGTCCCCTTACCAGTACACTGCTACTCATTTTGCCGACCTCAGAAGGATGACAGGTGAGTCAACCTCCTGGTGTATATTAATTCAGCAGTCCAAACGGGGGCTTGAACTCAGGACCCTAGGATCCCAAGCCGCCACCCTAACCACTAAGCCAACACCAGGCTATGTATGGACAAAATCAATTAGACTACATATATTAGTACCCAAAGGCATGTCCTTTGTCATCATGCATCACTTGAACCCGTGAAGGCATTAAATCAATAACATTCAGTTTGACATTCTGATACAGATTTTGCCAAGTGTGGAGTAGATTCTGTTGCAGCTCTTGCGTATTACTTGGTTGAGGTCGCGCTTTCCCACAGCTTCCGATGCATGTTTCAAGACGTGTTTGATGGCGTTCAGGTCAGGTCTCTGTGGTGCCTAGGGAAGAAACTGCAAAAATCCCTTGCTGGTTTATATGAAACCCTCTTACCACTATACAAACAAGGCATTTTGCAGCATGGAATACATTTACTGAAGAAAGATGGTGTCACATCACATATGTCCAGAACCACTTCTGTCTGGAGGGGATTAAAGAGGCTGAATCCTGATGTGAACGCCATCAAACATGTCGAGGAACATGGATTGGCAGCTGTGAAAAAAATGACCTCGGTCAAGTAATATGCAAGAGTTGCAATCAAATGTACTCCACATTTTACAAAATCTGTTTCAGGCTGTCGTGCAGAATATAATTGATTTGATGCCTTTATGGGTTCAAGTAATGTATGATGCTGTACCTTTGAACATGTTCATATCACACATTGTTACAACAAAGTCATTTTAATCATGGGTGTTTATTTTATTCTGGTACAGGACTGTTTATCACAGGCCAGCAAAGAATACTTTAAAATACATCATCTATCATTGAAATGCCTGTTTCACAGTCTGGACATAATCTTAACAAATTTGCTTCAACTTACTGGTCATTTTTTTTTTTTTAGTTAACTGGGGAAAGAGACATTTATTGAAGTCATTCACTTCTACTCACACTTAACAGAATTTTGTTTCTAGGAAGCAAGTAAACAGATTTTTCATTAGATCCTCTGCATGATGGTCATTTTGTATCTCTCTGATAGGCTGGATCTGGATCCGGACCTTAACCAAAATCTAATTGGCTTGTTCTTGTCGCCTAACCAACTCATCCACCAAGTTTTGTCAAAACTCATCCACAACTTTTTGGGATATTTTGCTTTATATCGTTTTTGGCTCCATTTCTCTATAGTGAAGAATCAGCACTTGAACAATTCTCATATCCGGAGCCAGATCCTCAACAAAATCAAATCAATTCGCCTGAGCCACATACCCCACCTGTCCACCAAGTTTCGTACGATTCCGTCCACAACTTTTTGAGGTATCCTACTCACAGACAGACAGACGAACAGACAGGGACGAAAACAACCATCGTCCACCTTCGGTGGCAGAGCTAATAATTCCATAACGACTTGTACCTTCAGCAATTAAAGATAATTGAAGTGATGTAATGACAAGACTGTTTTATGAATTAATATGCAAAGATATTTCCCATAAATCTTTGGAAAAATGTTTTTTGCTGCCTGCTGGATGCAATAATTCATGAGAAAACTAAAAGGCGACTCTTCGACATGACGACGTCACCAGATATACCTCCACCCACATTATTACATCATTATACATACTTGCACCAAGTTTGATTTAAATCCCTGAACCCAGATTCAAAATATTAAATAATTTTGGCTGCTAGACCATGCGTCCATTCAGGTTGAAATGTAAAACATATATTCCACATGAGTACTAGATCATAACTGTGACGGTTCATGTCGATTGATGAGGCAGTTCAAGATAAATAATTTTTTTAAAGACTTTTGTTCAATCCAAGATGGCTGCCAGACCATGTGACCTTTCATTATTTGTGAACATCCTGGTATCCCCAAGACTTGGGGAACACGTCGGTGAAGATTTCCCTCGATCTGTGCAGCCATTATGGAGAATAATATTTTTGAAGGTTTTTATGTTAAAAACAATATGACTGCCAAACTACATGAATGATGATGTCGTCAAATTTTTTCCCCCCATACAATTTAGTTCGAGATGACTCTCAAAATTTTTCATTCTGATCGGATAAGGCGTTCGACATGTTCAATTATGACATCATAACGAAGCCACCTATGACATCAACCAAAAATGACACTTGTTTATTATGGGGAGGACTTCACATGTGCCAAGCTTCAACTTTTCCCATGGAGCGGTTGTGGGGATACAGAGGTCCAAAACGTTTCCTTTTTTCCAACACGGCTGCCACACCACATGACCTGTGACACCATAATTATCATTAAAACAATTTACATGAGTAGTCGCACCAATTGTGAAAATTGTGTGTTAATTGGACAAGCGGTTGCATAGAAAACAGAGAAAATTAGCATTTCGTCATCGGAGGCATAAAAATCCCTTATAAAATGACTTTAAGGTGTTTTGTCTGATAATTTGCACTCAGCAGATCTCCCTGCATCCAGTTCCCCAGTTTATTGTCACATCGTGAAATGTTGAGCACATTGGAACATCAGGAGTGGAATGTACCTGCCGGTGTTGCATCTAGTTGTAGAATGCCTGTTGTAAATATCGGTGTGTGAGCGGTCACTGGAGGGTGTGGTATAAGTGCAGCTTAAAAAAATATGTGTGAACTGTGCTGTGACAAAGCACCTGCAGGTTTATGTAGTTTACAAGTTCTGGAAGATGGAGGAGTTTCAGACAGGTGCTTGTGTTAAAAAAAAAACAAAAAAAACAAAGAGGGTTCATTTTCTCATCTTTATGGGCATGATCTTTTTATACTCAAGTTGCAGACAAAATAAGAGAACCAACCTGAGAATGTCTAACATAAACCAGTAAACCCAAACCCTCATGCTTCTGGGAAGTTTGTGAGCAGTTAAAATAATATGTTCAAAAAATATTGACCACATTTGAAGAAAAATGCTTTGTATTCGCTTAAATAAATTTGTCGCTGGCAAGATAACTGAGAGTTAATTCAGCTTTATAGCCATGAATTCAAATTTCGACCCCGCTATAACCTGTCACCCTGGTGTTTTGCAGGCAGGGTGAGGCATCAGTGTGTGTATCGTCCGTTGGAATGACATTACACTGGATGACCTGTCTGCCAGCACTGGTTGTTGGTGGATGTTAAAGATCCCAAGGTGTCTTTCCTGAAGAGTGGGAGAGTTATTGTTGGCACCCTGAACGAACCCTGCTTGACTGCTGGGAAGGCAAGAACAAACAACCCACCATATCCTTTCCCTGGAATTTACTTCGGCAGCACCGACACTGTCCAAGAGTATGGTACATTTCCTTGATTGATATCCATTTTAATCAACTTACAAGTTGGGTCACCCAATCAAGATTGGGTTATTTACACTTCAGTCAAGTATCAAGAAGATTATTAGCTAAGATGAAGTTATAAATAAGCAAAGCCATACACACATGGACACAGCTGTTGAAAGGTGGGAAACACACCAACAGCAGGATAGAGGGAAACAACAGGGGACACTTCGAGGAAAAATGGGTGAGGGAAATAAACAACCATAAAACGTCTGAACCCAAAAATGAACGTTTTACACCTGCAGTAAAAAAACAAACAGGATTGTTTGACCAATTGTTAGGCTCGGTGTAGTCCCATGGAAACTGAGGATCCTTGTATATGAACTTTAATTCTGCATCTGGGAAATAAATATTTTAATGCAATTAGTTTGATTACTGATAGAACATTAACCTTCAAACACACAGGTGCAGTCAAAGCTCTGCCCCTTTTCCCACCGAGGGAGGCACCCGACGTATGACGCTCAATTGCCAAAGCGCCGTTTTTTTTTTTCATGTTTCCACATCAATTTGATTCATGAAAGTTTTTATGGTGACGTTGACCTTCCATGAGTGAAAATAATGTGGTGCAGCAAAATTATGGTAAATTGAGCCAGGGGTTTGGAAATATATAAAGAACAGACTGGCTCAATCATATATGTATATTTATATTTGAGGGGGTTTGATTATTATTTAAGCAACTTAGCATTGTCACAAATAAACGATTTTGTAGTATGCCATCCTCATGAGCACACAGAAGAGCAAAATGCAGATCAGGGGCTCTGCACTTATTTATTTGTGACCATAAATCTCGGTGTTTGAAGACCTGAGTACTAAACGGAAGCAATCCTAGTTTTGAGGTGATGTGTTGTGATAACTCATGCACATGGCATGTCTCATTCAGGGTCAGATATGCTGCTTTTGTTTAATTTATCCTTCCCAACCACAAATCTCCTGACTGGTGATTATCATGGCAGAGACAAACACCGCCCCAAAATGTCTGGAGACAAACACCGC
>CM068958.1:70718222-70750403 GCA_035128595.1 Eptatretus atami | reverse complement strand
TTAAAGTTTCGAAAAGTTCACGTTATTATTTACAGATTATTCCATTTAATATATTGTAATTTCGTAAATACATTATTTATTTCGTAAATACACGATATTCCGTAAATACGTAAATACATTATGACGGGCCTGCACATTGGCTTAAAGTCAGGGCCGACACCGAAATAGTTGAGGAGTAATGGTTGTTGCGATCTTGTACTGTTAATATGTTTGTTTTTTAGCCTGACAAAACTCTCACACGCTCTGGACGACCACATGCCTTATGTCCTTGTTTTCACATGCACTTAACACTGCACAGTACATTTACACGTTATCCGTTAAAATATAACTCTAGTGAGCATATACCAATTATATTATCATATATGTAATCTATATCTATACCTATTAAATACATTATATATATCTAATATATAATATAAATATATCATCTATATACTCTATATACTTCATCACATTTATTCACTTTACGCAATTAGATATTACACTACATTAATTTCACTGTTAGAGATACTTACTGACAGTACTAGTTGTGGTAGGTAATAATGTAGTATACTACATACGTACTATTAGAGTCGACATAATAGTTATTATTATTCATAAGAGGCTCACTATATAGAACTTAAATACTATATATATTATATATATAGTATATAATATGAAGGCCCCAAAAAAATGTACTCACATTTTGACTCTCATAACTCTGAATTTTTATTTTTTTCTGATCAATTGACCCTAATAATGCAAAAGTACGACTAGGTGTTGAAGAAAAATATCATAAATGTCCTCGGAAGCACGAAAACATATGGAAGTGCAAAGACAATTTAGAAGACATTTTCACAAGATCCACCAACGCGACGCACCATTGCTCACCGATAGAGATATTGAAACAGATGGAACTGTGCATGACGTCCACAGGAGCGTTCAGGAAGACAGCGTATCACAACCCCGCAAAGGAAAATCAATTGCTGGAAACCTCCACCGATCCCACGGAAATCTGTACGACAAATGGCTCGTGAGACAGGAATCCCAAAATCAAGCGCCCATCGCATTTTGAAGCGAATGAATTGGAAAAGTTACATTCCAAAATTAATCCACGCTCTAAATGAAGACGATCCTGACTGGAGAGCTGAATTTTGAGTGGTACCTGGGCAATGCAAGAAGAGCAGCATTTCCATCCAAAATTGTTTGGAGTGATGAGGCCAGCTTCAAGTTAAATGGCTCAATTACACAACACAATTGCACCTACTGGGCTCCTGAAAATCTGCATGTTATGATGGAACCCCATTTAAACTTACCAGGGTTACTGTGTGTGTGGGATATCAGCATTGGGCATCCTAGGGCCATTCTTTTTGACAAAACTGTCGCTGGGGATGTTTACTTAAACTTGCTGCAGAATCCGTCGGTCCACGTGTCAAGAGATATTTGGTGATGAAGAGATTTACTTTGAGCAAGATGGAGCACCTCCCCACTACACCGTGATGTAAGGGCCTATCTCGAAGCAACTTTTCCGAACAGATGGATTGGGTGAAGAGGTAGTGTTGAATTCCCTGCACGTTTCCCTGACCTCATCCAATGGACTTTTTTATGGAATCTCAAAGATAAGGTTTACAGCTCAAAACCAGCAACAGTCGATGAGCTGAAGAGGAAATTGAAAGACAATGTCTTGCAGTTCCAAATGAAATGATTCGTAACACTCTGTTGAATCCATTGGTCCGCGTTATCGGCTGTGTTTGGAACGTGATGGTCGTCAGTTTGAACATTTGTAAACATGCATTTATCCATTTATACATTTAACCATTATCTTGTTTCTAAGTCAAAAACAACGCATTTATTATCATTTAAAGAGTGAGTACATTTTTCGGGACACCCTGTATATATTCATATACGAGGTGAATGCACCCGCGTTGCCCGGGCTCTTTTTGAATTCATTTAATCTTCTGTACATAGGTCTGACGCGAGCCCAGTATCAGTTCCCTATTGGGCCACAGCAGTCATAGCCTCAGGGGGTTGGTGATGGGGAAACACCCCCCCCCCCCGGAGAGCGACGCGGTCTACCACCTATGTGTATAACCTTCCCACGGCCGTCCGACATTTTTTGTTGGCAGAGGTTTCTCCTATCTTCACTGTCACTGCAGGAGATTAGCACGTAGCAGACAAACAAACAAACAAACAAAACATTCAAATTATATATATTTTATATATATATATATATATATGTTGTGTGTGTGTGTGTGTGTGTATATGTATGTATGTATGTGTGTATTTTTTTTACATATATAAATATTATGTGTGTGTATGTATGTATGTGTGTATATTCATATATAATATATAATATATATATATATATATATATATAGGTAATGAAGAAATATCATATTATGTATGAGGTAATATAATATATATATATATAATATGATATATTATATTATATATACTATATATATAGATTACTAAGTGTGTATGTCGTATATATTGTGGTGTTGCGTAGTGGTTAGGGTGATGGCTTGGGATCCAAAGGTCCTGAGTTCAAGCCCGTTGGCCTTGAATTAATAAACACACGAAGGTTGTACTCAGCTGTCATCCTTCCGAGGTCGGCGAAGTGAGTACCAGTGTACTGGCCCGGTGTATGCCCGCGTTAGAATAGGTGTACCATATCCTGGTGTCGTAAGAGGCGACCAGTTGCGTCAGGAAGGGCATCCGGCGTAAAACCTATGCCAAATACTATACGGATCATAAGGATGATCCGCTGTGGCGACCCCACGGGAGCAGCCGAAGAGAAAAGAAGATATATATATATGTGGTTGATATGTATGTATGTGTTAGTATTTTTACTATTTATATATATATATATTATATATATATATAGAAAATATGTATGTATTATGTATGTATGTACAGTATGTACAATATATAATATATATATATATATATTATATATATATGTGCGTGTGTGTGTGTGTATTGTATGTATGTATGTATGTATGTGTGTATATTTTTACAATAATATATATATACAATATATATATAATATATTATATATATAATATTATATTATATATATAATATATATATATACTTCAAAGGCCATGTACTCAAAAATGAAAACATCATAAATTAGTAAAGTGTTTTGCTAGCAACTACATAATAGTTAGGGGCACCTTAATTTTTGAATTATGGATATTCATAAATACAAACATTATTTATTTGCTATTTTGGAAGGGGCCAGTGCACGTACCATTGGGATGTAATGATGTAAACTGCAATCGCAATTCCCATTGCATGCAAGACCACAATGTTTGGAATACCTCAACACCGTAGACTTTTACATTGAGTATTCTTTGTTATTTGCATTCCAAAGAGAACAGGATATGGCACCAGGAGGCTTCAGAGATTGAATTGGTTGATGTGTAAATCTGGAGTATTCGGTTTATATGCAGGTATCCTATCTCGAACTATCATTGTTGAGGGGTCACATGCATTAACCTTAAACCTGAAAGAGAAAGGAGGACGATGAACATAGAGTAAAATATAATTGAAAAAAGGAATGGGAAGTTGGGGGAGGGAGATGAAGGACAGGTAAAAAAGGAAGGGTAACAGTAATTGGAAGGAGAGGAAAGAAAAACAAGTGTACGGAAATAAGAAGAGGCAAGGAAAAAAACGGGTTATGAAAAAAACGGGGAGTTTTGGGAGTCTGTACATCATCAACAATACCAACCATTGCCAACATGGGATATGTCGGTGGCTCTGCAGTGAACAATCAAATTTAAATGAAATACTTAAAATAATACAGAAATGTGTATAGTTTATTACCTCTGCCAATGAAGGTGGACAGAGGTCACGTATTCACCCCTGTTTGTTTGTCTGTCTGTTTGTGCACAGGATATCTAAAAAAAATTAGGGAGCGATTCGGACGAAACGTGGGGGACAGGTTGGGTGTGTGACAAGGACAAATCGATGAGATTTTGGTGACGATTCGGATCCGGATACGAGGATTTTAAAAAAAGTGATTCTTCACTTTTGATAGATGGGACCAAAAACAATACTATATATAGCATGATATCTCAAAAAGTTAGGGATGGGTTATGACAGAACTTGGAGAATGAGAAGATTAGGTGACAAGAGCAAGCCAATTAGATTTTGTTTAAGGTCCGGATGCAAATCCAGCCTTTCAGTGGGATACAAAGCATAAACTGGTCAGCCTGGCAGAGGTATTCGCTCCACTGAGTGCTGTTCTAGTCTATATTTATAATGCCATTCATCTGTAAAGATTAAAAATAAGAAAGAAATAGTATGGTATCAGTAAATATGCAAGATTTTTTTTTTTTTAAGCCGATACTAAATCACAGATTGATTTGATTAACTTGATGGACACATATAACGGGAAGAGCCACGGTAGTAAAGTGTAAACTGTAGATAAGCTGTGCAATGTTATGTTGTTGAAACCACACACAGTAATTAACTTGATAATTTCAGCTCTTTTATGAGACTTCACATCTGTGCTGTTTATGAAAATGAATGTTACGAGGCAGGGGAAATTTGTAGAAATGGTTATATAAAACTTCAAGTCGCAACTTGCAAAGTTCAATAGGTTTAATTCCTTCAACAGATAAACTATCCAAAGAATATTAAACGTATTTTAATTGCAATTTCATATTTCAACTTTTTCACAACTCTCACCCCTTCTTCATTAATCCCTTTTGTTTTCTTTTTCTGCCATTTGAGTTGTAATACATTCTTCTACCAAATACCCATCCTTTTGGCAGGTAAGTTGCTAAATACACTAATGGAAGAAAGCTTAAAAGCAAATCAAGCTTTCTGTTGTTGAAATAGTTCCTTGTCAGCAGCATGTAGGTATGCAACGATAATTATACATCTACAGCCATAATTAGTGGATAAAATTATTTTTAATAAAAAGTCGAGTGGGGATTTACTTAAAGTGTGTGTGTGTGTGTGTGTGTGTGTGTGTGTGTGTGTGTGTGTGTGTGTGTGTGTGCGTGTGCGCACACCCGTATGTGGGTGTTTTCTTGCTATAAAACAATTTCCTTGTTGAACATCGATATTCAGATCATTAGGCAATATAACTGAACTCTGAAAAAAAAAAAATGTTCCAAGATCCACCGTTTGCAAGCATTGGTGGTTTTCATTACCTATCCACTAGAGGGCAAAAGCAGTGCAGTTAAAGAAGAACAAATTAATTCCAGTTAAAAACAACACCTGGTGTGTAGCACTTATGACCTGACCTGCATCGCGCTTTTTGGTAAAATAACAGCCGATGGTTATTCAGGAACACGCAGTGATCGTGGTCAAAACAGCTGCCAGCATGTTTGTTTGATAACACGGTGGGGGGATGTGGGGGTTTAGCCGCTCATCTCAGTGCGACTGAAGGGACTCGCTCTGCTTGCGCTTCTTAGAGCTTTACAGAATTCAACGTGCACTTTTCGCAGTCCAATTATATAAATATTGTGACAAAGACTAATTTAATTATTCGTCCACCCTCACTGACGCATACATTATTTGCACAGAAGCTGTAAAGGCCGCTTCTCAGACAAAGTTTTGGTGTTTCAGTAAGAAATGGTGCTTGGACATCATGTGCGGACACCTATGACATCCATCTGATGAAATCAGCAAGCCTAACGTCTCAGCTTCACGAAGACACCGGAAGTTGTATCAACGGATGAAATCAACAGGACATTTATTGAGGTATGCTAACTGTCATGGGAAGCAAGCCGAAGCAGATGTTTTGGTCGTTAACCCTTTGTTGGAGCAAAAGAGATGAAGAGTTCATGCACAAATCATCAGCTTGTCCTTGTTCATCATGGCGGTTAGCATACAGCAATTAATGTTTCGTTTATTTAATCTATTGTTCTACCTGTCCGCTGACACATATTGGCAATAGCATTCACAATCAATAGTTGGTCCATCATTCTAGCAGACTGCTAAATACCCATTTTTCTTTAGAGGTATAAATACCCCATCCCCCAAGTTTAGCATCCATCAAAAGTAATGCAACTTATTTCCCGATCCAACAGTTTGTAGTTGGGTCAGGAATCAAACCCAGGCTCAAAACAACTCAAAGGAAAGGGTGCTACCAATACGCTGTCATGTCAATCCTAAAGATGTGTATTGGCCAGCTTTTCTTATAAGGACTACATCACCCTCGGATACAAAAAAAGTTTGAATGCAGCCCCACTTTTCCAATGAAGGTGCTGGGTGTTCAGGGGATCGGTCATCATCGTAGACGAAGCTCGGTAAATGAAGAGTAGTTTGTTGTCTTTAAACCACAAATACGATAATGATTGTGCCCAAAGGATTCCAGTTCATTGAGTGCTCATTTTACACCAAATTCCAGCAATGGCTCTAAGTTCCACCCAACAGGTGTCTATAGATTGATATCTATGTAGAGCTCGATCCAGCGCCTGTGTGTCATTTTTGCAATTCTTCCCATGACACTGGTCGCACAAAGTTTAAAATGGTACCAATTTTATCACCAAGGACTCAGGCATTGCAGGATCAAGAAAGATTTGATCTGTGCAAAAGTATTTTCATAATTCAAATTGATAAATGCCCAGACAAAGCAAGCATGAACTATGCTTCGCATGGCTTGGGGAAAAGTCGTGAGATGCTGCTGATTGGCTGTGTTAGGCTAGGTGCACTGTGATTGGCTCCTGGAAAGGGATGTCAATATACCTTCACTGCATCTGTTTCTCTGGTTTTTAGAATTCCAACATAAAAAAAATTAGGATAAACAAAGGAAACAAAAATTAGGCCTCGAGCCCACGGGCTTGCGAGGAATGCAAGTTAATGATGGGGTTCAATACGTAAATTGTAGATTAGCAAATAAATGTAAAGTAGATAAGATTGTTCAACATTGAATAATATCGGAATTTTTGACTCAACGGACCATGCTCAAACCTGTCATTGTTGATACTTTTTTTTTTGTTGTTGTTGTTGTTGAAATTTGGAGCCTGAAATCTGAGAATGTTTTATTCACCATTTATTAATGCAGTTAATAAATCTGAATTTATAAATGTTTTGTCTATTATACACATTTATATTTCCCTCCAAGCTGCGACAGAACTAGACTGTGATCCTTGCTCCACACAATCACTTCCAATGGCATTGACCATCGAGAAGCAATCAGTACCAACTGTACTGACAAGGAGCACAGACACCATTGTTTGGGAGCAAAGGAGCACACCGGGGTCCATGACGATCATACACCAAGGTGTGAGTAAAAATCTTAAGTCACCAAACTATTCAAAATAATTTTAACTTCATCTGACAGCTCACTAAAGTCGAACTGACACGTCACTGCAATTTCTCAAAATATTGATTGCTTTGAGAGGGTAGTTTTCCATATATTTCCACTCAAACAGGGGAATTGTTTGGTATCAGATTTGACTGTTAGGTGAAAATGGACTACTATGACTACTACGACAACTACTTTAACAGCCCCAATTAATCCCACCTCGAGCAGTCGGTCGCTGGGGAATTGTTTGCCGTGAAATCGGTCGTGGGGCAAATTTGGACCAATATGCGAATTTCAAGATAACGTAATCCGCCCCAGATTGCTTGGCGCACATGTGCAGAAACCCTGAGTAACAAAGTAAATTGGGGTGGCCTGGACATATTTCATGCCTCTCAGATGAGGATCGTATAATGAAAGGACTAAAAAAAACTTTTAAAGAAGCCGAAAGTACTTGTAAGCGTATCTGTGAGAAAGGGGTGTGTCTCTGTACAACAAAACAGTTGGAGAATTTCCTGATCAACTCGTCCAAAGTTGATAAGTTGCAGTTTGTTCTGCAAAAACTCCCGGCAATGTATATTGTATACCCATGAAAAGCCGATGGTTCAGCGATGTGTGTGTTCCAACCAAACCTTTGTGTTTCTTAACACCGATGGGAAGTTCATATATGGGGTTTGTTGCTACACAGTGTACAGTATGTTTAAAATGATGATATTTACTATTAATCATGTTTGAGTGGGGGTGGGGGAGGGTTAGTGGTGTGGAAGGCATAGTGGGAATGAAAGTTGTGTGGGCTGTGAGTGCTGATACAAGTACATAATTTTTTTTGGTTCTTGTGCCACAAGATAAATTATACTCAATTCTTGCATCTATTTGTGAAGAAGCGTCTGTTCGTGTGTGTGTGTGTGTGTGTGTGTGTGTGTTTGTGTGTTATAACTGCGGCCATCGCTAGAATGTACTGACAATAACAGTAAATGGTGTGGACCAAAGTCCTCTCATTCACGGATATTTCTTGTATATCTTCATTTCCCTGAGTCCTATTTGCATTCAGGAACACAACAATTATGGTTAACCATCTTGGAATAGATACTCTTTCGTCTAAGTGCTGAATATTGTATAATATAAGATGATTTGAATCACAGATTTCACACTAGTAACTGCGGTTTAAAGTGCCCTGCGTGTTGAACCAAATCAGTGTAAACACAAACGCAGCACATGCGTAAAAGGCTGTGTTTAGCATTCATACATGATTTTGAAAGTTGCGTATTATTTTACAAACCGGCTGGTCAGGCCTGATGTCAAACTGGAGTTGATTTTGGCAGGGATTTGTAATTTGTTTAGGGTGCTGCAGATGACCCACCTATTCTTCATCAAAAGACACCACGGCATCTTTATTATCGAACAACTGATAGCAGCAGGACACCTAACTTATTGTCTATCTGAGTGACTGCCCACTTTGTGACGCAACACCCTACCTGCAATGCACTGACCTGACAGTTCATGGTAGGAGCAGGAATCAAACCCAGACTATATAGCTCAAAAGCAAGTCCATTACTTCTCAACTATCCTATCTTGAATTAAAGGCAGAATAAAGGAGTACCTATTTATTATATATTCTGGTAGGAAGTTTGTTTTCTTCAATACATCACACTTACTGCAAGAGAGAGGTGGGGAGGGGGAGGAGGGGCTGGTTAGGCTGGATGTGTAATATTTGTATGATTTAAGATCAATAGGGGAAAAGCCCATCAATATTATGGGTGCACAAAACTCAACACAACACAGAGGATAAGGCCAACTTAAAAACAAAAAAACACCAGTTGATCGTCCCCGCCCACTTCCTTTTTTGAAGCCACCTTCTTTTTTTTGTTATTTGATATTTTGTCAAACATCCACCCAAAAATCCATATATTCATGTACAACTTGTAGTGGGGCAGATAGGCAAATCAATTGTGCAATTCATGACTAAAGCATGAAAGTTCTAACATACCATCTACATACCATAAGGTTTCTTTTCAGACGTGGAGCCATTCTGTGTTTGACCTTTAATGACCTTGAGAGGTCAATGACCTCGAACATCGAAGATAACTGTTTTTTACCATCCCATCCTCATTATAAACATGTTGAACGATGTAAACAATGCATTTTTATTCCAATAAAGATGTGTAATATCCTACAGAGTGTTGGTGGTTTAATTTCAGGTACTTTGATGATCTAAATCATTTAATTTTCATTGGTCCAACACATTTCAATATGAATTTTCACGTAAAATCATCTTAGATTGCGCTAACACTATTTATGCTTTGTGTGTTTCAGATAGCCTGTCAGACTCATCCTGGAGGTTCTGCTAACAGCTATCCTTAGATTATAGAACTGTTTAACAACTGGTGGTGGCAAGCCTGAAGAAACTAATATCACAGGGTAGTGTAGGACGCTGTCACCATGTCAAAACGCCATGTCTTGATAGATCCAACTCAACCTTGCAGCACATCCAAGCAACCCAAGCCACCTTGCCCAACTAACTGGAAGCTTTGTATTCTTTGCCAAGCAGAAACATGGGAAGCCTTGCAGTGTCCAGCCAAATCCAGCAAGAAACCTGTGGGTAGCGGTTATGTGTCATTGGCAAAGGACCTCCTCCAGTTTCAGGACATTGGCCACATGCCGACTGAGCTGAATCTGGACAGATTGGACGCTGGATGGTGGTGGGTCCAGAAATCGCCAGAATGACCGAAGAATTTGAGGGCCTCAATTCTTTGGAAGCACAGAGGAGCGTTGACGATACTAGAAACCGTCACCATGAGCAGCATCTTGGCGTGCAAGCAGCCTTCCTGAAAGATGTGAGGTCATTTACAGCAGTGCTGGATGAGATGGGCAACCCATTTCTAGAGGAGAGCCAAGATCTTCTGGTGCTTGACACCAAGGATATCATGGATGCATCTGTGGCAGAAACTGTGAGAAAGGTGGAGTCCTTGGGAGAAGATCAGTAACAGAGCTTCGTGGATGAGCGGCTAGACCAGCCGACAAAAGCCAATCACAGACAGACTTCCCAAGAACAAGCTGCCACTCTTCAGTCGTCCACCAGTGAAGACGCAGTCAAAGCAAAAGATGCAACTTGCAGCACTGAAGAGTGATTGCAATCTCTTCTCCCGACTGTATGTGTCTTGCCAAACACGTGATGGGGATCTGGATCAATTCTTCACCCATGAAAACCAGGCAGCACCACCATCCTTGTCGGACAGAGGCAAACTGCGAAGTTGCACCAACAAGGCCGATCTCCTGCGCTGCATAGAGTCTGATGAGACTGACTCACCAGCTATCCCTGTGGTCGATGCAGTGTTCCTTGATGGTGCTGCCATAGTGCAGATGTTGAGTCCTGGTACATCAAAGACCTTCCAGGACTATGCAGATGGTGCCTTTGTGCCCTACGTATCAACTCGACTGGCGAAAACGAGGCGTGTTGACGTCATCTGGGATGTGTATCTGCCAGACAGCCTGAAAGGCACAACCCGACAGAAGAGGGGCAAAGGTGTCAGGAGACGAGTGGTTCCCACCACTGTGATACCAAAGAACTGGAAAGATTTCCTACGTGTTGATGAGAACAAAACTGAGCTGTTCAGTTTTCTCTCTGAACAAGTCACACGTTTGCCAACAGAGAATGACAAGAAATCTATGCAACTCATGGGAAGAGTGGTGCTCTGCTCAACAGGCCAGTCTGACTTGACCAACCTCGCCCCATGCTCTCATGAGGAAGCAGACACGCGGCTGCTTCTGCATGTGTCAGATGCTGTGCAGAAAGGGAGCACAAAAGTGACCATACGCACGGTCGACACTGATGTCGTGGTATTGGCTGTGGCTGCATTCCTGAAGATAAAGCCGGAAGAAATGTGGATAGCTCTTGGTGCTGGCGTCAGTTTCAGGTAATTGGTGGGGCAAATTTGGGCAATTGGTGGGGCATTGGTGGGCCTGACAATACACGCAACGTACACAAAGTGGTTGGCAAGCTGGATCAAAGAACCTGTGCCACTCTCCCAGTCTTCCATGCAATCACAGGATGCGACACTGTCTCTGCATTCGGGGCAGGGGAAAGAAGACTGCCTGGGACACGTGGACGGCTCTCCCTGAAGTGACTGAGGCCTTTGAAGAGCTCTCACGGGTGCCAGGTGCTGTGAGCGAGCTGTCCATGTCACTAGTGGAGCGCTTCGTGTGCTGATGTACGACAGAACCAGCGACACCATGGAGGTAAATGAAGCGAGGAAACAGCTCTTCACTCAGAAGTCCAGGACCCTGGAGAATATCCCACCCACACAGGCTGCTCTGAGGCAACACATCATGCGTGCCACCTACCAGGCCAACATCTGGAACCAGGCGTTAGTTCCTGACCCTGAGCTCGCAAGTCCTTCTGATTGGGGATGGGTAAAGGATGCAACAGGATGGCAGCCACTCTGGACCACCCTTCCAGAAGCATCACAATCCTGCTACGAACTGATACACTGTGGGTGCAAGCAGGGGTGCACCGGGCGCTGCAAGTGCAACAAGGCAGCCCTCATGTGCACTGCCCTGTGCTCATGTTCAGGAGACTGTTAGATCATCTACAGAGGACAAACATGGACAAACATGGCCTGAACTATATTACTATCACCCTGTCCATCACTATTCTTCAGATAATTGATACAGATGAATATATGTTAAACTTGTTTAATCCAGCCTAAATAAACACCGGCTGAGGTCATTGTTTGCATATAAAAGTAACCTGTAGGATATATGTGGAGTCTAAGTAAGAGGTATGTGCAGCAACAGGTAAAATAGCTTTTAAAAAAGTGGTGTATATTGAGGTTTTTCCTGCGATAATGCCAAAAATGAAGATTTTTCATCGTACAAGGTCAATGACCTCTCATAGGGCTCAGAAGTCAAATCTGAAGTGGCTCCACGTCTGAAAATAAACTTTATGGTATATACAAAACACTGCTGAAAATTCAATGCTTTAGTCATAAAATGCACAATACATTCCATATATGAGGTTATCTGCCCCACTATTGCACCATTCTCTGAATCGATCATTTTTTTTTTTATAATTGAGCCGCAGCGCTGAGTGCTGTGCTGCCACTTTCTGCTCACTGCGCTTTCCATTGCCATGCCATTTCCCGCTTCCGTGACGCTTTTCATTTGTGAAGATAGTTTTCATGTGCTTGTAAATTCAGATGGGAACTAAAGTCCTGAAGCCATGGTATGCTAGAACAATTATTAATGGGCGATGCTCACTGTGTGATGTTTTCTCCGATTTCGCTTGTAGGGAGTTGGACCAGGGAGAGGCCATACAGGAGCAAGACCAAACAGCGCTGGTGAGTCCACATCCCCCATGCATAAGTATGTGTATTTAAATAAATGTTTACTGTAGATCTATATAGAAAGATGGCTGAGCAAATAATTTGAATATACACAAAGTGCGTAGTTTTTTTGTATGTTGCCATATATTTAAATATATTTGTTTTGAACTGTGGATTGTATTTTCAATAGGCCTCGTGAGTGTGTTGGTGACGTGTCGGGTATATGACCCACGTCATGATATTTCTTTGGGGGTAGAAAACTGACATGTCTGAAAAATAACTGTAATGATGATGTAGTTTTGCTGCGGAGAACAATAAAAAGAATCAGAACATGTATTTTTAGTGAATTAAATTTGCTACACACTAGCCAACTATAAAACCATAACAAGTAGATGTAGATATGTGTATGATGTGTGATTATTTTCAATTTATTTATTTTTTATGTGCTTCTGTGCATTAAACATGAAGGGTCCTTGAATGAAAATGTCAGTGGCCACTTTGTCAGTAGCCATTTTGAACTAAAAATCTGGTGGCCATCTTGAATCTAAAAGCCGGCGGAAATTTTGTAGGAAAAAACAAAACAACCAAATAACAAATAAAAAAGGCCTCCTCCTTCCTTTTTTTTTTAATCCGGACAATCAACTGATTTTTTTATACATATGGCCTGACAATACACGCAACGTTATGGATTATGTCTGATTAATTATTTGCAATAGAGGGATCGGAAATAGGAACGGGTTGAAATAGAATAGTATATGTGAATGTGTCACAACGTTAGGTGGGATTTCCTTGATGGTGTTAGGTTAATGTGAAATGCACAAACATAGGGATATAAGCACAGCCCCAATTGCTCCCAAAATAAGTAAAAAAAACGTAGGTGATGTATCGGCACAGAATGTTGGCTTGATTTCTCAATGCCTAAAAAAAAAAATAACTTGGGTTGTGTAATGAAGCCAAAGCATGGCTATTGCTTGTGTGAATATATAGTACATCATGCTTATTTCACTTGGATAGATTCCATTTCCACTTGGTCACAAAGTAATTGTACAATAGGCCAAATGGTTTGAAGCCTGAGGCCTACACAAACTGTGTACCTCAGAACACCGTCCTGTGATGCTGATGGGCTGCAACTGTTCGACATTTGATAATGATTTTATTCGTCCCTTTCGGTCTTTTTCACACCAGAGAAAACGTATAGGGAAGTCATAGTGATTGTGAATATAACACTTCTGTTTTGAGCCATTTTACCTCATGTCCCGCAGATCCTATTATTTAGTTATATCGGGTTAGGAAAAAAAATTCGCTTTTTCTGAAAAAAAAAAAATTCCAATTTCACTCCAGATCGACATAATTATTAAGGCTATGAGTTCTGGTCATCAAATATAGATATATATTTCGAATATCAGCTTATAAAGCCTTGTAAAAATGCCACAAGTTGCTGTCTTAACACGGATATATACCTTAACACGGATTTCGCCCGAGGCGGAAAACCCCCTTGGGGAGGGGGACAAATTAAGTTGCTATAACCTCCGTCGTGTGACCTTTAGTCCTCCTGTCAAGTTTGATTGAGATTGGATAAGTAACGACCTAATGTATCACGGTCAGACAGACAGACAGACAGACAGACTGACAGACACCAAATTACGTATTTTAGTTTGATAATACTGTTTTGACATTATGTTAGATATTTCTCCCTGATTATTTCCTAATTTTTAAATTATCTTTCACTAACCATCGATTAAAGTTATAGGGAAATCCAAATACCACCTTTTAAGTCTCGTGTACAAAATTAAATGCAAATATGGAATGGGTATTATTTTTCAGACAACCTGAGATTATTTGTCTGATATTGGTCTGTTGATGGTGTAATTGAGGTTAGTAAACTTGTGATGATGACTCTCAGAGCATTAACAACACAGAATGTTTATTACTTATACACAGTGAGATTGACATGGTGGTAGCGGATTGGGATGGGGGTGGGGGGAGGGGTGAGGGGGAGTTATCTGAATCCTCAGTATAGGATTATCAGTTTACTTGTTATTGGCTACTGTTCCCCCAAAAATTCCCATAATTTTTAACCATGCTTATTTCAATTAAATGTTGCTTCTGTTCTTAATTAAGCCATCATATTTATTTTAAGCCTGAAAGTTGGTAGTAAAATAATTACAAAGCCATTATGTAAGTGGTAAGTTATATTAAGTACAATAAACTTAATATTACTTAACATCATTCCTTTTGTGATTAACTTACACATTTCAAGTATCAGCAATGGTCATAAAATGTTCATGGAAAAAAGAAAAAAAACACACACACACATACACACACACACCTCCCCTCACCCCTATCTCCCTTCAAACAGCAGCAGCCACCTCCACCTAATTTATGGGTCACAGTTCACAGGTAAAGTCTGCTATGAAAGAGATGTTTTAACTCTAGTTTATAGTTAACTTCCAGTTTCAAAAACAAAATATTCAAATGAAAACATCACTTGGAATAAAACCATGTGGTGTAACGTGGAGCACATCAGTGTTGGTAGAAGGTCAGGGTCGATTAGTGTGAAGTTCATTTGACATTGCACATGCTTAATATATGTATTACTATTTGGTAACATTTGAACACTTGAAATATAAGTGTGGCATTGTTATACATTATATAATTAATCAACAACAAGTTTTGTTTTATGTCAATCCTTTGAATCAATTGCATGTACACAAGCCATAGAAAATGGAAACACAACCAACATGTACAGATAGTGGTGCTTCCATTTTCAAATCCATATAAAGTGCTTATTTGATGGAATTCCTATCCAAGGGAGGCACTTTGTTATCCTGTTTGAAGCAAATACAATATTTTCTATTTGGCTTTCGATGTAATTATTTTCGAGGATGTTTCGACAATGTGGTGGTAAATCATCCAGATGTACGAAAGCATACTTTGTATGGGGGAAGAGTGGGGGTGCTCAGGTTCAAAATATCCGCCATATTTGCTAATGTAATTAATAGATGTCTCATTTTAATATGAATAGAAATTAGGATCATGAAGTAATCCTGAGTGTTGGAATGCCTGGATGTTTGTAGTCGCATTAGGTTTTGGTTTCTTTTTGATCAAGTAAGAAAACTAGAAGGGTTTTTTTTCATTTTTATTTAAAGGTAGTGATCAGGTGGTCATGTTGATTAAAAACATGCTATTCTGGCATATATTTACTTCCGCCAGCGAAGGAAAACGGACGTTATGTTTTCACCCCTGTTTGTTTGTCCGTCTCTGTTTGTGAGCAGGATATTGCAAAAGTTTACAGACAAATTCGGACAAAACTTGGTGAACAGGTTGGGTGTGTGACAAGGATGAATTGATTCGATTTTGGTGAAGATCCGGATCTGGATCCGGCCTATCAGTGGGATACAAAACATAAACTGTTCAGCTAGGTGGAGATGTTCTCTCGACTGAGTGCCATTGTAGTGTTTTGTAAAGTTTTCCATTGCCTGAGGAACAAACATTTCCATGGCTTGTCCATCTGCTTGTAACAGTAAAACAATGTCCAGACACAAAAAACAAAACTTAATCCCATTTTTGTTTTTATACTTCCACATAGGCCTTTCTTAATCATGTTAATCACATTTAATACCACAAAAATTAAATAATGTTTCATGAATTTAATTTTTGCATCACAGTGTTCAAAAATATCTGCACTTGTTCAACACAAAACACACTGAAATGTGTCGACACAGTCCCACGTACTTTAAAATTGTAATTTCGGGGTTGGGCTGTTTTAAGATTTATTAATAGCAAAGGCTGTGCAGACACCTTGCTATTAAATCTTGAGACAAAGTTTCAATATGTATACTAGGTACAGAAGATGTGGTGCATTGAGGGTGTACACAGGGCTGGGGGAAATAAAAGATTCACCTCTTTAAAAATAAGAATGTTGACGGTTTCTCAAGAATGTTGAAGATTCACCATAGTTCCAAACTTTTTTCACTCCATCAGATTCTTTCTGGCTGCTATTTCTCAATGAGTTAGCCAAACAGGCAAAATACAAGGGGGTTTGACCGACACAAATTGCAAAAGGGAACAAGTGGGCATTTGACAGATGTAGAAACTGATTAGTGAGAAAAGGAAGGGTATGGCAGGAGGTTGTGGTGGGAATAAAAAAGTTAATGAAATGGGAGATGACATCAGATGCTATTGAGCTGCAACCTTGAAGCAATGGAAGTTGGAACATGATTTGGTAGATGGAGAGGCAATTCGACAAATGGGGAAAAAGAGGGTCAAGCGTTGCTGTTTACATGCATGGAAGATGTTAGCCAGCTGGGAAAGAAGACAAAATGGAATACAGTACAGGTATCTATAAAGTCTAATGTCAGTATGCATCCATGGACAAGATAAACAATGATATTATCAAGTATTATTTGAGAAGAGTATGTTTACCACAGTATGAAAGGGATGTACTTTCAAGCATTATCCATTTGTCAGAGCAAGAGTGCCAAAGGGCTAAGGCTTGGAACCTCAGAACACGGGGTATACAAGATGGACATTACAGAGATTTTCAGGAAGGAAAGCAGGGAATTTGAAGGGAGGTGGGATTGGGTGGATTAACGTGGGTAGAAAAGATCGAGCATTTGGATGGGGACGATAAGAGGTGGTGGTGAACAGCTGTTTTGAAGGCCTGGAGGGAAGAATGAGATTGAACAGAGTGTGGGAGTTTATTCCAAAGGCGGGAAAAAAGAGGATGAAAGAGTGAAGGTGGGCAGTGATTCGTGATTTTGGTAGTTTTACCAGAAGGGTTTGTTGGCGGACCTTGAGCGCCCTGCGGAAATATGGTGGGGACATATCGCAGACAGAGCGGGGGGGGGGGGAGACCGAGAGGAGACGGTAGAACACAGAAAGACCACCGACCTGCCTGCGATGAGAGGGTGAGAGGCCCAAAGACTCAGCCTCATCGTGGGAGATACTAATGATCCTAAATGCCTTGGTTTCCACAGCATGAAGCCGACAAAGGTGAGAGGCAGGAGCACCAGCCCAGAGGGGAGAGCAGTACTCAATCAGGCTGTGGACAAAAGCTTTGTATGTGGTCAGGAGCTCAGGTGGGCCAAGGAAGGACTTTGCTACTGTCGTCTACTGGCTTTGGAGGCCAGGTTGGAAATGTGGCTTTCTCAGGAAAGATCATGGCAGTTAGTGAGACCCAGAATTGCTTCTGATTCGGGATCTTCATCCATTCTGAAAGAAGAAGCAACACGTTCAAAGTTGAATGACCATGGCAGAAGCAAAAATTTGTGATTGGTTGTTGTATCATTGGAGAACAGGAATGAGGATTTCAGCATCAATTATGGATTCCATTTCTTTGCTTATTATGAGAAGCCAGGCCCACTGGTCTGTATAGAGGAATGCCATGCTTTTCCAAGGATAGCGTTGGACTGCAGATCTGACACCGACCTTGGAGTATAGTTGAGGTTATCAACATTTACATCCTTCTTGTGGATGGAGATGATATTTCTCACCTTCCAGGCATATGGGAAGCAGCCTGATTGAAAGACCTGCTGAAAATGGCAGATGAGATAACTTGATGGATCATTTTTTGTGAACACAGGTAGTGATACCATCAAGAATTATAGCCGAGGAGAGGTGAGGCCATACAGAAATGTGTTTACCTTCTCAGGTGAAAAACTCAGTGTCCCAGTTGCAGTGGTTTCGAGATGACAAAGAGAGCATGAGGAGAAAAGTTGGGTACTCTCGATCACTTTGAAAGAAAATGTTGAGCTCAAACATTCTGCCTTGTCATGTGCAGAGTCCAAGCCCATACTCAGGGGAAGGGCTGTGTATGCAACCCACAAAATCACAAAGGTCCACATTTTGCGAAGTGTTCTCATTAGTCAGGCGAATTTGCAAGAAATAAACAACAAATAAAAAAAAACGTGAATGTAAGCCTTCCTTAATCACGTCTGACCTGTAACCTGCACAATCTATGTAATGTTGTTATAATTTGACCCTGTCTCCTTCTTGGTTACTGTTTCACTAAATGCTTGTGTTAATGCACCAATAATGTAAAAGCCAATCACATTCAGGTTTTCATGCTGCAGGCATTCATGACAACATAGAAAGCGAGAACTTGGAACGTTGCTGAAAGACGAAGCAAATGGCAAGTACCTACCTCGATGTATTTTTTTTTTTTAAAGATCAGATCCTCTCAATAAGCTGTTGTAAGCACAATAGTTAATTATTATTATTGATGAGGAAATACTCTTAACTAGCTGTTATTTGAATGTATGGATTTTTCTGTGAGTCACTTCTGTTGTTGGTTTTTGGTGCGAAGAAGAGACGGAAGTGTGGCCATGGTGGTGCTTTGAGTCTGGGCATGTGTTGATCCCGCTGGGGTGCTCGTTATGCTGTACGGTTCTGCATTGGGGAATATACTGCCATTGGAAGAAACCAGTCTCCTGGTCCTCTGGAGAGTCTTCAAATCAGTCTCCAGTCTTCAAGGTGTTCTGAAGGCCAAAGGTTACCCAGACAAATTGTTACACCTACAAGGGAAGCAATCTTGGTTGAGCCAACAAACAGGACTGTCCCACAGCAACAACCGAAAGGTCCTTGTGTTTTGCCTTTTGTTCCGGGCGTGCCACAGAGGATTGGCCGAGTTTTGAAATCGACAGATGTGAGGGTGAATTACAAACCTGTATTCACCATGAGGCAAGCACTGATGCACGTCAAGGACAAGCTGTCCAGGAATGACTGGGCAGGGGTGGTTCACACGATTCCATGTGTTTCTGGGGCAGAATATGTGGGTGGGACAGCACGAACCTTAGACGAATGCATTACATCACTCAACACTATTCGTAATGAGGATGGAGTTTTGCTGGACAATGATTTAGAGAATGTGTTGAAGTGGGAGCATGATTGGCTGGTAACCTTCAATACAAAGAAAACTAAATTGTTGTCCATGTCTTGCTCTGGAAACAGATCTTTCCCTTCTGTGCACATGGGGTTTTCAACATTAACAGATCATATGAGCTTCGGCTTCTTGGTCTGGACATTTCCTCAAACCTCCGTTGGGTTAAGTACATTTCTGGTATTGCTCAGAGTGTTTCCAAGTGATTTGGTTGTCTCTATCCCTATCGAGTGCAGAAGTATTTACCTCCTGATGCTGTCTTGTACCTGGATAAGACAACTGTATGTCTCCTCATGGAGTACTGTTACCACATTTGGGCTGGAGCACCAGCCTGCCACTTATCTTTACTTTATAGGCTCCAGAACACGCAGTTAACCTGGTTAGTGTGCAGATGGGTTCAACTATTCAAGCGCTCTCTCACCGTAGGTCAGTTGCCACTCTTAGTCTGTTGTACAGATATTTTCATGACAAATCTTCTGCTGGACTTTCTGACTTGGTTCCTCCTGTACGAGTGTTTGGACACAAGACTCTGTTTTCCATCTCTGCACACCCATGCACTATAGCTGATCCATAGTGCAGAACGAAACGGTATGCAGGTACTTTTATCCCTCGTGCTGTCTCGCTTTGGAATTAACTTCATGTAACGTGCTTCCCATTATCCTATGATCTACCCAGCTTGAAGAGGAATGTCAAATCCTACTTCTTACATCTTTAAAGTTCCATTGCATTTCACCTGACTTCTCTTCTATGTCCTGTCTCTTGGATGTTTTCTTGTTATTTTTCTCTTTCTGTCATTTTGATTTGCTTTATTCTTATCTTCATCTAACCTCCCCTGATTCCCTTACCTAGAGTGGCTTTATGCCTTGCTTGGGGCGATTTCCGTTTAAAAAAAGAAAAAATCACCGAGCATCGCAAGGCCTTCGAGTGTAACTATCTGAGGAGATCTTCCGTTGCCAAACATGGGATGAAGGCTGGTCATGTTTCATTATGGGATAGTGTCGGCATCTTGAGTGTGACCCCCTAGTAATGCTAGAAGATGGATTTTGGAGGCATGGCATTTGGAGGAAACCATTGCATCACTCATGGAGGAGGTGGTTGACTTGCCACGAGCATTTGGCCCACTCATTCGAAAATGCACCAGGGATACCCAGCATATAATGTAGCACCCAGTTTGGATTTAATTTGTTCCATCATATTCATCCCCAGACATACCCCCACCACTTCCACCCTTTTCCAACACTATGTCACATTTTTCTGGTGGCTCAGGCCATCACATTAAATTAATGTTTGCTGGTAATATATCAGTTTAGCCAAGTCTATTGGCCAGGAGGAAGCTGGCTGTGAAGCTGGTGAAACGTTGCCTGAGACCGGGTCTGCTCTTGCTTAAATGTGTAATCGTCTTCTTTTAAAATGTGTAATCCCAACCACCCCAATCTTGTACTAATTTTATATATATATATATATATATATATATATATTATATATATATATATATATATATATATATATATAATGTATATATAGAGTTTACGGTTGTGGAAATTCACAGAACACCATTCAGGTTTCCCAGAGATCAGTTATGTCGATAAGTGTGTGTTCAGATTAGATTTCCCCACGATGTCTAAGGGGATTATTCGTGTAACCGGGCTGTGATCTTTGAGTCAGCCATTATTCTTTTGCTATTTATTTTGGCAAACAAACATCATCTCCTCCCTTCATCTCCACAAACGCCGCCATCTTGTTACCAAAACAGCATCCAACAACCACGCCACCACCACCACCACCACAACAGCATCTCAACAACTCCCGCCCGATATCCCTGAGAACGGGTAAACACGAATGACGGTTGGGCAACAACGACCAAAAGACGGTTACTAAACGTATGAAATACGGACCAGAACTCTGCTGGAATTTCCCCCGCCGCCGGGAAGGGAGGGCGAGTCTCCGTGGCTATAAAAAGGAAGCGCGGTGACGCAAAAAGAGTTGAGTTGGGGAGAGGAGACGCCGACCAGCAGTTTTTTCTGGAGTCTTGAGTCTGGAATCGGAGGAAGCAGTAGGAGTGAGAGGGTTTTCTCTCTCTCTCTTCTCTCTCTCTCTCTCTTCTCTTTCTCCTCTCTCTCTCTCTCTCTCTCCTTGATCGACGGAGCGCGTGAGTCGAGATGGAGTCGAGTGGAGTCAGGAGCTGGTGGAGTCCCGCGGAGTGGGGCAGAGCCACCGAGGGTCGCCGAACCGGGCCCAGCGAGTCACCACGAGGTGGCAGGTAACCAGCACGGCCTTCGGAGCTCTTGCGTCTCTACAGCTCCCCGAACATTAAAGGCCTACGGGTCCAGTTCTGCCCTTTCCTTTCCTGGGGTTTCTTTGTATGAAAGTTGTGCACCTTGTCTTAAGTAGAGAATTGTTATAAGTGTAAGTAATAAATAGATACGGCTGTAGGTCTTTGTTTACTCGTGTTTTGTCCCCATCCCCCCATTCAATGCATATTTGTCGTGTGTGAAATAAATGTCATTGTTTAAATGGTCACCTGTTCGTTGCGTCCTTTCCTGTCATTGACTGCCATTATTAAGTACGGAATATTAGCTGGCCTTTTAGTAGCCGAAAAGATAATCGGGTCCAACGGGCCTCGCGATAATACACCGCTCAGCAAATCGCAAACGAGCGAGCTGCTTAAGCGGGCGTTTCCAAGCAGGTCCCTGTGATGTAAATCCCCGGCATTTCTGTCTACTGCATACTTAGGTAAATCGACAATTCGGCGATCGGACCCGTCGCGCGTGGACAGAATAGTTGGCTGATTTAGGTGTGATTAAAAACACACCCGTAGCTGGATTTCGCGTTGATCCGAAAGCTGCGACTAGGATTGCCACGTCCGGTGGGTGCGCGGCTGCGATTAGCTAAAAGCGGTCGCTGCACGCCGGAGTGGCGAGGATCTATAACAAATATATATAATATATAATATATATATATATATATATATATATATATATATATATATATACATATGTACACAACAGTAATCCCACTATACGGAAATCAATAGCCAGAAATGAGTAATTGGTAAATAAATTTAAACATACGGAAGTAAGTATCACTATAACGAAAATTTTGTATCTCAAAAATAAATATATTTTGGAAGAAATATAAAAAGATATAAATGATATCTGTTATTTTATTTACCTTAAGCGCATTTCATACTTGGCCATTTGTCACTGCTTCCACATAAACGCCCCCAGTCACTTCCCCTCATCATTGGTGGTCTGTAATGTATCCTCCTTCCTTTTTCACACTTGTTTACGACTATAAAGTGCTTCACCTTTGCTTAAGATGTCTGCAAAACGACCCTCCAGTGACAGCAGCAGCAGCAGGCGTGCAAAAAGCCCGTAAAACAATTACTTTAGAGATTGAACTTGGTGTATTAAGGAGGTTTGACGAGGGTGCAAAACTGAGTGACGAGGGTTGTGAAAGTGCTAGGCACAATAAAAGACAGTGAAGACAAAAATAAGAGCCAGTGCTCAACAAGTAATGGCTTTGGGTGCCAAAGGAGTCCAGATCTTTACTTACAACGATGCTTGGAGAGAGACAAGCTTCAAAGCAGTCAGGAAAACCAAGGATTCAATCAACTGCTTCAGGGAACTATACATGATAAAAATAGGGGCAATACCCCTGGGTGCTCACCTGGTAGAATAATGATACTGAGGAGGAAATCAACCTGCGACGCAATCAGCAAAATGTACCAATGTTATAGAAAATACCTATTTTGGGGGGCAACCCCCCTGTAGAACCCCTTTGATCCCGATTTTTGTAATGAAATGAACAAACTTCGGTATATCATGGGTGATAAAGGTTGTGGTCAAGTTTCGTCGAAATTGTGTGTGTAGTTTCTGAGAAGAAAGCAAATAGCTATTTTGGGAGGCACCCCCTCCCCCCACACCCCTCCCTTAGACCTCGATTTTTTTTAATGGCATAAACAAACTTTGGTACATTATGGGTGATGAAGGTTGTAGTCAAGCTTCATCAGACTTGTGTGTGTAGTTTCTGAGAAGAAAGCAAATACCTCTTTGGGGGAGCAAACACCCCCCCACCCCGTAGACCCCCGAAGACACCGATTTTTTTTTTTAGTAGTGTGAACAAACTCTGGTACATCATGGTTGATGAGGGTTGTGGTCAAGTTTCATCAAAATTGTGTGTATAGTTTCTGAGAAAAAAGCAAACTACTTTTGGGAGGTGACCCCCTCCCCCACCCCATAATCTCCCCTGTAGATCCCCTTAGACCACAATTTTTTTGATGCCATGGCCAGACTTTGGTACCTTATGAGTAATGAAGGTTGTGGTCAAGTTTCATCAGAATTGTTCATGATGGACGGATGGACCATGCACCATCCCATAAGCTCCCCTGAACTACGTTATAGGTGAGCTATAAAAAGAAGCAACGGGTAAAGCAGACAACATTGCATGCATATCTCTCCAAGAAAGATGATGGGGATGGTATTTCCTGGGATGTAGCCACCAAACTCAGCCTGCTTACCCCCATGCCTGCCCAACCTCAGCCAGCCACCCCTTCAGTCTTAAGACACAGTATTTTAATAAAGTTTGTTTCATTAATGTGCATATTTTCTTACATCGTATAATTATGATTTTTTTTTCCAAAGAAACCTATCTCCATTTGTTTAATGGGAGTATAAGGGGTAATTCAATTATATATTTGGTGTATATGTAAAATAGTAGCCTGCAAAAAGGAATTCACCCCCCTTCCAAAGTTTTCACATTTTGATGCAACCTGAGCTTATTTCATGATGTTTTCAAATCAAACTTAATATATAGTCTTCACAAACTACTTCAAAGTGATAAAGCAAAAAAAATGTAGACAAAATGTCAATAAGTTAGATTAACAGAGAAAATCAGATGATTCACAATTGCATAAGTTTTCAAACCATTTGCCTAATTGACCCTAAATCACTTCAGGAGCAAATTATTTGTTGGAAAGGTTACAAAATAAGTATAATAGGTTTCACCTGTATGTAAGCAGTGGTTTGACATGAAAATAGGACCACTGGACCTGCAGCTTATCTGGGTCCTGTCCTAATGTTGTAACCCAAATTTGGGAGCATTCTGACTGGTAGGTCTGGAGAAGAAGATTTTTGAAGGAATTCATGTGACCGCCATTTTGACACACTTCCGGTCACATGATTGGCATGACTTCCGCAATTTAACATCCCTACCCCGGCCTAAAGTTGTCATGCAAATTTGGTAGCATTGTGCTTTGTGTGTCTGGAGAAGAAGATTTTGGAAGGAATTTGTGCGACCACCATTTTGACACACTTCCATTCACGTGATCGGCATGGCCTCCACAATTTAACATCCTTACCCTGGCCTAATGTTACCCAAATTTGATAGCATTCTGACTGGTGGGTCTGGAAAGGAAGATTTTTGAAGAAATTTATTAAATCGGACATTTTTACCTACTTAAAGTCATGTGACCGGAACGAGTTTTGCAGTCCCCATTATCAGTCAGGAGCAGAACGTTGCTGCCAAATTTCAGGCAGATCGGCCCAGCAGTTTGGCTGGAGAAGTCAAAATAGGAGACGGACGGGCGGACGGACGAACGGACGGTGCACAATGACAATACATTCTGTGGAATTTCAATTCCAGATCAGCTAAAAAGTAGGCTTCCCTACTTTTCTCAGGACTTTTCGGATACAACTCACTTCGTGAACCAACAAGGCAAACATGAAGACCAAGGAGCTTTCTAAAGAAATCAGATGTCAAGTCTTAGAGTAGCACCATTCAGAAGAGGGTTGTAAGAAGATTTCAGTGACTTGTTATATCCCTTTGAGTACGGTGAAATCCATCATTAAAAAGTGAAAGACAATATCCCATTCCCATCACAAAGCTGGCCTCGATGGCAGGTGGCATGAAAGAAGCCATTACTGAAAAAGGCGCATATAAAGCTCTACATTTAACAAGGAAGTGATAAGTCCCATCATTGCTGTGTTGCATTCTCAAGTTAATTGTTACCTTCGGCATAAAATGTCCATTTCTGGGCCCAGACAAATTTTTTTTATGGTTGTTTCTTCGTCTCACCCATTCTTCCTCCAAGTGTCCTTCCCTGCTGTTAGTAGGTTTCCATCCTTTCTACTTTGTTCATGTACATGTAACTTTGCTTATATATGACTATCTTATCTAACACCAAATGCTTTCTTAATTGTTTACGAAGGTCCATTTGACATGGTTAAGTGACCCCATGTGTGTATGTAATACATACGTACATACTCTATATATGCATGTATATATATATATATATATATATATATATATATATATATATATATATATATATATATATGTATAAATACATATATATTTAGATCATTGACATCAAGTATCAGTGATTATTTACTTTAGTTTACTTTTCATCCTTTTTTCATGAAATGCAATGTGTCATTTTGACGAATGCATTGTAATTTCTCTCTAACTATGCAAGATTTACTCATTTATATCTTCGTGTTGGCTGATGTACAATTATATTTGCTGAAAAGAAACTGCAATTTTGGTTTAAGCAATTTTGGGCCACCTGCATTTGTGTACAGAAGATTATGTATGCGGAGGTTGTGGAGAAAAGCAGGAGAGATGGGGAAAGAAAAAGAAGGAATAAAAAGAAAGGAAAAAATATATAAAAAGACGAGGGTAAAAAAAATGAAAGATAACGTGAACTCAGAAATGGGGAAAGTGAAATAGGAGGAAGAAAAGGACAAAATTGTGAATAAATTGTGATAAAATCAGGTCACACGACAGCTTAAGAGAAGGAGTGAAATGGTTGGGATTACAACCTGTAGTTCGAAACCAACAGGCACATATTGATGGATCGCCTCACACGCCGCCAAACACTTTTTTGCCTCCACTTCCACCTGTTCCATAATGTTGACGGGTTATCTCTATGGCAATTATTTTTCCAGCCATGAGCGCCGCTCCACGTCAATGTGTTTGTATCTATATAATGAAACAATTTAACCGTGTAGTACATTGTGGATGAGCCGTGCGTGCACGCCTCAGGCAGAGATCACCATTGCTAACCAAATGTGCGAATTTGTGAAGCAAATCGCCAAATAAACTGTTGACACAAATATATTTATAGTGTTGAATGTAAAGGTGAAGCTGCATTGGCAATGCATATTCTTGAAAACATTCTTCCATTCCATCTCACAATTTACCACCTGAGGCCTGCTCTATTAACACCGCCACCTACATTAGCCGACAATAGCGTACAATTGCAACTTTACTGTAATTACACATCGAGTTCAGTGACAAAAGTAAGATTGTATGTATTGCCCTCTTTTGGATGAACTGCAATAGGATCGTGCAGGAACACCTTTTGATAATTTTGTTTTTTGTTAAAATCTAAATGTTTTCCATATCCCAAAGTGATATTGACTGCTCACCATGAGATATGGTATTTTGAGGAAGGGCGGTGAATTGTTTGCACTGTCCCTCAGATGGAAGTTTAGCCGAGGACCCATCTGCCAGCATTGGTCATTATTGTGTTATGGATCCCATGGTGTCTTTCGTGGAGCAGGCCAGTTTATCGCCAGCGCCTTCAACTATTTACAAATCCCTGCCCTGAATGACTGCTGCAAAGGCAACGACAACCATCCTTCAGAACCACGTTTCGTCAATATTGTGGCACATGTAAGTGTGTGTGTGTGTGTGTGTGTCGCTGAGTTTCTGCATTGCTTTGTTCCTTCATACAAAAGGTGCTCAAATTAACAACAGTATTTCCAGGAAATAATGTGCATTCGTTTGGTTGATTGCTTTATTTTATTCATACAATTGTTTGGGCCAACAGCTACAGTGGCCTGCAAAAGTATTCACCCCCTACCAGTAATGCCACATTTCGATGAATTATGAATGATGTATAACTAACTTTTCCAAATGAACTTTTTTATTCATAACTGAAGAGATCAAACTAAACACTGTTATAGTTGAAGGAGGTTACATGTCAGGAATACCAGAAAGAAACCTTTACCAATCACAATTCACTGGGAGTAAAAGTATTCAGCCCCTGATGTCAGTACTTGGTGGAAGCACCTTTTATAGCAATCATTGCTATGAGTCTTTCTGGGTAGATCTCTACCATCTTTGCACAGTGAGATGGTGAAATCTATGCCCATTCATCATGTGATAATTGTTCTA
Source organism: Eptatretus atami (assembly GCA_035128595.1). NCBI lineage: Eukaryota > Metazoa > Chordata > Myxini > Myxiniformes > Myxinidae > Eptatretus > Eptatretus atami. Next base: position 70,722,775 of record CM068958.1, on the reverse strand, counting down.
GTTCTGCCATGTTTGATGGGGATCGTCGATGGACTGCAATCTTCAAGTCTCACCGTAAATGTTCAATTGGATTCAAGTCAGGACTTTGACTGGGACACTCAGGAACATTTATTTTCTTATTATTCAGCCACTCCAGTGTGGATTTAGCTTTGTGCTTCGGATCATTGTTCTTCTGAAACGTAAATCTCCTACCCAGTTTCAGATTCACAACTGACTCGAGCAGGTTTTAATCAAGGATTCTCCACTACTTTGCACCATCCATTGTCCCTTCCATCCTGAGAACCTTGCCAGTCCCTGATGATGAAAAGCAGTCCTATAACATGATGCTGCCACCACCATGCTTGATAGTAGGGATGGTGTTGACTGGATGATATGCAGTGTTCGGCTTGCTCCAGAAATAACGCTTTGAATTTAGACCAAAAAGTTCAAGTTTTGTGTCGTCTGACCACAAAACTTTCCTCCACATGATTGCAGTTTCATAAAGATGCTTTTTCACAAACTCCATATGAGCTTTTAGATGTCTTTTTCAGTAATGGCTTCTGTCTTGCCACCTGTTCATAGAGGCCAGCTTTGTGAAGGGAACGGGATATTGTTGATTGATGAACACTGATCCCCATCTCGGATATAGAGCCTTGCAGACCTTTCAGTCATTGTTGGATTTACAGTGATAACCCAAACTAGTTTCCTGCTTTCCCGGCTGCTGAGTTTGTATGGGCGATCTGATCCGGGTAGAGTCTTGGTGGTATGATACGTCTTCCACTTATTACTGATTGATTTCACCGTACTCAAAGGGATAATGAGTGACTGAAATCTTCTTATAACCCTCTCCTGAATGGTGATTCTCCACCACTTTATGTCTGATTTCTTTGGAAAGCTCCTTGGTTTTCATGTTTGCCTCGGTGGTTGACCAAGTCAGTTTCACTTTAAAACCCCTTAGATAAGTGGGGGAGCTTAATTTTTTATGTTAAACCACTGATGACATGCAGGTGATTACATATATTGACCCAGTGAGTAACCAGAAAATCTAATATCTGCCTTTGGTAGTCCATGAAACCCATTACACCTTTTTTGTGACGTTTCAAATAAATAATTTGCTCCCGAAGTGATTTCGGGTTAATTAGGCAAAGGGTTTGAAAAGTTATGCAACTGAGAATCATCTGATTTTCTCTGCAAATTGAACTTAATAACATTTTATCTGCACTTTTTAGCTTTATCACTTTGGAGTAGTTTGTGAAGACTGTATATCAAGTTTGATGTGAAAGCTTCATGAAATAAGCTCAGGTGGAATCACAATGTGAAAACTTTGGAGGGGGGTGAATACTTTTGCCAGGCACTGAAAGTCAAAATGGAAACTAAATACTCACTTGTATGATAAATTGAAAATTATTTGGACATATTTCGCTCAAATCAAGAATCGGTTCACAAACGGGGAATAATGATGAAACGGCAACAAGAACGGCTCATTAGTCCAAACGACATAGTGCTATCAGTGGTTTCCAGAGGAAAGCTATCTTTAATTCATTTTTCAGCATGACTTGCACAAATAAGATAATTCAATCAAAGATCATGGGAGATGCTTCCCAGAAAGGTAGGTTACCATGAACAATTGCAGGACAAACGTTGCATATATTGTGGCTATGATGATATAATAGCAAGCCCCTTCAACATTGCTCAGCTGAAATTACAATTAAATGAGCAATTTAGCAGACAAGCAGGCTGGCAGGATGGCCTAGACTAGAGATGCGCACACTTACCTGTAAGCTGTCTAGCCTGGGTTCAAATCTCGACGCAGCTATAAACTGTCACCCTGGTGTTTCACAGGCAGGTTGATCCATCAATATGTGTGCCGAACTTCAGATGGACAATAAACGGGTGCCACGTCTGCCGGCATTGGTTGGTGCATGTTAAAGATCTCACGGTGCCCTTTGCGAAGAGTAGGTGAGCTATCACCGGCATCATGAACAAATTCCAAATTATTGCCCTTACCTACAGAGGGCATTGCATTATTGGAACAGCCACATCCTCAGCCAGTGATGTTGCCCCACAGCCTTGTGCTGTATACAAAAGAAAAAGTAGAAGCATCCGAAGCAACCAGTCGATGATCTCGAATGAGCAATTAAAATTGCAATGTTTTTCACCTTTTATTAATGGAAGATTTATGTTGTTAACGAGTTATATTCCAACTGTTACACATTATCAAAATAACACTATTCCAATGCTTTGCACACAGGGAAGCTCATAAACTCTCAATAATTATCGAACCAAAAAATATATAGATCTGTATGGTCAACTTGTATACAAGTAAGGCTGACAAAACAGCTTTGATTTTGATTGCAATGGCAAAAAAAATTATGGTACGTCAGTGCAATTTATTTTATTCTATTATTTGTTCAACCTGATGTCTAAATGTTTAAAAAAAAAAAAAAAAAGTTCTCCTATTTTTAGTTCAAAATGCAATTTAATTTTGATGTACCACTCAGGAGGTAAAAATTAGTTGAAATTCACGATATGAAAAATAAAATGGAATTCAATCCGATGTAAGACTCATTTTGAGATTCAGTTCACACCTACACACAATCCTAAGCAAATGCTTCATCTGTGAACAGTTCCAAACCATTGATGATTAACTTCATCATATTTCATGGTTTTCCCCCTCCCACACTGATTGACCCAAAGGCAGTTAAAGTGTATTATCCATGTAGTGCATACTTATAAAGTTCACGTCTTTCATATGCGTGTCATCATCTCATGTATATTTTTTAATCGATAGTTATATTAATTACCATGACCTACCTGAAGAATCACAGTCAACAACTAGAAGGGCACTCAGTAGAGCGCATACCTCTGCCACGTAATGCCTGATCCATGAGAACATATCGGGACCAATACATTTTTGAAATATCATGCTATACAGTACTATCTCATTTTTGTCCCTATCTCTCAATGGTGAAGAATCACTTTAAAAATTCTAGTAGTCGGATCCGGATCTTCACAAAATCTAATTATTTCGTCCTTGTCATACACCAAATCTGTCCACAAAATTTCATTCGGATCCGTCCACAACTTTTTGAGATATCCTGCACACAAACAAACAGACATACAGACAAACAGACAGAAAGGGGTGAAAACATAACCTCCTTCACCTTCGGTGGTGGAGGTAATAATTCACACAAGCTTGTCTACCATTTTACAACTACATCAGATGTCCAGGGAGTACATTGATCATGGGTGATAACTTGATCAAAGCGTTATTATTCCCACGCTTTTTGAAAAAAAACGGGAGGATATTGTAATCGGCTCTGTTTGTCTGTCTGTCTGTCATGCTATCTCCTTAACGGTTCTGCAGATATTCACCAAACTTGGTAGTTATGATCAACACATAGCAAGAATGTGCATTTTCACCCCACCCCTGCGGCAGGGTCAAAAGGTCAAAAACCAAAAATGCAATTGCAAGCACATTTTTAAACATTTTATAATGAAACTTCAGTGACCTGAAATCAACATTGGGGGATGCATGGAATATGTAATGATTTCTTTGCATTTGGCCTTTAGTTCAAGTCACAGTAGGTGGGGATTGCAGGTCACAGGGGTCAAAACAGGAAAAAAAAATTTACTCAAAATTTGATATTGGGTCAATCCTCGTGGAACTTTTTGCCATCTTCATCTTTGCCTTAAGTGGGAAGCGTGGGGATTTGTGATGGCATGCCATTGACTTTCAAGGAAACAAGGAAATCCAACACAGGTGGAGGCCAGTCAGCCCATCATGACTGTGCGAACACCACACTGATCCATCCACACAAGATCCAAGGAAGAAAATGCAAAAAAATGTTTTTAATTAATGAAAACATTTTTTGTTTGTTTGTTTGTTTTTTTTGTTTTCTTCCCCTCAGGGGGAGGGGGCATGGGCTTGGTTAAAACACTCATCAACCACACAACCCCCCTTGACAAGACCCCCACCAACAGCACTCCGTACACATTCACACAATCAGCCATCAATGCTCAAACTATATAAAAGTCCGATCAACATTCCCATACCCCTCTATCTCCATAACTTCCAGGTACTTATCTAATTCCAATTTAAACGTATCCACTGTTTCTGCTGCCACTACCTTTCCAGGGAGACCATTCCATGCATTAACTACTCTCTGAGTAAAAGTCCGCTGCCTCACTACCGTCTTAACTCGCCTCTTCATTACTCTCAGGCTATGGCCCCTGGTCCTATCACTGTCTACTCTGTTGAATAATTCATCTGCACTTATTATGTCTATACCTTTCATTATCTGAAACATCTCCATCATATATCCTCGTAACCGCCTCCTTTCTAGTGAATAAAGCCCTGTCTCCTTCAACCGCTCCTCATAGCTGAGTCGAGCTCGGCCCGGAATCAATCTAATAGCCCTACGCTGAACCCTCTCTTTGGCATCTACGTCCTTCCGGAACTGTGGTGACCAGAACTGCACACAATATTCTAAATGTGGCCCTCACTAAATTCCTGTATAATGTTAACACCACCTCTTTTGATTTATAAATTATCCCCCTCCGAATACAACCTA
>CM068958.1:70700627-70714562 GCA_035128595.1 Eptatretus atami | reverse complement strand
TTGTTTGTTTGTTTGTGTGCAGGATATCTCAAAAAGTTGTAGACGGATCCAGAGGAAACTTGGTGAATACGTTGGGTGTATGACTGGAAAGAATTGATTCAATTTTGGTGAAGATCCAAATCTGGATCCAGATATGATAATTTTTTAAGTGATTCTTCACCATAGAGAGCTCGGGCTAAACCGATATATAGCAGGATATCTCAAAAAGTTGTGGACAGATTCAGTCAAAACTTGGTGGACACGTTGGATGTGTGGCAAGGACGAGTTGATTAGATTTTGGTGAAGATCCGAATCCAGATATGGATACGAGAATTATTTAATTTTTAAAATGATTCTTCACCATTGAGAGGAGGAGAGGAGATTGGGACCATACTCTGTGCAGAGCGTTGGTGCTGCTTAAGCAGTCTCCTTGCTATTGGCACAATCCTTGATGGGTCGCCAATCCGACACAGGATACCAGCATGCTGGCACTCATTTTGCCGACCTCGGAAGGATGACAGGCCGAGTTAACCCCACCTGGTATTAATTCAACAGCTGAGTGGGATTTGAACTCAGGACCCTAGGATCCAAATCCCGCCACCCGAACCATTAAGCCAACACCATTGAGAGATGGGGCCAAAAACGATATATGGCATGATATTTCAAAAATGTATTGGGCCCGATATATTCTCGTGGATCAGGCATTGTGTGGCGGAGGTATGCACTCGACTGAGTGCCCTTCTAGTCTTGATTTTGTGTTGATAAATTGGAGTGGTGTTGATGTGGTGCAAGCATGATGGGCTGAATGGCCTCTGCCTGTGTCTACTTCCCTTGTGTGTTACCACAGGAAGCAGAGAAAGGCAAGCTATCTCACTCTCAAGAGAAATCAATTGAGGTGAGCTCAATCTTTCCTGATATGGCCATAATGGAGTCAAACCTGCCGGTGATGGTATGTTTAAAACACTTCTTCATTATCTCTCCGTTTACTCACTATGAACGACCATTAACATCGGGATCTCATTATGTCTAGTACCAACCGATGCACGTACAAATACTTTTGTTGAACCACATATATAATTCCTTTGTCATATATACATATATATATACACTGTTTAAATATATATATATATATATTGTTTAAATATATATATATATATTGTTTAAATATATATATATATATATGTATTGTTTAAATATATATGTTGTTTAAATATATACATATATCAAAATATATCACATATATCCCTTTGTCCACATATATCAAAAGTTGTTTTAAAAAATCACCCAGAAAATCTAATCTCTGCCTTTGTTAGCCCATGATGTTACAAAAAATGACGTTAAAATTTATTGATTTGAACTTATTTCACTACACTCAAGATCCAATCTGCCTGGTGGCAGATTTCACTTGAAAGGCTTAGCCCTCTGACCATGTTTGCAATTAGACTAATAACAATTTAATGATTGTTTCGAGATTATTCTGGAAATGCAGAATAGCAGCCAACTCGTAAGTGCAGAAATGCTAAATAAAGCACGGGGAGGTTGAAACAAAAATAGGTCGCTTTCTACCAACAATAGCAAATCTCAAAATCTTTTAATACTGCTGAGAAAGCTGCCATAATAACGAGATAAATGAAATGCTATTAAGATGTTCAAATGTGAGAAGCCAGATGATCAAGTTTTCCTCATTTCATCAGTTCATTCTAATAAGACATGACTAAGAAGTTGAATAATGATCGGAATTCAAATATTGATAACATTTTTTTCACAATTACATAACCTTGGAATATCAAGCAAATTAAGTTCAGGATTTATTTAAATTTGTCCAAATTCCCAAAGGCTCAGTGCCAAAAAGTCCTACAACGTTGAAATAATTGAGAATTGTAATATAGCTACAACTTATGAGACAGCTCAAAGACATTGGCAATGAGATACTAAGAAAAGCCAGAAGTGATCAATAAGGTTATTGGCCTCATTATGTGCTCCACAAAATGACGGTGTCAGGTTATTGAGAAAACAAATCCAGGATGACTGAATGGTCGAAGGAGCTGTATTAAGGACAGTGTCCAGTGTTTGAATGCCATTTTGACAAGTTGCTTTGTTTGGATTGGCCTGTTTAACATTCTCATCTGAACCACGAGCTCATAATGCTTCAAACCCAGATATAAATCTGATAAACTATATGTATTTGTCTCTTGTCTACTTATGTCCCTCATAGTTTCTGTAACTTGACAGTTGTCCACTAATGTCTTTATCCTGCATACTATTTATGGACAAGCTCCACAGTGAGACATATAAATGCAAAGAAAAGCAAAAAACGAACTTGGCCGTTGTTGGACCTCATCTCCTACAAAGCACGGTGGTTTCCCTATGGGTGACTGACAAATGGTGTAGTTGGGTCCTGACAAAGTAAAGACAGTGTTCAGAAAGTATACATCTCCAATCTGCATTTATCACATACAGGGTCTGCTTCTATGATGTGAAGTCACTTACCTGAAGATCAATATTTGAAAATTTACTTCTACCCATTAATTTTATATCTGACCACCATATTCTGCTGAGATGGCCCGTTGGCCTTCTGTTCCCATGAAGTTACTCTTACCCGTTTTTCAAAATATGTTGGAAAATAAATGTAAAATATTTGGCCTACTATTTTGTTTGACTGAGCCATTAATCATGCATCAACCAGTGATGAGACCTGAAATGTATAAGCTACAACGGGTGTTTAAAACGTATGAACGATGTACTCACAATAGATCAAGACAAGCTGGATTTTTTTCAATGTGTAATTATCTATAATTACTAATTAGTAAGAAAATATTTTTTATTTCTAATTACATATTGTTCTGATTCTGATGTACCATACTGTGTTACAGAGTGCCAGTGCTGCCAAAGCAGTTTCTTTGCAAGGGTTATGCTTGGTGGTTTGCCATTGCATTCCCAGCAGTAGTTAGAGCAGAAATTGGGAATTTTGTCATAGCAGCTCGCCTACTCTTGGTGAAGGAAACAGGGGATCTTTAACATCCCCTAACTAATGCCGGCAGATGGGACGCCCAGTATAACGCCCAACCGAGGGACGGCACACACAATGATGAATCACTGTGCTTGTAAAACTCCAGGAATGACAGTTTATAGCTGGGTCGAGATTCAAACCCAAGCTAGACAGCTTAGAGGTGAGTGTGCATACTTCTCAGACCATCCCGCCGGCCCTACATATTGTTGAGAGATAAAACCATTGGCACGTTAGCATCTCGTTTGAAGAACATTTTGAACAACCCACATATTTTTGCATGTTTTGAAGAGGGAACAATATCACAGAAGTGGAAGTAGTATAGACATAAACTTCAGGAATCCCCAAGACATTGAACTTGAGTGAGCACTTCATGCAAGCCCCAGGTTTAAGTTTTCAAATCAGAGCTCAAATCGTCGTGGCGTCAAAGCTCAACTTCCTACATCAATAGTTCAAGTTTTCTCAAGTAAAAACAAAAGACACAAATGAGAGATTCTGGTAGGATTTCAGTCTGAGTGCTGAAACCAAATCCTTCATTACTGTTAAATGATCTGGTTGCATTCCTCACAAAATATGTCATGCCTTTCAAAACAACAAAGTAGGCTAGAGGTTTATGAAGATGTTTTTTCAATGTTTTTACCAGATATAATAAAGTTCAATTGTGGTGATCTAATCTTTAAAATTTCTCTGCCATATATGAGGAAAGACTAGTTGTATTGCATTTATGAAACAATCAACAGCTGTAGCTTTTGACTAACGTTGAAAACATGATTTTCTGTTGCATACTGCAGAATATAGTCCCACTGGGCTCACTGCTGGTGCGTACACTATTGAATATTTATACCGCAGTTCTCCTGGTTACCATTTCACACCATTATATCTTCCCAAATGAAATTGAAATAGCCTAGAATAGACATAACTTCACTTAAAGAGATGGACATTTTCTGCATGAACAGCCAAGAGGCCTTTTCTATACGATGTGGAAATTGTATTTTAAAGTTTTCAGTGACATATTTTGGAAGCCTATTGCTACTACTTTAATGGCTCAAATTATTCCCAGATTCCTATGGGGTCAGCTGAAGGGAGAAGTTTGGTCCAAGTTTTTTTGTATGAAATGGCTGACCACACCTGATATTTAACTGGAGTTGTCAGAAATTTGTAATTTGTTTAGCATGGTGGCGATAACTCACCAACTCTTCATGAAAGACAAGTTGGGATCTTTAATGTTTTTAACGTCTTCCATGCTTGGAATTAAGTACTTTGGAATCAATTCCTCCCACCACTATTAAACACTCAAGCAAGCACACAAACAAAATGGTTGATAAGGAACAGCTGGCTGCGTCATACTAAACACCATCCGGACATCTCCGGTCATCTTTGGACATCACGAGTATAAACCAATGTGAAAATTGGACAAATAGCACTTTTTAGCAATGGGGACTGCTGCTAAGTTCAATTCTGCAGTTTCAGTTTTGAAATTTGGTTCAGGTTAAGAGATTCTAGAGCTTATCACATTTGCGGAAATGAAATAAAGGCAAAAACATTAGCGTCTCCAGGCATTTATAAGTGATTCAAAGGTATGAAAATGAATCACTGCAGCCAGAACTCAAAATCACTCAAGTCAGAGCTCAAAAAATAAGTGATTCAAAGGTATGAAAATGAATTTCAAAGTATGAAAACTGCAGAATTGAACTCTAGAATTACCCTTTCAAATTACCTTTTACAATCCTTGAGAAGAAACATTTAGAAATACCATTTTGAATAACCCTTTAGAATTAACCTTTAGAACCCTCTGGAATTACCCTTTGGAATCACCCTTTAAAATTACCCTTTGGAATCACCCTTTAGAACTCATTAGAATTACCCTTCAGAATTACCAATTCGAATTACCCTTTAGAATTGCCCTATAAAACTTATTAGAACTCATTGGAATTTAAAAATACCCTTAAGAAGGACCCTTTGGAATTACCTTTTAGAACTCATTAGAATTACTCTTTAGAATTACCATTTCGAATTACCATTCAGAATTACTCTTTAGAACTCAATACAATTACCCTTTAGAACTCAATACAATTACCCTTTAGAACTCATTAGAATTACCCTTTAGAATTACCATTTCGAATTACTATTTAGAATTACCCTATGAAACTCATTAAAAATTACCATTTTTAACTCATTGGAATCATCCTTTTAAATTATCTTTTAGAACTCATTAGATTATCCTTTAGAATTACCCTTTAGAACTCATTAGAATTACCTTTAGAATTCCATTTCGAATTACGATTTAGAATTACCATATAAACTCATTAGAATTACTATTTCAAAGTCATTGAATCATCCTTTTGAATTATCTTTTAGAACTCATTAGAATTACCTTTTGAATTAACCTTTAGAACTCATTAGAATTATCCTTTGAATTAACCTTTGAACTCATTAGAATTACCTTTAGAACTCATTAGAATTACCTTTAGAACTCATTAGAATTATCCTTTAGAATTAACCTTTGGAATTTCCCTTTCGAATTACCTTTTTGAATTACTATTTATAATTACCCTATAAAACTCATTAGAATTACTATTTCAAAGTCATTGGAATCATCCTTTTGAATATCTTTTAGAACTCATTAGAATTAACCTTTAGAACTCATTAGAATTACCCTAGAATAACCCTTTAGATTTACCATTTTGAATTACTATTTAGAATTACTCTTCAAAATCACCTTTAAAATCACCCTTAGAATACCTTTTGGAATCACCCTTTAAAATCACCCTAGAAGTTACCCTTTAAAATTATCCTTTTTACTGGTGGTGGTTTCCAGATGTGCTAGATATTGAAAAGCAATGGGTTATTGGCCTCATGGTGGTTTCCTCCCTGTGTGTGACAAAACTATGGCAGAAACGGATTATTTTATAACCCTTTAGACACCTTCAATGAGCATGGATTGAATCCCACAACCTACATTGATAGACTACCCAAACTGAGTAAGACTCCCCACATTTTCAAGTAATGTAACTTTTTAATGGGTGAGGGTGGAGTTTTCACCAGCATGCCTTGCAGTTGAGTTCAGATTCTGCTGTCAGTCCACACAGCATTAAGGTTTAATCATGACTCCAAAGAACATTAATTTTGCTGGTTGCCTTGGCCATTGCTACTTGTTCGCTAAAGTTCACTAATAATTCTGGATGTGGATTAAATGTTTATGTCCACACATAATCACTGACTTGATTAGTCAGTGTTGTGATGCTGTTCCACCAATCCCACAATGGTCTGCCTTGGGAAAGGGTCTGAAAAGAAATCAGAGGCAGCTCGAATCGCCAGCCAACTCGGGTTAGTGAAATTAACATGGAAACGCAGTAACGAGGTAAAAGGGTTTTCTATCCATGGAAAGGAGGCGTTATTGTCTTTCAGAGACAATACAACAGCAAACAAGGTGAACTCGCCCGCAAAGTACATTGTAGGATTAGCAAATTAGGTCAGTTCATGTTATTAAACTGATTAAAAATATTTGACAATAAATATGCTGTACACCTAACATGATTTTAATAAATAAAATATATTAAAAAAAACAGTATAGGGAATAAAATTTTGTTTGCAACTTGATTGTGTGCTTGAGTTTTATGTTATGAAAATAATTCAAGCAAAAAGAGGATGCTGTAGAAAGTTGAGGCTCTCCCTGTGTGTGATGAAACTTCACAGCTAATTTAATTTGTTTGCCAAATCACAATTTTCCACAATAAGAGATTCACATTCAGGATCTCTGGAATATCAAACACATTTTCCAATCACTGCAGCATCTTGTCCTACACTAGATAGATAACTAGCAAAAGTATCCGTCCACAGTGACGGGAAAAGTATAATTTAATCTATCCATTAAAATTATTTCATGGACTTTAAAAAGCTTAATTGTGTTGCACTCAAAAAAATCCAGTCTTTTAAATTTGAGACAACTTGGTCATCCTGTTTGCCAAAAATGTACGTTGGTCACTTTCGCCTCAAAACGGACTTGGAGGTATGACAGATGGTACGGCAGAGGGTGGAGTCATCAGTAAAGAGATAAAGAGGATCTTCTAGGGAGTTGGAGAGATTATTGATGAAAACCAGAAAAAGCACAGGGTCCAGAATGCTGCCTTGAGGAACTTCAGCCTGGACGGGAAGAGGAGACGACAGAATTCCATTAAGAGCCATGGGTTGACTGTACAGGGAGGAAGTCCATGAGTCATTCGTGGAGATTTCTTGGATACCATAAGAGGAGAGGTGAGCAGTGCGGGATGCCAGACCGTACGAAGCTCGCAATATGTCTCGGGAGATGGCTCTGTCTCATGTCTGGCATTTAGGACCTCCATCCATTGTTGAGAAAGCAGAAGCAGCATGTCTAGGGTAGAGTGACCTGGTCTAAATCCAAATTGTGGTTGGAAATCAAGCCAAGAGAAGAGTATATACTGTATATATGTTATTATTATTATTATTATTATTATTATTTCTGGGTAGGTTCAGTACTACCAAAGCAGCCTCATGGTAAGGATTACACTGGGTGGTTTGTGTTTACCTTCCCAGTGGTAGTCGGGCAGGAATTTGGAATTTGTCAGGATGCCAGCCATAGCTTGCTTACTGTTGGTGGTAGCCTGGTGTTGGCTCAGTGGTTAGGGTGGTGGCTTGGGATCCAAGGGTCCTGAGTTCAAGCCCCGTCGGCCGCTGAATTAATACACCAGGGGGTTGACTCAGCCTGTCATCCTTCCGAGGTCAGCGGAATGAGTACCAGTTCCAGTGTGTGTACTGGTAGAGGGGCACTGCATCAGCGACACAGTCGCGCTTCAAGAAATGATAGATACCCCGGCAGCTAAGCTGCCATACTACACCACACACTGTTGGTGAAGGACACCTTGGGATCTTTAAGGTCCACAACTATGCTGGCAGATGGGACCCCCGGCTTAACATCCAGCCGAGGAATGGCAAACACATTTGATGCTTTGCTCTGCATGTGAAACACCAGGATGAGAGTTTGCAGTTGGGTAGAAATTCAAACCAAACCTCTACATCTCAGAGATGAGAGTGCATACCTCCAAGCTTTCCTGCAGCCGGTGGTGGTTATTCTTTGGTAAGAAAAGTTACCAGCACAGCAATCTTCATCCATATAGAGTCTGCCTTCATCCATATAAGGGTGAGCACTCCAGTATTGTACCTTCTGAAGATGGCTTGGGAAAAATCACTTAAGCTGCTATGATTCTCTATGCCCCATGCTATTTGTTGATCTGAGGTCTCTGGACTTTGGACCAGACTTTGTTGGATAAACTGGTGTTCTGAGCACTCAGCCATAGTCTTCCCTCAGAGTCTGCTCTAGGCTGTACCTGGAACAGACTCTGAGGGAAGGGGACAGCTTGGTGGTAACAAGCCAAGGAACAGTATTGACATTTATAGCTCGTGTCCATGTTAAAAAGATAATCGATTCCGATTACTTTTATGCTTCCAATCTGTTTACAGTTTACACCCTCAAGTTTGCAGATCTCAATGTGTGTGCTGCAGTTAGTAACGCTAACCATGGTGTTCTTGATGTTTATATTAATGATTTTGATTTTGTCTGTTTGTCTGAAACCAAAACTGACTCATTTGAAGAGGATTTATTTCCAAACTTCTTCCCAGTGCTTAAGGTGAAGAAGTCTCTTACTAATAAGTTTGGTGGGTGCATAGTCTGTGTACAGTAAAAGATATTCACTCTGACCATATTTCATTAATTCCGGACACCTGCTCAGAAAACATTTTATGGCTGAAGGTCAACGAGGTGGCTTTTGTCCTTGAATATACGAGTATATTATTGGTGATGTCTATATAACTCATGATGGTTCTGTGTGCCATCACAATCCTATTTTTGATATTATTGCAAAAGACATTATAAACTTTGGTAGTAATTCTGACATACCCTGAATATTAATTGGTAACTTCATTTCAAGAACCGGCCTTTTAAACGACTTTATTGATATTTAAAAGTCCGTCGCTATTGTTGCTGGTATTGACTATGTTAATAATGACCTATTGAATAGTAAACACAATGTTGAACTGCTTGGGATCACGAATGACAGATTTAATCTTGATAATGTGATTAACAATCTTAGTTATGAAATTATTGAACCAAGGAAGAATCTTGATTTGAAGATTGTTAATTTTAGGTTTGGTGCTGACTTTGGTAAAGGAAATTACTCCTGTCATAAACCTAATGGCGAAAGTACTGTTGATTACGTGTTGATGTCACTGCTTCTTACGTCCAGAATTGTAGATTTTCAAGTTGGTTGTCATGACCCATGTTTGTCTGATGTTCAGAGCCCTGTAAAAGTAACCATCAAAAACTGAACAGGTAGCTCTATTTGTCATCCGTCTCATCAGGTTACTGCTGTCGATCTGATTGATGATTTGTTTAATGTTAATCATAATATGGGTTGGGTTAAATAACTGCCTGAACATGCTGAGGAGTGCATGGATCATCGTTCTTTTAATGTCGAAAATCTTGTCCTAATCAGAGAAGCTCGATAACATACAGTACGATTCACTAGATCAAAGTAAGCTTGATGAACTAAGCCTGGTGTTGGCTTAGTGGTTAGGGTGGCTGGCTTGGGATCCTCGGGTCCTGAGTTTGAGTCCCGTTGGCTGCTGAATTAACACCAGATGAGGTCGACTTAGCCTGTCATCCTTTCAAGGTTGGAAAAATAAGTTCCAATGTACTGGTAGAGGGGCACAGCATCAGCGGTGCAGCTGTGCTCCAAGAAATGATAGCTACCCGGCAACCAAAGCTGCCATACGCAAAAAGAAGCTTGATTAACTCATAATTAGCTACCCGGCAACCCAAGCTGCCATACGCAAAAAGAAGCTTGATTAACTCATAAATCACTTGTGTGATATTTATCTGAATCCTGCAAAGCTGCTGTGTTTGATTAAGAATAAACCTACATCAAATATATGAACTGGTAAGCCATGCAAGCCCCATTGGACTGGAACTATTGGTGATAACAAGCCATGGTTTTACCAAGATTGTCACGCATGCAAAAAGGTCTCAATGTCTCAAAATAAAAAAATAAAATCAAAATAGAAAAATACTTTCGCAGCTAAATCTGAAATTAAAAACTATGTGAGGCAATACAACATTTTTTGTCTCTGCTAAATCTAAGACTTTAAAAAAAAAAAAGACCCGAATAAACATTTGAGAGAAATGAAGCAAAATAATCCTGTCTTTTTGGGAAGTAGCGAATAGAGCGTGCTCATACAAAGTGAATATTGTCAAGATTTATTTGGATATTTTTGTTGAACATTTTAAGACACTCAGAAGTGGAATAGTGGTTACGTGAATGATAAAAATTTTGATCCAAGGACCATTGATCATTTTGTGAATGAATGGATTCATGGTGACTTTTCTGCTGAAGAGCTTTTGTCTTTAATACCCAAACTCAAAAATAACAAGTCTTGTGGCATTGATAGAATTATTGACAATTTTTTTAAATCAAAAATTGCCCAGTTACTGTAATCCAACTTACAGTGAGGTTATTTAACTTGGTATCGAATTCAGAAATAGGACCATACCGTTGTATAAAAATAAAGGATCTATTGATGATTCAGAAAACTACAGTGGCATAACTCATTGGAGGTGTTTAGGCAAGCTGTTTACTGCAGCAATAAATGCCAGACTATCAATCTACATAGAGGTATGTGGTATCTCAGGGTGATGAGCAGGCTGGGTTTAGAAAAGGGTTGAGTGACCTAGAGCCGAGACCAGATATGTGCTCAACATGCCATAGTTGATTTGTACTTATCCCACCGAAAGAGGTTGTGCTGTGCCTTTGTTGACCACAAAAAAAAGCGTTTGACTTGGTAAATATTCCCTCTCTATGGCAGAAACGGATTTCAACAGGGTTGAATGGTAAGATTATCAATATTGTCTATAACTTATACAGGTAATTCTCTAGCTACCTTATTTTCGTGCAATGTTGGTGTACGCCAGGGTGAAAACTTATCCGCTCTTCCCTTTGCCATTTATTGAAACGACTTTGAATACCTTGTCAGTCAACATTACAATGGTTTGGATTTTCTTGCGTATAATATCAATAATTTCCTGAACGATAGTGACAAAGAAGTTTTTCTCAGGCTGTATGTGTTACTTTATGCTGACAACACAATTTTGATGGCTGAATCTCCCGAGGAATTCCAGCATGCGCTAAATGCAGTAAGGGATTATTGTGAGCTTTGGCATTAGACTGATAATATATCCCAAACAAAAGTTGTCATTTTTTCAAAAGGTGAAGTCCAAAATTTCCCAAATTTTATTTTCAGTAATGACAAAATTGAAGTTGTGAGTGATTATGTACACCGAGGTTGTAATTTTATCAACAATGGTTCTTTTAACAAGGCCATTCGAAACAAATATCTCGAGCAAAAAGAACACGGTTTACTTTTTAACACAAAGCACGTAGACTGAATCTTCCTCTTGATGTTCATGATGCCAATTTTATTATATGGTTGAGAGGTTTGGGGTTGTTAAAACACCACCCATATTGAAATTTTCCATCATAACCGGGCGTAGTGGTGTGCGCCTGTAATCCGGCTACTCGGAGGCTTGGGTTGGAGGATCGCTTGAGGACGGGAGCTCTGCGCTGGGCTGCGCTATGAGAGGGTGTAGGGCAGCCCGGAATCATGGCGAACCCCAATCCTTATCCATGTGTCGTAAGAGGCGACCAGGGTTGCGTCAGGAAGGGCATCCGGCGTAAAACCTATGCCAAATCAGTATGCGGATCATAGCGGATGATCCGCTGTGGCGACCCCTAATGGGAGCAGCCGAAAGAAGAAGAAGAAGAAGATTGAAATTTTCCATCATAAATTTCTGAAACAAATATTACACCTCAATAAAAGGACTGCTAACTATATGATACTTAGGGAAACAGGAAGTTACCCAATCTGAGACTTTATTGACATGAGAATGGTAAATATTTGGTTGCAAATTGTAAGTGGCAAGCAGAACAAATTTTCAGCTGTTATGTTGGATGAGCAAAGTGTCTTCATGAAAGTGAAATATTTGAGTCTAAATGGATATCCGATGTGAAAAGTATTGTTGATCACTATGGCACATGGTTATTCAATATTAGCAAATACAACCCATCATTTTGCTGACAGGAATATTAATGAGTGAGGGGATGGAGAAGGAGGGAGAGAGAGCAGGGAGAGAGAGCAGACAGAGAGAGAGGCAGAGATAGAGAGAGGAGGACAGAGAGAGAAGAGAGAGAGGACAGAGAGAGAAAGAGAGAGAGAGAGGACAGAGAGAGAGAAAGAGAGAGAGGACAGAGAGAGAAAAGAGAGAGAGGAACAGAAGAGAAAGAGAGAGGACAGAGAGGGAGAGAGAGAGGAGAGAGAGGAGAGAGAGAGAGAGAGAGAGAGAGAGAGAGAGAGAGAGAGAGAGAGAGAGAGAGAGAGGACAGAGAGAGAGAGGACAGAGAGAGAGAGAGAGAGAGAGAGAGAGAGAGAGAGAGAGAGAGAGAGAGGAGAGAGAGAGAGAGAGAGAGGTATAGAGATATAGAGATATATGAGAGTTAGCAGAGAGAATGTGTTTTGCTTTTTTGAACAAAACACACACACACACACACACACACACACACACACACACACCTGTGAAGAGTCCCTTTACAAATCCAAACCGACATATTTATACCATGTCAGTGTGTGCTGTCTACATACCTCTTTGTGCTTGTACATATAGTGAGTGACCTTTGCCCCCCTCAGGTCGGCTCACTCCGAATCGAATCAGATGAGTACATGCTACACTTTGGGGAAGCAGTGTAAACAGCCCCCCACCCCACCCCCTACCTCTATGTATTACTCCAAAACTCCTTGTGGTCCATGATAACTGTGCGCACGCACTGGCAATATACTCATCCTTTCACTCGCACATGTGCATGGATTCTCACCAGCATGCTCAACTTTACCCACACTCGTGCTGCAAGTTACGTATAGCATGGCATATCCACTTCCACGTGCCGGAGCACATGTTTCGCAAGATGGCCGTGTCACCTCCGCCACAGCGCCATGCACCATCGGGCCACGCAGCATGGGCTAGTGTGAATTTAGTCCACAAATCCTATGCACCGCACACATGTAACCAAGCATGCAGGCATGTACCCCCACAGAGTGTTCTTTACAAATCCAAATCTCCCAATTCTTACCACCTCCCGATTGAGACACGAACTGCACTGTTATTGACTGTAGGGCACTCAGCAAGTGGCCTAAGCACTCACGCAAGCACTCCAATTAAATGTTTGAGGAACAGCTGGCTTGGCAAGCAATAGCAAGCTGATTGGTAAAGGCACACACCCGCAAAAAACAAAACTTTGCCGATTTCTTAACATTTTCAGATTTCACTCTAGATTTTGACAATTATTTAGTCCACATGATCCGATCCTCCAAACTCAAATTATGTTTCGATTACATACTTTATTTAGTCTGGGAGAGTAGATTGTGGAACATCGCATCATGTAATGCATGAAATCGCTACATGCTCCTGATATGAAAATGATAGCACTTGCAAAAGCGATGTATACTGCAATTGGAAGGTATGTAGGTGAGGCATTTGATGATATGAGTGAGGAAAGTGGAAAAAAAAATTGGAGCGCTTTATCGTTAAAAAACCATTGAGGCCTGTTCCAAGTCAAGGCGTTGTCGGACAGGCCAACATCAATGGCAAATTAAGACACAATTAAGGGATTAGTGAGGTGACCGAGGATGCGCCTTAAGACCAAGGTGAGGGACAGCGAGGTGACCGAGGATGAGCCTGTGATAAAGGATAATTAAATAAGGCCATTACTTATCTTCAGGAGTCTGAAATTAACCCAAACACCCAATTTTCACTCGTGCACTACCGTGGAGTTCCCTTAGTATGCATGCAAAGTTTGGGACTGCTAGGTTTCATGGTTTTGGAATTATGG
>CM068958.1:70664156-70685437 GCA_035128595.1 Eptatretus atami | reverse complement strand
ACTTGAGTGACCTAGCAGTATTGGCGGCGGAGGTTTTGCACTCTACCGAGTGCTCCCCCTCTAGTTAAGCTTTGTATTCTCGGTTTTGTCATTTTTGAGGATGAATAAGTGACAAAACTTCAATGAAATGAAACAACCATGTTTTTACACTAAGGTTAAAGTTTTGGTTCCTCCATGGCAGTTGCACTGTTATATTACATTTTATTTATCAAAAGGCACACATTCACCAAAGAACAGTGTAGACTGTTTATGAGCTTGTGGTCCTGTAATCGTTCTGAGACACCTTTCCTTTATACCTGCGATATGTAAATACTGTATCTGTTATGCTTTTCTAAAAGAAATGTGCACCAGATAAAAATACACCATCAGAGATGGGGAATCCCCCACCATTGAATGAAAAAGGTTCATACATTATCCAGATAATGAGGGAGGTGAATTGGAAACAAGACACCATTTGGTCATCATCTCGAAAAAGTTCCCCAGGGTGAGGAACGTAGTAACCAAAAATATTTGAAATCAGATAAGCGGTTTTCCATTTATTACAAAAAACATTTTTTTCAAGATGGCCGCCCCAGTCGGCCATCTTGGATCCGGCCACACCCAAAATCAATAGGGTTTTTCCTTTTCAGGTGGTACATGTGTGACCCAAATTTCAAATCGATATGGCGAAAAAATTTTTTTCAAGATGGCCGCCCTATCGGCCATCTTGGATCCGGCCACACCCAAAATCAAGTGTTCTTCCTTTTCAGGTGGTACATGTGTGACTCAAATTTCAAATCGATATGGCGAAAAAACATTTTTTTCAAGATGGCCGCCCCAGTCGGCCATCTTGGATCCGGCCACGCCCAAAATCAATAGGGTTCTTTCCTTTTCAGGTGGTACATGTGTGACCCCAATTTCAAATCGATATGGCGAACAGTTTATGAGTTATCGCACTCACAGCTATAAATGTTGACGCCCAGCCAGCCGGACGGACGGACCGACGACCCGGTGACAACAATATCCCCTTTCCGCCACGCCGGCGGCGGGGGGGGGGGGGTAAAAAAAGATTGATCGATTTATTTAAAATGTAGTTGCTAATTCTAGCACAAACTAGTGGTCTGTATTGGTGGCACAAGAGAATAAAAACATAAGAATACCAGACTAGGCATGTGTGCCTCTGCCAGGCTGAACAGTTTACGTTTTGATCCCAATGACAGGCCGGATCCAATCCGGATCTTCACCAAAATCGAATCAATTTATCCTTGTCACACACCAACCTGTCCACCAAGTGTGTTGTCAAATCTGTCCATAATTTGAGAGACAGACGGACAAGGGTGAAACCGTAATCTCCGTCCACCTTCAATGGCAGAGGTAACTATAACAGCACTCACTAGAGCGCATACCTCCGCCACTCTGAACAGTTTACGTTTTGTATCCCACTTATCGGCCCGATCTGCATCCGACCTGAACCAAAATCTAATCGGCTTGTTCTTGTGATCTACTCAACCTCTCCATCGAATTCCATCCCGATCCAGATCTTCACAAAATCGAATCATTTTGTCGTCGTCGCACACACAACCCTCCACCAAATTTTTCGTTCCGAATCTGTGCGCAATTTTTTGAGATTTCCTCTTCACAGATAAACAAAGACAGACAAAGGTGAAAACATAACCTCCATCCACCTTCGGTGGCAGAGGAAAAAATGGTTAGAATTATCTGCCGCAAAGGATCACGAGGTGCTGACATTTTGGGCTTTACCCACTGAGCAAAAGAGGGTTGATTGATTCATTGTTTGACAATGTTCAACATTAAGAAAAAAAAAGAATCCTGCAGAACTCCATATAATTCTCGAATCCTATTTAGAGATTTTTCTTTCGGTGCATTTCAGAAAAGATGTAAATTCAATGGATCCACAGCTAAGTGGTTCCACTGCGCTGTTGTATAACGTGGTAATAGTGTATCGGCACACTGGGTTCTCAAGAGCACGAGCGTTGCTGTTTTACTTATCCCAGACACAGGTAAAGGATTCTGCAAAGCATTCGCTCAACATTTTCAACTGCAAATGACTAATCATTGTAGCACCGAGGGCTTATCCCAGCTGTACCACCTTCAGGGCATCGTAGTTACAAGAGCTGATGATTCACTGCCAAACCGCCTACTAGCTCTGCTCAACTTAGCTTTCCTGAGAGTGAGCATTGTAATTAATTCCATGAGCAATCTTCCTCAAGATTTCTTTTTCTTTTCTCTTTCTTTTAGAATCATTTTTCTTCCTTCCTGTTGATTGATTTTGCTTTTTTATGACCAATTAAGAACAACTGACTGTCAGCTTACTTACTTGTTGCATCATTTATAACAAAGCATCCATGGGGAGGAGGACATTGCTGCTTCGGAAATCCTCCGCTGCGCAAGGTGAGAAAGGCGGTGCCATTGTTGTGTTGTCATTAGTACCCAGAGTGCCCTGGAAGTGATGGCACTTCTTCCAAGTTCAATGGCTGTGTTTGTTTCATTTAACAGTCCTGTGTTGTGTCTCGTTTAATCGTCTGTATGTCCATGTGTGCGAGATGTGTTGCAGCTCCATTACGAGCCTTAGATCCTGTAAAAAAATAAATAAATAAAAAGAATAGAAAATATTTTCTCATCTTTTACATTTAAATGCCAACAAATCAAGTACTGTTGAGCAGGCAGAATATCCCAAAGGTAGATTCCTCTCATTTCAGCCGTCACATCTGAGTGCGATTCCTGATCCAGATATAAACTACTGTCGAGTCAGAGTTCGACTTCTCACCTGACAACAAATTCTGTTTAGTCAGAGTTCATCCTCGTGCTTCGTAGCAAAGTATTGAATCTGGGTGTTGAGTCTGCCAGCATTTTCTGGTGGTTGTCACAGATCTCAAGGTGTCTTTAACAAGAGTAGGCCATTGTGTGCTGGCATCCTGGCCAAATTCAAAATTCCCACCCTTAAATGCTGGAGCAGCACAACTACCTCATGAACGATGCAACCAGCAGGCCAAGTTCATAATTGAGTCCCAGTCCAATATGCATTCACCAAATAATCTACTGAAGTCGAATGCCTCCATATGATAAAGATGTTCAGACGTCATTCAACATTTTTTTTTTTCATGACAAAGCAAATGTATGGATGAAAAGAGATGCTTAATACAAGAGTGAAATAAAGATCTGGGTCTTCTGAAAATATAATTGCATTTAGAGGAGTAGATTATTTTGTACAGAAGTCTCAGCCTATTTGCAGGAAGTTGACAGTAGCACTTGAAGCAAATTTGTAAGCCTTTCATCTTTGGGGTAGCAAAGGTACCCTAATGGCCTGGATTATTGCTAATTTGGAAGATTTTGGTTCAAGAACAGGACTTGCTTGGCATGAGTTTGTATGCTCATTTCCCTTAACATACGAGGTTTCCCAAGATTTTCTGGCGCCCAAGATGGGACATTAAAATTTTTCTATGTAAGCCACGGCGGTCCCAATGCTGCGTACTTGTACCGAGTCCTCGAGACCCACCAAATCTGTTCATGAATACACCAGCTTTCTTCATTCGTGAAAATGAGAAGTAAATTATAACAAAGATAAATTACAAAACCTGTCTTGGCTGCCGTGTTATATTTGTGCAACGTTCCCTGAATATTATATAATGAAAAGCAAAAAACCGCACCTTGATGGTCTTGGTCTGAAGACGTAGTCCATTGAGAGTGCTGATTGCTTTCTCTGCATCTTTAGGGTCCACGTAGTTAACAAACCCGTAGCCCAAGCTCTGACCTGTGGTGGAGGGAAATGTTGAGACGCCACCTGAGATACCAGGAGCATTAAGGTATGCGTTTTCAAATGTATTCAAAAGTATGTTTCTTTCACACCAACACATCAACTACACATGTTTAATACTCCAGTATGTTATGGGGACCATCTACATAGTAATAAGCAAAAGGGGAGATGGGGAAGAGGGGCGGGGTGGGTGTGGGGGAGCTAAATTTAGGAAATAAAATGTTGGGAAAAAAAAGCAAGGGGTAGAAAGAGAAGGGAAAAATGTATATTGGGAAAAATGAGAAAGAACAGCGAAAGTACATTGGGAGGAGAAGGTAGTAATGGGAGGAAAGGTGCATAAATGGGAAACAGCACACTGCAAAATACAGGAAGGAGGAGGAGGAATAATAGTGACTTTCAAAATGACATGTGAATGCTAAATGAGCCCTTTTGCACATGTGGTGTGTGTGTGTGTGTGGTGTGTGTGTGTGTGTGTGTGTGTGTGTATGTGTGTGTGTGTGTGTGTGTGTGTGTGTGTGTGATTGCTATTTCCTTTGGTGAGGCTTCTCCCACTGATGTCATATATCGTTTGGTGGAAAATTCACCACGCTGTTTCTTTGATATTTATGTTTCTTATGTATTTATTTGATTCTTGGGTATTGACTCGGTGGACACAACTGAGGTTGTGGATATACTGATGTGGATATGTGACAAAGGTTGTGGATCCACCGTTTGGAGAGGTTCTGGACTGAAAGGATCGAAACCTCGAGGAAAAGAATGGTGCCCAGATGATGATCCATGTGGTCGGGAATGTGTGTTGTGTGTTTATGAGTGTTTGTATGATTTGTGTGTGTGTTTCTAAGTATAAGTGTACGTGTATGTGTGTGTTTTTTAAAATTATATACATATATCATATATATATATTAATATATATATATAATATATATATATATATATATATACATGACCCCTTTCTCACAGGTATGCTTACAAGTACTTTCAGCTTCTTGAATTTTTTGTTTTTTTTTGCCATTTCATTCTACAATCCTTATTTGGGAGGCATGGAATATGTCCAGACTGCCCTGAATTACTCCGTTACTAAGGGTCTCTGCACATGCGGGCCGAGCAATCTGGAACGGATTACATCATTTTG
The DNA here is from genome assembly GCA_035128595.1 of Eptatretus atami. Lineage (NCBI taxonomy): Eukaryota > Metazoa > Chordata > Myxini > Myxiniformes > Myxinidae > Eptatretus > Eptatretus atami. The sequence continues at coordinate 70,680,551 of CM068958.1, read as the reverse complement.
AAAGTTGCATATTGATTTGCCATTTTCATATGTACAGTAGATGGGCACCATCCCAAAATCGAGGTTTATTTAAATACATACACAATTTGCATTGCAACTGATTGATTAGTAAAGATGATACATTATTATACGTTTCAAGCATGCTGTAAAAACAAAACCTATTAATGCTGTATATTGGGAGGAAAATGCTTTGTATGCACACCTTATTAACAGACAGAACACCAAAGAAATCAAAGACCCCAAAATACTGTGCTTTATTTAAATATATCAGGAAAAAGCAGTCTGGCTCACAGTGGGGCATAATCTGCTCAAGGTGTGAAATTTTTCTTAATTAAAGTCTTCTGAGTGTCTAGGCTCATTACATACTCTACTCACTGGATAAAAATATAAAACTGATCAAATAAAGTCTATCTTTTGAGGAATCTTGCACAGTACACTACCGAATATCAGCGTGCAACTGGGATTGGAACCTGCTGATCTCTCCTACAAATGACATTGTTACCACTTGGTTTCAGTGAAAGTCCACTGACACACCACCAAACTTTCTGTTAGCCCTTTAAAAATAAATAAATAAATAAATAAAAACGATTTTTCATGGAATCTGATGAAATTCTTTTCAAATCCTGATTCAATTTCATGAGATCTGATGAGAAAATATGTTTGTAAGTGGAGAAAGGTGGATGAGTCAGAAGTTTGCAATAAGAATGTTTATGGCACCGTTATGATGCCATAGGAGAGCAGCGGCTCAGTGTCTCATTGCCCTCTCTGGTGTGAGTTTGATTACCATAGCCTAATCTGGGCAGGAAATAGCAAACCACCCAGCCATATTCCTTTCTCGGAACTGATTCGGCAGAAATCATACTGTGCGTCAGATTGATCCCCTAACCCATTATTTCCAGCGTGAAGGGAAGTGTTTTCGGCACCCACAAAAAATTCCAAAAAAACACAAAATTTTATTTCTTCTAAATGCCAACAGGATTACAACAGTACCAGGCAATGCCTGGCATTCCTGCTATTATTTTTATGTATATATATATATATATATATATATATATATATATATATATATATATATATATATATATATATATATATATACCAAAAGTTTGTTACTCCATATGTGTGCCAACATGCCAGACACGTATATTATAGCATTTATAACATAGATTGAAAATGCATATCAGCGAAATTGAGGTGTTTGTGGTGTGATTTCGACAGGTTATCATGATTTACACAATGAATGATCGGCAAGTGCATGGCTTAACATGGAAAGTAAAAAAAAAACTAATTGTGATTATGTCAGGGTGTACCAAGAACTATGTATAAAAATTCGCTGAAATTGCTGATATTATAAAATGATGACAACTTTGTTCATATCCGTCGATAACTTTATCCGCCATACTGCAAAAGTATTGATCACACCTCGTCAAATGATTTTTTTTTCTTTTCTTATATTTAATTTCGCAGAACTCTAAAATTGGGATGAATTTTGCTTGCTTTGGCATATATATGTATGTATGTATGTATATATATATTTACATCACAAAACCGTTGCCAACATTGCTTTATGCTATTTGTGCCATCTGCAGAGCAGACACATGATTTTCCCAGGGATGGCAAGATAACATAAAGAGGTATGTACACTAGCCTCTGAGCCGTCTCATCTGGGTTGGAATCTCAACACAGTTATAAACGGTCACCCTGGTGTTTTGCATGCTGGACGAGTCATCAATCCACGTGCCTTCAATCGTCAATCAAATGGATGTTGAGCTGGAGGACCCGTCTGCCCAATCCCTGGTTATAGGGACGTTAAACCCATTGTAATATGACAATCTATAGAATACTCGAGGATTGTTCATAAAGTCAGTAGCCTAGCACCGAGTTTGGACAATAAGAATGATTCTTTTTTCGTTTGAGGTTAAAATGTTTTTAAAAAGTATATATTTTAAAAAGGACAGAAAAATGCCGTTTCGTCAATGCTAGTCACTGAACTTTGACAAAAATTCAAGAAATTACTGATCACTTTTTGTAAGGAAAAAAAAAATACATTACTTTCATTTTGTGAGTACCATGAGTGTTTTTCTGCAGCACTGTATTAATTATTAAAAGTAATGTGGAACACGTGATGCTGAGGACCTGTAATTTGCTTCACTTCAGACAGACTTTCTACTCATGGAGAGTGAGCCGTTGCAGCTTTGCAAATGAAATATGACAGGCTCTGTCATCCTTCTGAATTATTCCTCTTCCATGTCAACACACGAGAGATGTTGTATTTGATGTGTGGGTTTTTAGGATTCTGCACATTTATAACTCGATTTTTTTTTCTTTTGCCCCAAAATAGTCAAATATTTAACATGAGAATCATTTATTACATGTTGGCTGAAAAGTGCATGGGCCTTTAAATTTACACTTTTAAGTAATAATATTTATTGCTTTGTGCAACGGTTTGTAATCTAATCTAAGATATGCAAAAAAATATATTTAAACACACCAGAATTTGTTATTAATTTTGCACTTCTCATTGTTCTATGATCATTGTGGCTGTTGTGTATTAGGAAATTAATCTTGTGTGTGATGTCCAACAAATTTTCAAAACCGTTTTATCCACCTAAGTGAAATATTTTTCTTTAAAGCAAACAAAATGAGTTAAAAACAATTCGTACACCACTCCAAGCCAATCTGCACATCACACTTCTAAGTGCACGGGACACCTACGCCATGGTCCCTGCACTATTTCCATATAAATTGGCTTCTCAAAATTGGCCCATTTATCCCAAGGCTACTATAATCACCGGAGTTCAGCGCCCTTGAATGATGCTAGGACAAAGTGAGGCTACACTTGCAGCAGAAAATCTGCTGGGGAACCAAACTCATCTTTCTACATAAACTATCACAAACAATGGCGTATTTGTGCAATGATAACATTACTTTAATACAGCCTCTGTTATTCCCTCCCCCCAAAATAACATTTCATTATAGTCTATTATTTCTCCAGGGATATATTTCACAGTTGAGTCACAATGAACAAAAACAGAACAGATAAGGAATTGACTGTAGCATCCTCAAATTCAAATTAAGCCTACCTTTCAAGGGAGACCTCTATACTCTATCTTGGTAAAAAATATTTAACACAAACTTTATGAATTTTAGATATAAAACACAAATGTTTAATTTTTTAGTCTTGTGGGCATACACACAGAAAAATATAAAAAAAAATTCAGCCATTTGTTTCCGATCAAGTCATGGTGCAAGGAGCAAATCAAGGAGCGTTTTTCCTAACAACCAAAAGGAAAAATGCCAATCATGTCATCAATAGTCTGCTCTGCTCTTTTTCTCATTTGTGAATCGGTTTTGCATAATATATGTGGGCATTGGTAAATGTGTGTGGACATTTTTATGATTTGGCTTCCAGGGTATGACCAGAGTGCATCCAGGTTCAGTGTCATGACGTGTGGGGTGAGTAATTTATAGAACCTCCCTTTGATCGTTAGCCTTATAGATACTTGCTGATGATGCTGTTGCCATGTTAGCATTGTGGTTCTTGGATTTGAGTTCAGAGATAACCAGGATTTTTTTCACACTCGAACTATGCAGAAATTTATTCCTGGTTATCTTATTATGATGCAGCAAACATATATGATCATTGATCATGTATGTATATTTGTGACCAAAATGTCGTCTTCAAATTTTCTTCAACAAGTTCCACCATGTTGTTTATATATATAAAGCTAACCTAAGAAACAGATTCGAGCTAACCTAAGAAAAATTTCCACACACGGTTAATAAAACACTGTACAAACTCTGAACCTGAACTGATTTTCAAAATTTAAATGGTGGAATTGAGCTTAAAGCAGTTCCGACTGTTACAAAAGTGTTCGTTTGGAATACAATTTAAATTCAGCATTGATTGTTTTTAAGACCGATTTATTTTTTCTATAACCATGCATTAACCACACCCCCAACTTTTACCTTTTTTGCTGATATAAAAAGTGGGGTTTATACAGTGGAAAATACGGTACACAATATATATATATTTTTTTTTTTATGGTTGTGGGGTAGATGGAAGAATTTAAGAGGGACTGTAGCATTGTGTAGAGTTGCTTGGTCTGTGGACGTGTAGGAGGCAACTCAATGTGAGTAAGTAGGGAACCTGTGAGCTTAAGTATTACGTGTCACCATACTGGGGGGGGGGGGGTGGTGTTAATTAGTCTGGGGAGTAAGAATAAGCTTCCACAAGTGTAATCGCCCCTCTGTGACTTTTCCCTACGTATTTATAACCAAAACCATTAGGAGGAACAAGCAGGCGTGCCGAGCAGGCAGAAGCCCCGCCTTCCCGGGTTTTGTGCGAGCAAGCCACACCCTGGCTGTGGAGGATATAGGCAAGATCGAGAGGAAGGTTGCTTGCGCATTGTGGGAGGCTTCTTTCTGTATTGGATGAGAGATCGGCAGAGCACACACACGAGGTCAGTGTGAGGAACGCACAAGGCAGAGTTGATTCAAAAGAGAATCAGAGGCGGGAGTTCAGGGCTTGCACATTTCTGGAGCCGGATCCGAGCGGAGGCATGAGGCACATTGTTGGGAGAGGTGAGAGGAGAGGGTGAATGCATGCCGAGGAGGACGACACAGCCATTGTAATCAAGTTAAGGCGATTTGGCTCAAGTGGTGAAGCAAGATGCTGGCCTTTGGCTCTTGGTTGAGTCGGTGAGGACGATCGGAGCACACAAAGCCGTTACACTGGGGCTCTGGGTCCTTGGTGTGGAGTGCCGCTCGTGGATTTCCTGGCATATGTTTGTCCTGCTATGAGAGAAGTGCAATTTTGCACACGTCTGCACGTACTGGTGGAGGCGCCTCAATTCCAGGTTCCACGGGGACCAGCTCTGGGCCAAGCTAAGTACAAGAATCGTGGAAAGGAATGGTTTTCTTTTTATGTTGTTTCCCCATTGTCTGTATTTGAGTCTATGTGAGAGGCACCTCAACTGTAGGATTTATTTACTTTATTATTATTAACATTACCTTTTGAATTATTGTCCTTTGTAAATATTTGTTTATGTTCATTAAATGTATTCATTTTAAGAAACTGTATTCGTGTATTTGTAGTGGGGTTCGAGGATAAACCCCCTGTGCATCCATTTCATTCCCCATGCTCCTCCACCTGTCTGCCATCGTGCCCTATGCCTTTCGAGCACATGTTGAAATCTCCGAGGATCAACGTGTCTGCCTCCTATTAATAAGGAATTGCTCGGCCGTCCCGGGGGCTGTTGGTGTCAACCGCCTGTCACCACAATTTGGGTCGGGGGTGAACCTGGGCCAGCCACCCCCACGACAATATGTATGAATATACATATATACATATATATATATATATATATATATATATATGTATGTAAACACACACACATACAGTTGTGGGACATGTTACATCTATAAAAACAAAGACCAAACTCACATCTCTCATCTCTCACCAGGAGTCTATTTATATAATCGTAGCAACCTGGGTTAATTGATTAGGTGAAAGCCAATTGGTTATTCCTCCACTGACCAGTGAGATAATGTGAGTTTGTTTTCTTTTTTTGATTTAAATGTTGACTGCTTTTTGACATTTGCGCATGGTACATGCTTGGGAGCCTCGATGATATGCGGTTCTGTCTGAGCTGTCGCTGATGATTCACCAATAACTGAGGAAAACAGTCGAGCAGCTGAGGAGTGTGTTGCATTGGGATTATCATGTATGTACTGTTTGTGGATGTCTTTACAGCCATGGAGGAGCTCTGGGAAGAGTTTGAAACAGCAAAGGACTTACCTTGTGTAGCTTTTCATTGTTGCTTTATGCAGCTTTCTTGGGAGGAGTCTACATATATATAGATATATATATATATATATATATATATATATAATATATATATTATATATATTATATATATATATATATAACCAGGAACAGCCCTTCTGACCTAATGATGGCGTCATGCACACCCGACCATTGTTGCTCACAGTTCTGGGTGTGTATATTCAATTGCTCCACCAAGCTCGGGTGTGTATATATAATAATATGTACATATAATTGGTCTTTATTTTGATATATATATATATATATATAAATAGTATAAATATTAAAATAAAGACCAATTATACCAGCAGAGTGTGCTTAGACATTGTAAGTAATAACGAACCGTGCTTCCCCATTGTCTCGGGTTTCTCACCTGCATTTCATTTTTCAAATTTGTTTTTTCATCTATTTATTATTTTCATTTACTTATATTTTCATTAACAGATGCTTTCCGATGGTTCTTGATTTTTCCTGGTGTATCGGCTTTGATGTCCATCAGCACACAGAATTACCGTGGTTCCCAATCGTTTTGGGTTGCGAACCTGCATTAATTTTTTTCATTTTTTTTTCATTCATTTATTTTCATTTATATATACATTAAAAAAAAATTTTTTTTTCATTTACAGATGTTTTCCAACAGTTCTGTGATTTTTCCAGTGTGTCGAATTTGATGTCTGTCGACATGCAAAATTTCAGCTTTCTACGTCACCCAGATTAATATCAGTACCAAACATTAATATCAGTGAGTGAGTGAGTGAGTGAATGGTTAGAATGAGTTTTATATTTTATTTGTTGTTGCAGTAAGGCAATGGTACCTAACATATAGTGATCCCGAGACAGTTATTACCTCTGCCACTGAAGGTAAAGGAGGTTATCTTTTCACTCCTTTCTGTCTGTTTGTCTGTGTACAGGATATCTCAAAAAGTTGTGAACGGATCCGGATGAAATTTGGTGGACAGGGTTGGTGTGTGACATTAACGAACTGATTAGACATTGGTGAAGATCTGGATCTGGATCTGACTATGAGAATTTTTAAAGTGATACTTCACCATTGAGAGATAGGTCCAAAAACGATTTCGTACTGTGTAGCATGATATTTAAAAAATGTATTGGGCCTGATATGTTCTCGTGGATCAGGCATTACGTGGCAGAGGTATGCACTCCAGCGAGTGCCCTTCTTGTTTCATTTGTATTTGTTCAGTTAGCCCTTCCATTATGTCTCATGGATAAATGGGACAAGATGCATGGCATAGGGCTCTTAGTTAGGTCTTTAATTCCATTTGCTATTTTTTGACCTATTTATTTTACTTTCACACATGAACCCCTCCATGCATGCATGCACACCACAGACCAGATGGACAGAGATGCCACCCGATGAGCGACATGGAGATATACTGCATCAGCCCCATTCAAACTGCGCGCCATTTCCCCATTCAAACTGCGCGCCATTAACTAATTGACGCCTCACCTCAGACCCTCATCATGCCCACCACTACACGTCAACCCTCACCATAGTCACTACAACACCTCCTAAAAATCCCCACAATAGCTTACACCAAACCTCTTCACCACAAACACCACAACCTCATCAACACAATCGCTTCAACCGCTCCCAACACTTCAACGACCTTACCACAAACACCACAGCATTTCCCCCACCTCACGACAAACACCGCAACTGCCGTCAGATTCCTGATTGCACACGATAGTCATTTGAGATGTCGGGGAACGGGGGACATTGTGGGTGCCTGCGAGTCAGAACACTTTGGTGTGTAACTTGAAATGCAAGTGAGAGGTGGGACTCATTCGGTGATGACTGAGTAGCCCTGGCGCTCTGCTAAATAACAACACTCATGTGGAGTCCAGCACACATTCCTGGCCTGAGAGCGCTCCCGAAAACCCAAGCCCAATATAAACCATGTAGAAAATGAGGCCACTTTTGGCTCTGGAGTCTGGCGGGGCAGGGATACTTCTCAAAGTGGCATCTGTGTGCCAATGGGGATGCACGGAAATGCCTACAGCGTCTTTTGATCCAATTTTTGGCTCCTCCTTCGCCTGGGCTCTATAAAACTAGCAGTAGAGAGCGAATCCGAGACTCTCCGAGCCGAGTGCCAAACTCACCAAATGAAAGCTGAGTGGTTCTTCACCATTGTGAGCTGAGAGGGCAGCGTGAGTCGCTGAGAATGAGCCAAGCAAGCAGCAATGAGTCATTTCCAAGGAGTACCGGGTCATCACTGGTTCAACGGCGCTCGGCTTCCGCTGCGTTTCACACCAATAATTAATCATTAAATCACACTTACAGACTCTCTTACATGCCCCGTTAAGCTACCTTCTCACGCATCTATCTCTCCCATCGATTGTGTCATCTACTGTGGATGCATCACTGAAAGAGCATTAACGATTTGCACCCTTTCACACTTCCTCTTCTGCACCTCAGCTGCATCACTTTTGTATCACATTTGCACGTCCCACTCCTGCACCATAGACACCCCAGTTTTCTTCCCTCATCTCCTTCCTAAGCGATTGGGTTGCATAGGTCCGTCAACCATGCCAGGTACCAAGAGGTCGCTTACACCTCAACTGCTTCTCCTCTTTCTGGATCATCTAATTTCCTCGGGTGTGTGTCTGCTGGTGCCTGTAATGTGTAATATAATTTAATATTGTAGAAGTTTACATCGGTTTAGCTCTACTCTTTGTCTTCTACACTGCTCTACAAAGCACAGAGAGGGCAGAGGGTGCAAGGCCAGAAATGAGGTGGAAGAAAAGAGAGACCACCGACCTGACCGCGATCGTGAAGTGATAGGCCCAGAGACTCAGCTTTATCGCGAGGGATTCAAATGATCTTGAAAGCCTTGGTATCCATGGCATCAAGCTGATGTGAGGCAGGGGAGCCAGCCCAGAGGGGCAGCAGTACTCCATCAAGCTGTGGATGAAAACCTTTTTTGGACAGGAGCTCAGGTGTGCCAAGGAAGGACTTTGTACGACGGAGGATGCCCAGTCAGCATCTGGCTTTGGAGACCAACTTTGAAATGTGGCTTGCCCAAGAGAGATCATGGATGAGAGTGAGACCAAGAGTTTGAGTGACTGAACCTCTTTGAGAGGGTTGCCGAGAAAATAGATGGAAGGGTTTGCCATATGTTTTCTTTTGGAGAGAGAGAGAGAGAGAGAGAGAGAGAGAAGAGAGAGAGAGAGAGAGAGAGAGAGAGAGAGAGAGAGAGACACAGACACAGACACAGACACAGACACAGACACAGACACAGACACAGACACAGACACAGACACAGACACTTCTCAGGATTGAAAGACATATTCCAAGTACCCAACCAGTCCATGATTTTGTCATGGTTAGAAAAGAGGGTAGAAGCTGCTCCAGTCTTTCAGAATAATGAGGGATATCTAATTCATTCAACTCCATGCACTTCCATTTTGGAAGCTGTACTTTGGTGGGATTTTTTTCCTATAGTGGGGCAACTTAGCTAAATATAGCATAACAATTGTGCATTTTGTGAGGAAAGCACCAAATTTGGCACACTAGTAGCCTAACATATTATGAACAGATTTGGATATTGGGCCATCTCAAATTCAGCCGTGATGGCTGTGGCAGCCATTTTCCACTGCCATCAAAAATTTGAGATGGCCCAATATCCAAATTGTTCATAATATGATAGGCTACTAGTGTGCCAAATTTGGTGCTTTACTCACAAAATGCACAATTGTTATGCTAAGTTGCCCCACTACTATCCATATCAAATTTACTAAAATTTATTCCTTTATTTTTGTCATGGGAGGCTGGAAACCAGACCAACTAGAAGGGCACGAGGTAGAGCGCATACCTCCACCACATAAAACCTGATCTACAGGAACATATCAGGCCCAATACATTTTTGAAATATCATGCTACACAGTACTATATCGTTTTGGCCCAATCTCTCAATGGTGAAGAATCACTTTTAAAATTAAATAATTATCGTATCCAGATCTGGATTCAGATCTTCACCAAAGTCAAATCAATTTATCCTTGTTACACACCCAACATTTCCACCAAGTTTCGTCCGAATCCATCTGCAACTTTTTGAGATATCATGCTATATATTAGTTTAGCCCAACCTCTCAATGGTGAAGAATCACTAAAAAAAATTTTTTATCGGATCTGGATCCGGATCTTCACCAAAATCTAATCAGTTCATCCTTGTCGCACACCCAACCTGCGCACACTTTTTCATCCGGATCCGTCCACAACTTTTTGAGATATCCTATACACAGACAAACAGACAAACCGACAGAGAGGGTTGAAAACATGACCTCCTTCACCTTCGTTGGCAGAGGTAAATATCATGCTATATATTGTTTTTGGCTCTATCTTTCAAAGGTTAAGAATCACAAAAATTCTAGTAGTCGGATCCAGATCCAGATCTTCACCAAAATCTAATCAGTTCATCGCTGTCACACACCGAACCTGTCCACAAAATTTTAGCCAGATCCGTCCACAACTTTTTTAGATATCCTGTACACAGTCAAGCAGACAGAAAGGAGTGAAAACATGACCTCCTTCACCTTTGGTGCTGGAGGTAAAAAATATTTTGCGATCCCTCTAGGCTTTGTAGTCACACAATTGAAATCGATCTTGTCTGTAAGTATGCTTGCTCAGGCCGCACCACGCGCTCCGCAAATGCGATTTTCAAGACATGTACATGTACATATATACGTAATGTGTACAGTTAGTGAGCTATAGCTAGCTCTAGTGGGAGTGTGCTATTGATCTCAAGAACAAACTTTCTCAGTAGCTTTAATTGAGCTACTAAAGAAGTACAGGAGACTGTAGTACTGCGATAGAGTAGAAAAAACAACAAAGAAAATAATTGGACATGGCCCTCAACAGAATACTTTTAACATGTTTTTGTCCCTCTGATTAATACAGTTGTGACTCCCACAATACAGAGTGTGCTGGGATCAAGCACTATGGTTATTGTAGATGTGGTGGCCATTTTGGAAAAAAAATATATTTAAATCCTGAAAAAAAATCAAATGGAAAAATAGTCATAAAAAAATAAAAACCTCCTCTTTTTTGTTTTTAAAAGGCCGGACGAGAAACTAATAATTTATTTTACTTGGCCTTATGCGGATTACTCATTTGACACTGATCCTCACGTTTGAATCAAAACCTCCACATCGTGGCCTTAAACACATGTAGCCAATTCAACTGGCAGCTCAAGAAACGTACCGTACCGTCTCTGACATATAAATAAGGGCCCCGTTGTGCCGTGTGATGCTGCTTTCATATTCTGAAAGCTCCATTTTTAGCCTTTGTGAAGATTTGCCAAAAATTATTTTCATCTGCCTGGATTCACGAGACTGGGGCAAAAAAGGTATCGTTGTAATAAAACAGTAAAATGGCATCTAAGGTTGTATGGATGTGCCATTTACTATTTGCTCGTTTCATTTCTCACAAGTAAGTGGATTCTGAAAGCAAATCAAAGGATTGGGAGAGAGAGAGAGAGAGAGAGAGAGAGAGAGAGAGAGAGAGAGAGAGAGAGAGAGAGAGAGAGAGAGAGAGAGAGAGAGAGAGAGAGAAGGGTAGGGGTGATTGGAGGATGCATTTGCTTTATCTGCTGGACTTTTTTTGTTTTTACAATTCCTGTAAAACTACTAATTGCATATGTAATATATCACATTTATTTTTTGCCTGATGTATGCAAAGTGTTACCCAATTACATTTAGCAACATTTTCATCCCAAATGCTTGTTAATGCAATCAATCTTAAAGCATTTTAGAGCGCTCTAATCAATAAAGCATATTAATTGATCGATTAATTCATCTCTCAAGTCAGTCAATACAATCAGCACCACAATTAATCTGACCTAATGGGTCAGCTTCCTTGATCAGATACTTATGTTCAGCTTGTAGCTGGGGAATTGAGCGTGACTTCATAATATGATATGTACATGAAGTTTGTTAGCTAAGGTCAGCATGGAATGTTTAAATTTGAGATTTACATCCTCACTGCATGGTTTATCAAATGACTCGGTGCAAAAAGGACATTTTGAATCGATGCTTCCATTAAAACGTTACTGTATGTATGCTTTTATTTTGAGACAACAATACAACAAACCCAGGACAGATTCATGAGTATTTTTTTCCGAATTGACCCAGAATCTATAACATTTTCCAAAATCAAGGTACATTTCTGTTGACATGTCTGAATCTTTTGTCTTATTGCAAATGTTAAGCATATTTTGCAATTCTATGGTTCCGGGATTTTGCTACAAAACGCTTATGACTGACTGGCAATTAACATTGCAATCCTGCTTGCAACAGGTATGTATACGATAAATACATGGCCAGCAGCACTGCACTGCAGCATGTGGCTGCTGGTAGCATCACTGCTGGGAATGTGCCACTGATACAGTGCCCCCTGTTGCCAGTATGTAAGCTGGTACTCATTTAGCCAGCCTCGAAAGGATGACAAGCTGAGCCAACCCACCTGGTGTTATTTAACGGATTTACAGGGGCTCAAACTCAAGACCCTAAGATCTTAAACCAGCCACCTTAACCATTAAGCCAACAGCAGGCTAATGCTTGGTGGAATGATACATCATTAGCCAGTTACTCATGCAACGAGAGACAGAGTTTTGCAATCACTTCTGTGTGTGTGTGTGTGTGTGTGTGTGTGTTGTGTGTGTGTGTGTGTGTGTGTGTGTGTGTTGTGTGTGTGTGTGTGTGTGTGTGTGTGTGTGTGTGTGTGTGTGTGTGTGCTGAGCCATAACTTTTTTTACCATTTGAGTTTTTGTCATCAAATTTTCAACAAAGTTTTACTCTGACAATATGGAAACGACATTAATAATTTGGTCAAATTATCAGAAGGTCAAAGGTCAGCGGGACATAAAATCGTCAATTTTCATCCAATTGACCTGAAATTTTAAATATCATTTGGGCTTTCATCAAATTTTCAACAAAGCTTTATGATGAGAATATGGAGAGGACAAATCAATAATTTGGTTAAAAGGTCAAAGGTAAGCGTCACATAAAATCATCAACTTTCATCCAATTGACCTGAAATTTTAATCATCAATTGAGCTCTTGTAAGCCGTAATTTTTTTTACCATTTGAGCCTTTCTTATCAAATTTTCAACAAAGCTATATTATGAGAATATGGAGAAGACAAATTAATAATTAGGTCAAAAGTTCAAAGGTACCATTGAGGATACGGAAGAAGAAGAAAAAGAAGAAGTACAAATCCAAAGTGTGTGGGTTTTACATTTCCAGATGCTTTCTAGTTACCCTCGCCAAAGGAGAGGGTATTGCATTTGGCACCATTTGTTTGTTCGTTCATTTGTCTGTCTGTCTGTCTGTCTTTGTTTGGCCGCACAGAACTTTTGTGTTTTTCTCCGCAATGCCTTGTCAGATTGAGACTAAATTTTCACCTTTGGTGCGAATACTCATGTAGAATGTTTGAATGATAATTATGACATCATAGACCACGTGGTGTGGTAGCCATGTTGGAAAAACGGGAAAAAATTGGACCTCTGTTTCTCTGAAACTGCACCAAGGAAAAAAATTGAAGCTTGCAACATAGCAAGTACGCCTCGTGTGGAAAGAGTGTGATTTTTTTATGACGGCGCAGGTGCCCTCGTTATGACATCATAATTGCATATGTAGAACGCTACAACCGATCAGTATGAATTTTTGAGGGTCATCTTGGGATAAAATGGTCCACAGAAAAAAAAATGTGATGTCATTGGTCACATGATTCAGCAGCCATATTGTTGTTTTTTTTTTTGTTTTTTTTTAAACCTTCAAAAATCTTCTTCTCTGAAGTGGCTAAATAGATCGAGGCGAAATTTACAGGTACGACCACCTGTCCGCGAAGAACAAAAGGCTCACACACATGATGTCATTGGGCTCATGGTTTGGTAGCCATATTGCATTTACCCTAAAACCTATAAGAATCTTCGTGTCAGAATGGCTGAACAGATCAAGGGGAAACTTCATACAAGTGTTCCCCAAGCCATACGAGTACAACTTTGGAAATAAATAATTGATAGGTCACTTGTTTTGGCAGCCATATTTGATTGAAGAAAAATATTAAATAATATTTTCTCTGGAACCAACAGCATCAATTATTAATCAATCGAAATGAAACGTCGCATTTCTAATCTAGTAGTTATATGGAATAAAAATTTTAAATTTAAACTTGATCGGACATATGGTCTGGCAGCCAGAATTATTTAATTTTTTGATATGGGTTCTTCTTCTTCTTCTTCCTATTTTTCAATAATGCTCATTGCCTGTGCCTGGATGGGTTTGAGGGTAGAGGAGTAGCAGCTGAAATGTGAATCCTATCCAGGTTACTCCTGATGACTTCAACTTTGCTTTTTTCTTGTTTGAGCTACTTCTGATTACTCCAATACAGGACTGTACCTATTTGCTTTTATTTTGATTTAATTGAATTTATTTTAATCCCATTCTAAATTAAAATGAATAATAATAAACGTCATGGGTCAGGGTCAGGTGTCCGATAAAAGCGGGATTGCATCAAAGCGAAACATCTTGGTACCCGGTCATCAATGCCAGCAGTTACAAAGTGGCAGTTATAATTATGTCTCTTATTAATTATGTAACACACCAGTACACAAACGCCACGCCAAATACACCACACAAAAGCAGTCCTGGCGAGGGTCTGCAATATCCGATTGCTCTTTTTCTTGTTATTAAATTGAAAGCCTCAGGTTTACAGGCAATATTTAGTGGTTTTTCCTTGCTCACGCTCCCTATGTTCTGAGGTCATGCATGGTTCTGATTGGGTCAGTGGGAAGTTATTTTTGCAACACCCATGACGTCAGATTTCAACGATGTGACAACGTTGAAATCTGACGTTGTTGCAGCGTCGTGTTTGGTTGTATCCTGACTCAGAATTGGGTCAGTGGGAAGTTGTATTTGCAACACCCATGATGTCAGATTTCAACATTGTCACAACATTGAAGCATGACGTTGTTTTTCAACTTTATCACAACGTTCATAAAATGGAGTTTTTGTTTTTACCCTTTTCTTTGCACGCCAAAGAAATGAACATTGCAGTGCATGACACCATCTTCAGCTTCCAGCTTGATGGAGCCCTTGACCCGTAGGTCTGGGGCAGCGGAGCACCGCTGTTCCACCGGTGCCATTATCAAAACATTGAAGTTGTATTGCAACATCATTATGTTGCACAGTAACACATAATGACCACAACTTGAAAACAACTGTAATTCATAATCATTTATTATCAGTATCACGCAGAGCATGATTGCAGCAAAAATATACAAGCAGTATTAACAATAATAATATCTTTATTCTTACCAAAAAAGCACACTCAAATAAAACGTACAATAAATAAAAGTAGATACCATTGCAATTGAGAAACATACTAAAAATGGGGAATAAAAAGAAATACCACATGGGTAAAAGTCGTAAATACCTTTTTGACAAATTCACTTTGTGCAAAGCACAGTTAACAATTCAAATTCAGAAAGTTCTGCTCCAGAGAGGAACTGTGGAGTTTCTCTCTCAAATATAATTGACTGACAAAGGCACCTTTAAGTACAACAACATCATCATGCAGTGGTAGTAAAACTGCTGATAATTCTATGCTTGCATACATTAAATGGGCATTAGGAGCATAAAAGGTATTGACCAATAACTTGCATTTATATAAAATGTAATTAAAAGTTTTAGCTACTGATGACATACTACCCATTGTTGCAAGATTCATAATTAAGCAACCTCAGGTAAGAATTATGAGAAGAGAAGAACCACATATAAATTTTGCTAACGACATAATAGTTGAATTCAATAGGTAGAAATTCAGCAATGACTGGTAAAAGAGTACAATATGGGTCCGACTTGGGAAGTCAAACACCTTCTGATAGAATTTCTCCATGATATATATATATATATTTAGAAATATTTTTACTTGTTATGTCCCAGCGGGCATCAATAGAATGAGATGCATAAAGACTTAAACAGATGATACTTGACATGATATGAACAGTGCATAAAATTATATAAAACTGAATTACAATCAGGCAAATCAATTAGACCAAATATATATTATCTATGTGTGTGTATTCATACAAAGAAAAAATATAAATCTAACATCATTAAGTATGAGAACACAATTTTGAATGCATCTCACATAAATAATTCCAAAGCACAAAAAAATTAATTTGTTGGGTGTTTTCAATCTTAATTTCACAAGAAAATAAAATAACTTCATTATGCATAAAAGTACATGTAAATATTTTCACAATGTAAACTTAGGCTGGGTTTCCAACATACATTACAATTAACTATGCTGCAATTTCTTAATAATCAAGGATGTGGATGGCTGGCACAGCGTGTTGCTGTTACTCATTATTACATGGGGGCTTGTTCCTGCCTGCACCTCCACGCCGATCAGGGCATATTTCAAATGTTGTGATATGGCAGTGTCCACAGCTGCCTCCGTTGCTGTTGGCTGACTCGCCATGGTACTGTCTGAAAAAAATACGAATTTCCACTTCGTATATATAGGGCTTTATGATCAATCAAGA
>CM068958.1:70640621-70656574 GCA_035128595.1 Eptatretus atami | reverse complement strand
AGCATTTGGACATCACCCTTATTTTAGAAAATAAAAACAATTTAGTACACCAGTGTTCGAAGCAGCTTGTAACAAATTTTAAGTTCCACTGCTTAAAAGCCCCAATTAATATATTTTTTTATAATATAAAGTTTTTTCATGTCTTTTGAGAACCATTTTACCAAAGGAAAACAATTGTGCACCGAAAAACTGAACAATTCCCCTATAGTGACAAACTACCACAATGAAGGCTTCATTGTTACAAGCGGCAGTTTGTTGGCGGCCAAAGGGTTAATATTTTTTACGACAAAACTTCACATTTTTCGGCGCACAACAACTGACAATTGTTTCCTTTTGCCTTTGGTTAGGCCTAACTCGTTAAAAGCGGACATAAAAAATAGTATATTATTAAAAAATATATTAATTGAGGCTTTTTTAAGGGCAGTGGACCTTTAAATTTGTTACATTGCGGACAAATGCGGTAATTCGTCGGACCCGAACGGCCGAAGCATTATCCACACCAGCAAAATATTTTTAAAAGGTTCTGAATAAAATTTTTGCATAGTTCCCTTTTTTGCCACAGACCGGTGTTTTTTTTCACCAAGCCCGCTAAAAAATGAATTGATTATTTACCGTCGATTTGTACACACGATCAGGGCCATATCAGGGCCATATCAGCGACAGCTAAACGTGATAAACGAACGATGAAATCGGTGCCAGAGGATTCGATCGTCAGATGCACGTTCCCGAGTCCAACGCTCGAATCACGATCGAGTGGCCCGAAGGGCCCGGGAGAGTTTCCATTGAATGAACTATATAGATTCCAGCACACTGTAACAGTAAACACATCATCATGGATTCTGTGATCTTAAAAACGTCCAAAAACAAAAGCTAAAACGCATAAAATCGATTTATAATATTATACTTACCAAAAATGATCACAGTGGAAGATAATTTTAACTAAAAATGCTAAAGTCTTCTGCGAATTAAAGCGGATTGTGTGCCACACTCAAAAACAGCTGAAAGTTCAAAAGTTTAACCAAACTTTGCAAATGGCGGCTCGTGATGCGGAAATAGCAATTAGCCAATCAGATCTCTCCTCCAGTGAAAGGCAGACACAACCACACGCACGAGGTGGAAAAGCGCTCACCCTGGAAACACATGAGGCAGAAAAACGAGCAGTTTTGGATAATCGCGGGCGCGCTGCGGCTGTACCGCATCGATATGGTTGTACACCAAGCGGCCTATTCCCGACGTCGTGACTCTTTCATACTGACGTTGTGTGCCTGCTGGGATGTTATTCAATTTATTCCGTACAAGTTTTTCAAAGTATTGTTTAATTATATACTGTAGTTAGAAAAGAGTTATTACTCTAGAAAGATATAAAAATTTATATATACCCCAGAAACATGAAAAAATATTCTTAACTGCATTCGATCCCTAGCTTTAGTTTTCCCGAGCAGGGAACCCTACCCTTCCTCTTATACTTCCCCTCTCTTCCCCCCCCTCCTCTCCTCTCCCCCTTTGTCTCCTCTCCCTCCTCCTCTCTCCCCCTCTTCTCCCTCTCCTCACTCCACCCTCCTTCCTCCCCATATCCATGCATCGCGTCCAACCAGATACATTCAAAACGGCTATGATAACAATTCCCTAGCAGGGAACCCTAACCTTCATCTTCTACTCCCCTATCCTATCCTCCCCCTCTCTTCTCCTCTCCCCTTCCTCTCTTCTCCCCCTCCTCTCTTCTCTTCCCCTCCTCACTCCATCCTCCTCTCCCTCCTCTCCTCTCTCCCTCTCCTCTCCTCAAATCTCCCCCTCTCCTCTCCTCTCCCCTCACTCCACCCTCCTCTCCTCACCCTCCTCCCCCCTCACTCCATCCTCCTCCCTCCATCCTCTCCCCCACATCGCGTCCAACCAGATACATTCAAAACGGATATTATAACTAATTCCCGGGCAGGGAACCCTACCCTATCTATCTACTCTCCCTCCCCCTCTCCCCTATCCTTACCCTCTCTCCTCCCTCCTCCTCTACCTGCCTCCCGCATCATGTCCAACCAGATACATTCAAAATGGATATTAAAACTCATTCCCCAACTGGGAACCCTGCCCTTCCTCTTCTCCCCTCCTCTCCTCATCCTCTCTCCCTCACTACCCCCTACACCCTCTCTACTCTCACCCCACTACTTCACCCTCTCTCTCTCCTCCTCACTACTTTCCCCTCCCTTCTCTCCTCCTCACTACACCCCTCCCCCATCGCCTCCAACCAGATATATTCAAAACGGCTATTAGAATGCATTTTTGTCTAAAAACACCAATATTCGTCTGATTTTCTCACCGTTTGCTGAAAAGGAAACTTAAACTATCTTCGTGACTACAAAAAATAAATCAGATGGTGAATTAGGGTGAAGATAAAGCTGTGAGGGAGTCTGAATGGACATTTTATTACAGGCCTTAATTTCACTTAAAATGCATTTTAGTCTAAAAACACATTTTTCATCCAATTTTCTTTCCGTTCTGTGCAACTGAATCTTAAATCATCTTAGCAACAATGAAATATGAAATCAGATATCGAATTAGAATGAAGATAAAGTTGTGAGAGTGTAAGAAAGTGCGAGCCTCACAAAAGAGGCTTCACGGAGTGTACAAAATGGTGGTGATTTGATTCTGAAGCCCCATCCTGACCTGAGAACAGCCTCCCTGAACGGACAAATCGACTGGTACAGAAAAACATATATATATACAGGTCTGCTCACTCATTGTAAGCAATAAGGAACCTATTCCCCATTGTCTCAGGTGCTCACCTGCATTATATTTTTCACTTATTATTTTCATTTATTAATATTTTTTTACGGATGATTTCCGACAGTTCTATGATATTTTTTCCTGGTGTATCAGCTTTGATGTCCATTGACACCCAAAATTACCGTGCTTCCCCATTGTCTCGGGTCACTCACCTGTATTATTTTCATTCATTTTTATTTTCATTCATGGATGTTTTCTGATGGTTCTGTGATTTTTTTTATCTGGTGTGCTAGCTTTGCCTGGTGTTGGCTTAATGGTTAGGGTGGTGGGCATTTGATCCAAGATTGGATCCTAGGATCCTGAGTTCAAATCCCACTCGGCTGTTGAATTAATACCAGGTGGGGTTGATTCTGCCTGTCATCCTTCTGAGGTCGGCAAAATGAGTGCCAGCTTGCTGGTGTCCTGTGTCGGAGTGGCGACCCATCCAGGATTGTGCCCAATAGCCAAGGAGACAGGTTAGGCAGCACCAATGCTCCGCACAGAGTATGGTCCCAATGGATGGATGGAGAACTGGCTTTGATGTCCATCGGCACGCAAAATTTCAGCTTTCTACAACACCCGGAAGGCACCGATATTTAATATCAGTCAGTCAGTCAGTATGCCTGGGGTTGGCTTAATGGTTAAGGTGGTGGGCTTCAGATCCAAGGGTCCTGAGTTCAATGCTGTTTCACAGTTGAATTAATACCAGGTGGGGTTGACTCAGTCTGTCATTCTTCTGAGGTTGGCAAAGTGAATACCAGTTTGCTGGGATGATTGAGACATTGAGTGTCCTGTGTCGGAGTGGTGACCCATTTAGAATTGTGCCCAATAGCCAAGGAGACTGCTTAGGCAGCACCAATGCTCTGCACAGAGTATGGTCCAATGGATCGGATGGAGTCAGTCAGTCGGTTAAAAAGAGCTTTATATATTACAAGAGTGTAGGACGATGTCCAATGGCGTTCAGGGGAGTGCCTGTCACACTCCGTATGTATGTATGTATGTATGTATTATGCATGCATGCAATATATATTATATATATTATATATATATATATATATATATATATATATATATATATATATATATATATGTTACAGGGTGGCCTGAAAGTTCCTTTACCCTTCCCATGAAATGCATTGTTCTTGAACTCTTTTAATATACAGGTTTTATGACAGTACTACAATAATTAATTTGTCATTGTATCTGTATGTGCTCCATCATTCTTCTGAGTCAGTGTTCCGCATACCATAGCAGGCGAGGGGGTGAGGGCAGAGGGGAAGGGACGGAGGGAAGTGCGAGAAATTTATCATGGGTAAAGTAACTTTCGGGCTACCATATCTATATAATATATATATATATATATATAATATAAATATATATATATATATATATATAATATACATACTATGGGGTGTTCTTACACATTTTGTAAGCATACGAAATGTGTTTCCCTATTGTCTCAGGTCGCTCACCTGCATTTATTTTTTCATTATTTATGGATGCTGTCTGACGGTTCTGTGATTGTTCCTGGTGTATCAGCTTCTATGTCCATCGGCAAACAAAATTACCATGCTTCCTCGTTGTCTCGGGTCACTCACCTGCATTTTTCTTTTTTTTCATTTATTATTTTTTCATTTGTGGATATTGTCTGAATTATGTGATTTTTTTTTCTGGTTTACTGACTTTGATGTCGATTGGCACACAAAATTTCAGCTTTCTGTATCACCCAGAAGGCGCCGATCTTTAATATTCATCAGTCAATGGTGAGAAAGAGCTTTATATATGTATTTGTGTGTGTGTGCAGAGATATACATATGTATATATATACAATTTATAACATACATATATATATATATATATATATATATATATATACATACATACATGTACATACATATATATACATACATATAGATACATATATATATATATACATACATATACATATATATATATTACACATACATATACATATATACATGTACATATATACAATATATAACATATACATATGATATATACATATATCAATATATATATACATATATAGATATATAAGTAAATATATACATATATAATATACATTATATATATATAATATACAAATATAATAATATATATACATATATAATATACATATATATACATATATACATATATATTTTCATATATACATATATATGTATATATATAATATATTATACATATATATATACATATATATACATAAATACATATATATATATATATATATATATATATATATACATATCATACAATACATAATATAGCAATCCTGTGTGTGTGTGTGTGTGTGTCTATCTGTCTGTCTGTCTGTCTGTCTGTATGTCTGTATGGTGTCTGTATGCGACCGCCGTTCTCGACGACGCCGATCCGATCTGATTGAAACTTGCCAGGAATATTGCTGGGGACCCGCGGATGTGCCTTTTCGAGGTTTGATATCAATCGGACGAGCAGTTCCCAAGTTACGGCCATTTATCTGTCGACCAATGACAAGACACGGTGCTATGACGTCACGAACGACGTCACAATTAATGTTTATTTATTTATTTATTTATTTATTATTATTTTTTTTTGCACGATTGACGGTCTGATCTGATTGAAATTGCCAGGAATATTGCTGGGGACCCGCAGATGTGCCTTTTCAAGGTTTGATATTAATCGGATAAGCGGGTCCCAAGTTACGGCCATTTATCTGTCAACCAATGACAAGACACGGTGCTATGACGTCACGAATGACGTCACAATTAAGTTTATTTATTTATTTATTATTATTTTTTTTTTTGCACGATTGACGTCACAACTCTTACTCTTCTTCGTTTGGTATGACGTCACAATCGACGCTGGGGACCTGAGTATGTGCCTTTTCAAGGTTTGATATCGTTCTTCATCCGTTTCAGCTGTTTCCAAGTGTTTCCCAACGTTTGAAAGCTGTTTTTTCCCAAGGTTTAAATTAATTGTTCAAATTATTAATTAATCCCAAGGTTTGAATTTTCCCAAGGGAAACAGCTGTTTCCCAAGGGTTTGAAAGCTGTTTTTCCCAAGGTTTGAATTAATTGTTGTGCTTGGTAGACATTTGTGAATACATTTACAGAGGGGGGCGAGAGAGAGAGGGGCGAGAGAGAAGGGGCATCACAATTCAAGAGGGGGGAGAGGAGGGGCGAGAGAGGGGGGAGAGAGGGGGCGAGAGAGGGGGGCGAGAGAGATGGGGTGAGAGAGAGGGGGCGTCACAATTCAAGAGAGGGGAGAGAGGAGGAGGCGAGAGAGAGGAGGGGGGTGAGTGGGGCGAGAGAGAGGGGAGAGGGAGGGGGAGAGAGAGGGCGAGACTAGGGGAGAGGGGGGGCGAGAGAGAGGGCGTCACAATTCTTCTTCTTTGTTTTGATATGACGTCACAATTGACGCTGGGGACCTGAGTAGTTTTCCCAGGTGTTTCCCAAGTTATGGCCATTTATGATACGGTTGTCCGATCTAATTGAAAAAATGCCCCAATCCAGTCGTCGTTTACGAGAGCGAAGGAACGAAGCTGCACATACTGGCACGCACCTACGGGCATGCACCTACGGGCCCGACTAGTATATACATATATTATATATATATTAATATATATATATTAATAATTATATATATATATATATATATATATATATATATATGAAGACCACAAGGGGAAAACCAGAGATGTCACTTTTTATAAATTTCAGGGTTATTGCACCTGCCATAGTTGGCAACATAAAGTTTCCTCTCACAATATTACTTTAACAAATAACCAAGGTGTCACATAATTTATATGGTATAAAGTTTAGCCGTGCAATGAAAAAACAAGTGTTGTCAAAGCTGAACAAGTAGAAACCCAGAGTTGTCAGTACTTTACTCCTGGTTATCTCCCTTTCATTCATGTTAACTATTCCACCATAATATTCAGAGTTGAGAAACTAAAACATGAAAGGTTGTAAAACTTTCACAGCATAAACTCTGAGCACTAAATGGCCTATTTGGTTATATCATGGGCTTCGTAGTTGGTGCATATCGTGGTTAAGCCTGGTCAAACCTTTATTGTGACTTTTATGGGACCCACGCCGTGGCTTAATGGTTAGCGCGTCTGAGTACCCATCCTCATTCGATGTACCCACCGCCCAATCAACCTGCTTAGGTATATGAGGGAGTCACATGAGGTGACTTCGGCTATCGCGGGGTGGTTTATCCTTGGTTTCCTCCCGTTTTCCATCATATTAAGTAGTACGGAGTAGAAATGGAGAATCCGTCGTCATATAAGCGAAATACCCTTGAGTATGGCGTTGAACACCAAATCAAACAAAAAAAACAATGACCGTTTAATGTTGAAAAAAATAATCTGTGATCACCAAAGTCATGTAAGTTATGCTAATAACCAACAAGCATGAATTTGCTACACATCCTGGGTTAAAATTGCATGGCAATTATTAAACAAGGAATAAACAGTGATGTCAGTTTGCAACATTGATTCGTTCTTTGCTCTTAAATTAAATAACACAGAAGCTTGACAAATGCTACATGCTTAATTTGATCGGCCAATGATCACTCTTCCTTTTACTGGAAAAGAAATCTATATGACAGTTATTAAACAGTCCAGCAAAGTCTTGAAACTTTGTTTTTCAGTTTCTTCAAAATTGACTATCCTGACATCTCTGGTTTTCCCCTTGTGGTCTTCATATATATATATATATATAATCAGTGGAAAATCGATATAACGCTCACCGGTGGGGTCCAAAGCGCTAGGGGGTTATAAATGATACAGCGCTATACTGATGCAGTGAAAAATATTTTATATTACATACAAACCAGAGCCAAAACACGTGGACATGTACGTCCGCCATCTTTGATTGTTGGGTTCATGACGAAGCGGTCAAGTGAGTTACAGGAGATACGGATGCTATGATGATTTGAATTGAATTGATTTGTTCATCTCAGCTTCGCCATATACGGGAAAGGTGCGAGAACATGACAGCTCATGAGTATTTTCACACCACATGTCAACTCAACACAGGGTGATGACAGCTTGAATTTTTTCGCCACTTAGCGCTATTTTGGACTAACTTTGTCTCTATTTTCTCACTTTTTTGCCTTTAAACATGAAATAGTAGTATTTTTTTGGGGTCCAAGGTGTAGGAGCGTTATATCAGTACAAGCGCTATAACACTTAGCGTTATATCGATTTTCCACTGTATATATATATATATATATATATATATATATAATATATATATATATATATATATATATATATATACATATATATATATAAATAAGCTGCATATATATTATATATATAATTATATAGATATACTGTATATATGTATATATGTATATATATATATATATAAATATATGTATATATATGTATATATATATAATGTATATATATATAATATATGTATATATATTTATATTTTAAAATATATTGTAATTAATTAAATATTATATTTTTTTTTTATATTAAATTTTAATAATAAAATTAATAATATTATATTATTTTTTATTATAAAAAATTTTTTTACTTATATTTTTATTTTAATATATTATTTTAATTTTTTTTTTAATTTTTAAAATAAATTTTTTTTTTAAATTTTAAATTTTATTTTAATATTAAATTTTTTTTTTTTTTTTTATTTAATTGAAATTAATTTTTAATTATTTAAAATTAAAATTTTTTTTTATTTTTATTTTTTAATTATTATAAATAATTATTTAAATATTTTTTTTTTATAATTTTTATGATTATTTTTTATTTTTTTTAAAATAATTAAATATATTTAATAATTTTATTTTTTTAAATTATAAAAAAAATAAATAATTTTTTATTATTTTTAATTTTTTATTAAAATTTTTTTTTTAATCTTTTATTTTTAAATTAATAAAATAAATTATTTTTTTAAATTATTTTTATAAAATTTTTAATATAATATAAAAATAAATTTTTTATAATTTTAATTTTTAATATAAAAAATAAAATTATTTTTTTATATTTTATATATTTTTTTAAAAATATTTTTAAATTATTTAATTTTAATTTTAATTTTTTTTTTTTATATTAAAATTTAAAATTTTTTTAAATTTTTTTATTAATTTTAATTTTTTTAATAATTTTTTTTTAAAATTATTTTAATTTAATATTAAATTTTAAACCAATTAAATTAAAAATTTTTATTTAATTATTTAAATTTTTTTATTTATCTATTTAATTTTAAAATCAATATTTTAATATTAAAAAAATAAATAAATTTTAATTTTTTTTAATTTTTATTTTTGTTCTTTATATAAAAATTTAAATATAAATTTTTTTTTTTTTTTTATTGTTTGAAAAAATTTAAAATTAAATTGAAAATTATTTTAAAAAAATTATTTTATATTTTAAATATTAATATTTTTATTAATTATAATAAAAAATTTAATTTATTTTATAATATAAAAAATTTTTTAATTAAATAATTTTTTTTTTTATAAAAATAATTTTAATAAATATTAAATTTAATAAATATTAAAAAAATTATATTTTTTTTTTTATTTTTTAATTTTTAAAAATAATATAAATAAAAATTAATTTTTTTATAAAAATTAATAAATTTTTTTTTTTATATTTAATAAAATATTTAAATTAAAATTTAAATTTATAAATTTAATTAAAATATTATATTTAATATTGTTATTTTTATTTTATAAAATTTTAGTTTTTTTTTAAAATTTTTAAAAAATATAATAATAATTATTTTAATTTTTTTTTTTAATTATTTAATTTTATTCATATTAATTAAATTTAATTGATTTTAATATTTAAATTGATATTTTTTAATTTAATATTTTTTTTAATAAATAATTTTTATTTTTTTATTATTTTTTTAAAATTAAAATAATAAAATATTAAAATTTTTTTTATTTTATTAATGTATATAATTATATTTAATAAATTAATTATTTTAAAAAAATAATTATTTAAATATTAAATTTTATAAATTATATTATTATAATTATTTTTTTAATAAATAATTTTTTTAAAATAATATTTTAATTTAATTTTATTTTTTTTAATTAAATATAAAATTTTTATAAATTTTTTTTAAAATATTAATTTTTTTTAATAATATAATTAATAGTCATTAATTATATTATTAATTAAAATTACTGTTATAATTATTATGTTTTAATAATATATGTATTATATATGATATATATTTGAAATAATATATGTATATATATAATATATGTAATATGTATATATGTATAGTGTATTTATTATTAATATATATATTTATATATATATATATATATATATATATATATGTGTGTGTGTAAATATATATACATATATATGCAGCTTATTGGTGTTTCACCCTGTGATTCCTTGATGAAAGGCATACAAATGCATTTTAGCTGTCGGCCTATTCAGACTGAGTGGTCCTGAATCGTCAGACCAATTCTGACGTCGGGATAGAACCGGCAAATGACGTTGCAACAACGTTGTGTGCCTGCTGGGATGTGGATTAACGATGGAATCCAAATATTTATTAATAACGTTTGGTTTTAAGGAATTTTTAATTTGTGAAGTGAAGTGTATTTGTTGCTTTCAAGTTTAAAAATGAACGCCAGGAGTAATTAGTCAGTCAATGCGGGTTCTACCCCCTCTCAAGTGAAGTCAATCAAGTTAAGGCAGAAGTAAGTCACTCCACACCCTCTCCCACCCCACACCCCCTGCCTCCATTCTCTCCCCTGTGCAAGATCCTCTCTCCCTCCCCCCTGTGCAGTGTGCATGATGAGGGGTGAGAGGAGAGAGGGTGGAGGGGGGGAAGGAGAGAGGGGGAAAGAGTATGGGGAGGGGGGCAGGAGGAAGAATTGAGATCTTGAAGTCACATTTTATATTATGTGGAATTACACATAACAAACTATATAATGCACGGACATGCACTCACATATTTTGTGAAGAAAATAAATTGTGTAGGTTATATAATTTCTGGATCTGGCGAATTGCCAGCATCAACTTTGTAAAACTCCACGTGCAGCATCTAACTCGAGATGTCAAAATGGCATACAAGTTCATGCCAATGGGATTCCCACGGGTGCCCCCCACGAGTTCAGAATATTGCACATTGATAAATCTGTCACGTTCGCATTAATAATTTGATGTTCTAATGTCGTCGTCATCATCATCATCATCATCGTCATCATCATCCTATGCAGAGCATTGGTGCTGCTGAAGCAGTTACTGGGCTGCAATCCTGGTTGGGTTGCCACTCTGACTCATGAAGTCAGGGAAAGAATTTGGAATTTGTTCATGGTTCCAGCGACAGCTCGCCTACTCTTCACGAAGGACATCGTGGGATGTTTAACATTCACCAACTAATGCCATCAGATGGGAGGCCAAGTTTAACGTCCATCCAAGAGACAACATACGCATTGATGATTCAACAGGAGCTGGGCTGAGATTCGAACCAAGGTTAGACAGCTTAGAGGCGGTTCTACTATCTCGTATACAAAATGTTCCAACTGTACTTCCTTTCTCCTGCCACGAGGCTGTTTGGCTTTATATATTTCAGCAATTTGGCCATATTGTTGACAACCACGTTTCCAGCAAAAACATAAATTCATGATCTATTAGGGCAAATCGTCTCATTGGGTGCACCCATACTCAAGCAATGTTTATGTTTTACAAAGAGCTTAGACATTGAAAGCAAACATTGCTGCTATAAATAAGACCCATTGCTGTAGCCCCTGTACAAACCTGTAATTTTATCACGGATGAGCTTGCACGACTCGATCTCGCCGATGCTGCCAAAAAGGCTCCGCATTTCCTCCTGAGTCATCGTCTGGGGTAGGTAGTTCACGATCAGGTTGGTCTTACTGTCTTCAGATGACTGCACGCTAGGTCCAGGCCCCATTGATGCACCAAGCAGCGAACAGGCTGAGCTGGAGGAGCTCCCCGACGGGCCATTAACCGCACCGCCGCCGCACACGGAGCCGTTGGCCAGGTGGGTATCCATGGCGGTGAGTACCTGCTAGGGGGTGGGTGAGACATCGGTTGCCGTAAAGGCATGTCATCAGTGTCACATTCAGGGTTAGGCAATTTCTTTAACTCAAGCTCCTGCTAAGGCTGCAGTACAAAGAGCGGGAACTTTAATTGGAGGAGACTTGTTATGTGTTGTGTTTTCTGCAAAGGCCTAAGGGACAAGTTCTCATTTGCTTCAAATACAGGCCTAATTGCATGCAAGGCTCTTCGATCACATCTTGGTCTGCGTGGCCGTGATAAATGCCCTTTTGGGTTTTCTTGCTTTGAAAAAGATGATAGTTTCATTTTTTTTGCTAATACTATACAGCAAATGTCAGAGCTGCAACAAAATATTCCTTGTGTTCAATGTGCATTCAAAACCTGTCTGTGCAAAAGCTGTATCTTTACAACATGTGACTCGATAGAAAAGGTTGAAAATATTATATAGTGCATGAAAATGTGAAAAAAAAAGAAATGCACAATAACCAATCAAATCACAACAACAGTAAACCGATAGAAACCATTTCAAGAAAGAGTACGCATAGAGCTGGAAACGTTAAGAAACTAAAGTTCTATACAATATGTGCAGAGGGGTAAGGATACTCCCGTTTGAAATGCGATACGATATCCGATAGAGTGAAATACATTGCATCTATGTTTTGTGCGCCTTCTAGAATGTTCTCACACACACACACAAAATGACTGATCTGTCCACATCGGACATCATTGGCTTATAAAACGTGGTTGTGTTCACTGAAACGGGTTCATGTTGGCCGTTTTCCCAAACACCTCAACTGCATTTAAAAATCTGCCAAAAAAAATTACTTCGGAATTTATTTAGAGCAAATTTCAACATATTTGATGAATGCCAGGTAAGGTGGTTGCATAGGTAAGGGCCAGAGGTAAGATGGCTGCACACGAGCATTCGTCTGGAAACAGTTGTCAGGTTGAAGTAACTATCAGACTGTAACAACGCTCTGCACAGAGTATGGTCAGAATGGATGGATGGATGGATCAGACTGTGGATCAGGCATCAGCAGACTCACCGTACGCAAGATGGAGCTCATTGAGTACGACAAAGAATGACTGATAGATTTGATGACAAATTCCATGCCACCAAGTGTCTCAGAATCAAGTTAAGAACACCTCCGCTTTGACAACTGTTTCGTCGCATGAGCCGAACAAACATCTTTAAACTCACAATGTATAACCAACTTGTCCTTGATTACAGATCATACAACACATTACCATTGAGAAAAAGGCAAAAGGAATACTACATTGGTGCTATGCCCAGACTGTGTGCTGTGATCTGAATGGAATGGTTTTAATGGCAGGATAATGGTTTGGAACTAGATGCCCAAGCAAACAGTGCTTCACAGTAGCAGAAGCTGCTATGCTACAAGGTCAATGATAATATGGGCTAGCTTAACTGCAAAGAAAAAAATACTTGGCTAATACTGAGACACTGTTTCAAAGCTATATTGACCCAACATCCTTCAGAATTTCATTAAGTTATTTAAATACCATCATCGACAGCAATTCGTTTTCAAAGACGAAAATGAAGGCCCACACTCAGCTCAAAAAGTAAGGATCTTTCGTCAACAATTGGTATTCAAAACTTTCCATCAGGTTACAGTGTAATTATTTTCCAAATAACTTCTTTTTCTTCTCATCCTCCTCATCCTCCCTCCTTTCAAAGGGGTGAGGTGCAACGATACCAAGCTTCTGCCCTGCCTTGACCACGATACTCCTCCACTTCCCTCTGTCCTCAGCCAACTCTCTCCACTCTTCAGTCTTCATCCACTCCTAACTTACTGATATCCCTCCTCACACAATCCCCCAATCTCAACTGTGGTCTACCTCTTTTCCTCCTACATTTCTCCATCAACCTATCTGCTCTCTTTGCCATTCTCTCTTCCCCCATCCACACCAAGGTGTCCAGCCCATCTCAGCAATCTTCCTGTTAAGCTCATCTGCACACCAATCTCCTCCCTCAGTTCATCCATCCTCTTTACATCCACCTTCTTCACTCCTGCAATCACCCTGACACAGGTGTTCTCACAAACTTGCAGCCTCTGTTGTCTCTGTCAGTGCCACCATTTCCAGACCATAAAGGTAGGCCAGCGTTACACACATCAGAACCTTCCCTTTCAATTTCTTTGATATCTTTCTGTCTGCCATTAACCCCCCCATGCATTCACACCCACCTGAATCCTCCTTCACACATCTGCCTCCGATTTACCATCCCCGGTCACTGTTTCACCCAGATACTCGAACCTATTTCCCTGTCTGATCTCCTTCCCCTTTAACCTGATATTCATTTCTTTTCTCTGCTGCCCAATCCACATCACGTCACTCTTCTCCATACCCATCTTCAGCCCATGTTTTTCAAATGTTTCCTTCCACTCCCCCAGTATTTCCTACATCTGCCGCTCACTCTCTTCCACAACAGCCAGATCGTCCACATACAACATTCTTCCCAGAATACCCCTCATGTTTACCTTCCTGCCTACCAGCTACATCACCATAATAAACATCAATTGGCTGAGAGATCTTCCCTGCCTCAAACCAATGTTCACACTGAATTTCTCAGACATTCTAGGTCCAACGAAATAAGCTTTCCTTTGTTCTCTTGTACATCTCTTCCACCAACCTAACTTCTGCTTCCAGCATTCCCATCCATCTCAGTGTCATCATCACAATCTCTCTTGGAACAGTGTCGTAGGCCTTCTCCAGGTCCACAAATCCCAATGTCATTTCACCTTGCACCTCCAACCTCTTCTCCATCAGCTGTCTCAGCATGAACATCCCATCTGTCATCTCCCTACTCTTTCTAAACCCATTGCTGCTCTTCTCTGATCTCCATCTCCACACTCTTCTTTATCCTCCCATCCAGAATCCTCTCCAGCACCTTCATGACATGACTGAGGAGCATAATGCCCCTGTACTTCCCCAGATCTTAAACATCTCCCTTCCACTTCCATATGGGCCCAATTTTTGCAAAGAACATCTCTGAATATTGTTCATGGAAAGGTAATCAATCATTGCAAAAACTTCTATACAACAAAGAAGGATTAGACGGCTGTCTGCTCCTTGGACAGCTATCTGCGACAGGCAAACTGTGGATTTTATCAACAAAGTTAGATAAAGTGCATCTCCAATGATAGACAATTAAGTGCAGCTGACGTTTCGATAATTAGGCCTTCATCAAAGCAAAAATGAAAAAGGTGAATGCACAGAATGTCAAGTACACCATGTTTCCAACGTTGGTGAAAAATATTCTCATCAGTTTTGGACATTCCCACGATGAAGACTCTTTTTTTTTTTAGTGGTAGTGGAAAGAAAGCAGTCTTTTTATCAATAGAATGCAGAAAAAGCATTTATTATTCTTTAATATCTTTAGCTGCGTCAATCCCATGGAGAGTTAGGGAAAGACGACAAAATTGGGATGGTGGCCAAGGTGGGACATTGTAATTTTTCTTCAATTGCTTCATTTGAAAAAGCGAAAAGAAGTAAACTTAAAGAGAGAACATATTTTGTTTAATACATTTAAAATTCCTTCCAATTGCAGTGAATGATGAAGATAAATTATCCTGTCCACTCTTGTTCACCCTTCCCCAAAATTAACTTGTGATGAGTTGGATTAACGACATGGGTCTTTGTAAACAACACACCATTGACACCAATGTAAGAATACTTCAGTGCAGGATGATGAGGGTAAAAGGAAAAGAAAAGAGGGACAGGATTATCAGCCCAGGGTGTCTTACTATGGATTCTTTATGACCTTGTTGGGACCCAATTACAGTATCATGAACTCAATTCCATTGTTACCAATTTGAACAGCGACAGGAACTCTGCTTTGCAGATGACATCTACCCGATGTCACAATCCTTCGATAGCATGCAGGAGAAAGCCAATATGCTACAGGAGGACGTGGTGCAAGTGGAGCTGAAAATTAACATAGCCAAACCTAAAAACATGGACGTACAGTGCCTACAGAAAGTCTCGACCCCCTTTCAAATTTTTCACCTTTTGTTGCCTTACAGCCTGGAATTAAATTGCATTAATTCAGATTTTTTTTACATCTTTATATACACATCGTAACCCACAACTTCCAAGTGAAAAACAAATTCTACAAATTTCTGAAAATTATTTAAAAATA
>CM068958.1:70629892-70640611 GCA_035128595.1 Eptatretus atami | reverse complement strand
TATTTCAAACGCCTTGAATATCCTTTGAAGCACAGTCAAGACTCAAGATAATCATTAAAAATTGGAAGGCATGTGGTACCACCAAGACCCTGCCTAGATCAGGCCACCCTTCCAAACTGGATGACCAATCAAGGAGGAGACTGATCAGAGAGGCCACCAAGAGGCCAATGGCAACTTTGAAAGAGCTACAGGTCTTTATGGCAAAGACTAGTCACTGTGTGCTTGTGACAATATCCCAATCCTCCACAAATCTGGACTGTACGGTAGGGTGGCAAGATGGAAGCCATTACTCAAAAAACAACAACTTGAGTCCCATTAGTGGTGTGCAAAAAACCACTCCGAGATTCTGAAGCCATGTGGCAAAACGTTTTGTGGCCTGATGAAACCAAGATGGAACTTTTTGGCCTAAATGCAAAATGTTACTTTGGTGCAATCCCAACACAGGCAATCATCCAAAGAACCACCATCCCTACTGTGAAGCATGGTGGTGGCAGCATCATGTTATGGGGATGTTCCTCATCAGCAGTGACTGGGGCACTTGTCAGGATAGAAGGGAAAATGGATGAAGCAAAATACAGAAAAAATCCGAGAGGAAAACCTGCTGCCCTTTCCAAGAAAGCTGAAATTGGGACGGAAGTTCACCTTGGCATGACAGTGACCCGAGGCACACGGCCAAAGCTACACTGAAGTGGCTAAGTACTAAAAAGATAAATGACCTTGAGTGGCCCAGTCAGAGCCCTGACATAAATCCAATAAAAAATTGTGGCAATGACTTGAAGATTGCTGTCCATCAACGCTCTCCACACAACTTGACTGAGCTTGAACAGTTTTGTCCAGAAGAATGGGAAAATATTACCCAATCAAGGTGTACAAAGTTGTTCGAGGCATATCCCAACAGACTCACAGCTGTAATTGCCGTCAAAGGTGTTTCCACCAAGTATTAACTGAGGGGTTGGGGGGGGGGGTGGACACTTAAGCAACCAAGAGGGGGGGGGCGGTGGACACTTAAGCAACCAAGAAATAATAGTTTCATATTTTTGATTAATTTTCGGAAAATTGTAGAATTTACTTTTCACTTGGAAGTTGTGGGTAATGATGTATATATAAAGGTTGGAAAAGTCTGACTTAATGCAATTTAATTCCAGACTATCAGGCAACAAAAGATGAACATATTGAAAGGGGGTGTCGACTTTCTATAGGCACTGTACATGGTCCACACACCAACATCTTCATGTGCAATAATTCACCCATTAGAGGTGTTGAATAAGTTTACATATCTGGGGTCCATGGTTACCACAACAGGAGGGGGAGATGCAGATGTTCTACAGCGGATACAAAAGGCAAGGGATGTATTCATAAGACTCAAAGAAATTTGAAAGTCAAAGAAGTATAACACCAAAATTAAGGTGAGGATCTTTGACAGCAATGTGAAGTCAGTCCTCCGATTTGGATGTGAATGTTTGAAAAAAATCACCAAAAAATAGTTTCCCAATTGGAGTCTTTCATCTACAGCAGCCATGAGAAAATCTCGAGAATCTTCTTGCCTGACATGGCTCATAGGAAAGACGTTGAAATGCTAAAAGGGAGGAAAAACATTAAAAGAGATCAAAATTAGGAGGTGGAGACGTGATTGGTCACATGTTACGAATGGAGGCTCAGGATATACCGAAAAGAGCAATATGTTGGGCATCTGGCGGCAAGAGAAGGGTTGGATGGCGAAGAGAGATCTGACGACATGCCGCCGAGAAGGAAATGAAAGGAATGAAGGTCACCTGGGATAAAATTGGAATGTGGGCCCAAGACCGACGAAAGTGGTGAAAATTCATAAGAAGCTCCACATGCCAGGTGGTATGATTGGATATATAAACAAGTAAGCAAATCCATTATTATTATGGCATTACCAATGGCAGTGGAACTCATGGAATATCATCCTTCAAAAGACACATTATGTCAGCTGCCTTGGTTGCTTACAATCGGCTGTATATGTTTAAAATATTTACAGTATCCCTGCCAGAGTATTCATGATTTTCCAGATGAAAATGACCTGCTTTGGATGTACTGCACACAAAAGTAACTGACATCTGCTGAAAAGTAATAATAATAAGAAACAAGAAGAGGGTGCAAGAAGAAAACGCAGGAAGAATAATTATCCGTGCACGCATAGAGCGGAGTCCTCTGCAAAGTGAGCAAGACAGAAAAAAAAAATGATTCAAAAGCACATCCTTGGTTTTCATGTATTTTTACATACCATAACTTAACTATAGATTAGGGATAACCTTGCACATAATTAGTTCCTAATAACTTTGTTGTTACTGACTTTTCAAACTGTAACTCATCATTACCTCCACCACCGAAGGTGAAGGAGGTTATGTTTTCAACCCCTTTCTGTCTGTCTGTTTGTCTGTCTGCTTGTCTGTCTGTGTATAGGATATCTAAAAAAGTTGTGGACGGATCCGGACGAAACTTGGTGGACATGTTGGGTGTGTGACAAGGAAGAATTGCTTCAAATTTGGTGAAGATCCGAATCCGGATACGATAAGTTTTAAAGTGATTCTTCCATTATTGAGAGATAGGGCCAAAAATGATATATAGCATGATATCTCAAAAATGTACTGGGCCTGATATGTTCGACTGGATCATGCATTGCATGGCGGAGGTATGCGCTCTAACGAGTACCCTTCTGCTTTTGTTTATGTAGTTAAGAGGTTCTGTCATGTTTAAGTGGATTTTTATAGGCTAGTTGTGATTCTATCTACTACTACTACTACTACTACTACTACTACAACAACTACCACATTATTTAACGGCCCCAATTACTCCCACCATCTTATGGGGTCAGCCGGGGAACCTTTTTTGGACAGGTCTTTCACAAACTGGCTGGCCAAGCTTGATGTTGTACTGCAGCTGGAATTTATAATTTGATCAGAGTGGCAGAAAGAACTCGCCTACTCCTCACGAATGACACTATAGCATCTTAACGTCCACCAACAACCGGTGCTGGAAGACGGACCCTCCAGCTTATTAACATTCCACCAAATGCGAAATGCAAAATACCAAGATGACACTTTATAGCCCCAGTTTAGATTGCAACCCAGGCGAGACAGCTCCAATGCAAGTATGCACAACTCGAAGCTATCCTGCCAGTCCGCATTTGGTGGATCTGTTTACGATGTAGTAATATACTTTATTTGTTTATTTTATGTTGATCTCCTTTGTTTGATTTATTTTATGATAATGATTCTCTTATTCTTGCTCTTGCAGTATTATGTTTGCACAAGTTTCTGTAGTTCACAAAAACAACTTTTTTTTCTTTTTTTTTTGGAACCATTAAAACTGATTGCTTTAATTGTTTAGTGCTGAAAAAGTTGTTTAAAATCGCATGATCCAAGTATTCCAGTGGATTTAATTGGACCTGACTTAAGTTGTCTTTATCATTTACTAAATTTAATTTCTTTACTGTTTATCCTGATGTTTATTGGGCATGAACTGAAACCGTTCCTTTTCTTATATTTATCCACAAGTAGTGTTTCTCCATGAATGCAAATTTCTTATGCTCATTATCGTGGCTGGTGGCTTGGCAGTGCCGGCAGCTATGCAGC
Organism: Eptatretus atami; assembly: GCA_035128595.1. Taxonomy (NCBI): domain Eukaryota; kingdom Metazoa; phylum Chordata; class Myxini; order Myxiniformes; family Myxinidae; genus Eptatretus; species Eptatretus atami. The sequence continues at coordinate 70,637,012 of CM068958.1, read as the reverse complement.
AAAACAACTTGCTATTTTTTTTTCTTCGAAATAATTTTTTTAACTTTCAGTCAAATTCTGTCGTCCTGTAGCCCACGCATGGACGTTGCAGCTGTATATATTCAAAATCGTGCCAGCTGATCCCAGCGACAAACAAAGATGTTGGTCGAAAAAAGCAACAAAGGAGAGTATCTTGCCCAATTAAACTTGTAACCTATTGAACGAGAGAGTACGTAGAACACGATAACCCTGCGTAGTGTTTAAGTATATACTTCAATTGTAATAAAATAATGATTTTAAAGCTCGTTTTAAAAAAAATCCAGAATTTTAGCACAAATTGAAGAAATCTCATATGCCACCTAATACACCACCGTATATAGAACATCTCCAAGTACTGCAAAACTCGAGGTTCTTGGAAGTATTAAGAAGGCGATTTGTGTTCTAGTGTTCAAGTGTATATATATATAATTCAATTTAAATAAAATAAAGATTGTAAAAGTCGTGTAAAAAAACATTCCGGAGCTTTACCGCCATTGATGTAGTGTCCATTGCAACGCCTTATTTAACACGTTACATTAGTTCTTCATATCGCCTGTTTGTGTCCTTTATGGCATCCTTAAAAGCAGTAAGTTTCCTGTTTTGGATGATTTTCAATTTTGTTTCACTGCCAGGCAGACACAAAGAGTAAAAAAAACGTTATCTCACTCCTCTTTGCGCAAGTCTGATCGGGATGGATTCACGGCCAAAGTACGTTAAAATGAAAGACCTGTCTTCCTATTCATGTTTAAAAAATAACATTTGATTTAAATAAGTTGTTCCTGAACTTATTTATAAAGTTGTTCCGGTCATAAACTGAAAAGACGGACGGACAGACAGACACAAGCCAATTGCTTAACCATGCTTTTCACTCCGCATGTGAGGGGTAAAAATAAACTGTATGAAAACGTCTTCTGTCACTAGAAATTAAACTAACCCTTTTTCAAATAGTTTACATCAACAGGGTTGCAAGATTAGTCTCGAGTTACGTGCAAGTGCCTTTAAGCTGTCTAGTCTGGGTTTGAATCCCATCACAGATATAAACCCTGGAGTTTCATATCCATGGCAAACTCAGCAAAGTGTGTGCCATCCATCCAAAGGATAATCCGGAAGACCCATCTGCCAGCACGAGTCAATAGTGGACATGAAAGACCCCATGGTATTTTTCACAAAGAGCGCAGGAGTTCTGTTCAGCACCCTAAACAAATTACTAATTCCAGGCTGCCCTGACAGACTGCTTGGAAAGCAACGGCAAACTACCCAGCATAACATTTTCCCAGAAACTTCTCTGGCAGCACGGATCTGTCAAAAGTATGGTACATTTGATTGATTGATGTACACATCAACAGCAGCTGGTCCAAGCTGGTCCCCCAAAAGCAGATGGGGGAAACAACCCCTCAGTTTTGAAGACATTTTCAAAACAACTGGCACACCTGATTTTGCTTATTGTAACTTTCCTTTTCTTTGTTACATTCCTCTGTTATGGGGCTGGCAGGTACGCACACCTGCCGCTAAACTATCTAGCCTGGGTTTGATTCCCGACCCAGCTATCAACTGTCATCCTGGTGTTTCACAGGCAGGGTGAATCATCAATGTGTGTGCTGTCCCTCGGATGGACGTTAAACGGTCATCCTGTCTGCCAGCATTCGTTGGTGAATGTTAAAGTTCCCATGGTGTCTTTTGCAAAGAGTAGGTGAGCCATCGCCGGCAACATGGCCAAATACCAAATTCCTGCCCTAACTAGTCGAACGTCAGGCCTGGCTAGCCGGTTCATGAAGACTTGGGCCAAACTTCCCCCGGCCGACCCCACAATGTGGGATAATAGTGGCCGCGATAGAAGAAGAAGATATTCCTCTGTTATGGTGAGTGGTAAATGAGACAGCGTTGAAAGAAGATATTTTTAAATTATCATGCCATTAGTATTCCATGTAATTCTCAGTAAGATTACATAATCTATCTGTCATTGAAATCAGCATCACATCTTTCCTCTTCATAAACAAACCGATATCTTGAACAGTTTAATAGCAGAACATTGAAATAAAATGTTTTTGTTTTTTTTATCTTTATGAACTTGAATTTTTGTTTACTGTCACCATCTGCTTTTATGATGGTTGCAGTTACAAAATATATATTTCTTAAGCACTGGATTCTTCCTTTTTGGATATCATCATTGTCGTGTGTTGAACAAGAAGTGGTTGCCCCAATTAGAGTTAATTGTTATGTCACTACAGCTAATATAATTTAGCAATTGTACATTCGTTCTGAGAATTTTTTTTGACTTTAACTCATTGCTTTGTGACATTAACCATGAGAAAGAAAGAGAGAAAGATATTTTTTTTAAAGAGGGACAGAGAGAGATGGGGAAGACAGAGGAAGATGGGGGAAAGACAGGATAGAGATAGAGATAGAGATCGAGATCTAGATCGAGATAGAGATAGAGATAGACAGAGAGAGAAGAAAGAACTTTTTAGTTTCTATGAAACATTTCCAGAAATACATTTGAAACATGCAAATCAACCCGATTGTCCCAGCTTACTGTTTCACCTCAACTTCAGTTTTGGACATTCACCTCCAATAAACTACTTAAAAGGGCTTTGCTGGTCAACACGAGTTCAGATTATGCCTGGTGTTGGCTTAATGGTTAGGGTGGTGGGCTTGGGATCCTTGGGATCCTCACGATCCTGAGTTCAAATCCTACTCGGCTGTTGAATTAATACCAGGTGGGGTTGATTCTGTCTGTCATCCTTCTGAGGTCAGCAAAATGAGTGCCAGCTTGCTGGTATCCTGTGTCGGAGTGGCAACCCGTCCAGGATTGTGCCCAATAGCCAAGGAGACTGCATAGGCAGCACCAACGCTCTGCACAAAGCATGGTCCCAATGGATGGATGGATGGATGGAAGAGTTCAGATTCATCTGGAGTAGCTTCAAAATTAAACAAAAGTTAATTTTCCTAACAGATATTAATATACAGATGTGATCGTTTTGTAATTTTTCACCTTACTGTACATCCATATATTAAAAAATATACACCATTTGACAGCAAATGCAACTTTCGTGAATTTCCCAGTAATTTCTGTTGGGGTGCCACGTCTCGTCAATGATTGACTGAAATATGTACATGATGTCGCATCTCTTCATGACTAATGATGGACAAGAAATGCCAGCCCAATATAAATTCTCATTTCCTGCCTCATGGCGCATTTATCCAAAAGGATGTAAAATGAAAATGTAATTGTGATTTGATCTAGTAATACTGTACTGTACTGTACTCGGTTTTAAAAATTCACTTTTTCTTTCATGACTGAAATATTTTATTTAGATACATTAAATAGATGACATGCCAAAGAAAAGTTTCTTTCCAGGATTTTTTTTGTTCGATATTCGATTAGTTTGATGTTTTCACTTAAGACAGGAAACATGATTTCCTTCCTCTCTTTTCTGACATGATGACTCACTGACTTAACGTCATGTGACCTCTTATGCTGTCTTTTTCTCCATTCTGTGCATATATATATATATATATATATATATATATATATATATATATATGTTATCATATTAAACAGGGGGCTGCAAAAGTAGGTATACAGTAAGGACTGTACTTGTTTTCATTACTGTATACCTACTTTTGCAGCCCCATATATATATATATATATATATGGGCTGCAAAGTAGGTATACAGTAAGGATTATACCAGTATTACCATTATTATAATAGTGGTGCTAGGATTCATTTAATACTAGAATTCATTTAATTCATTAAAATCATTATTACCATTTTTAATATTTTTATTATTGTTATGTTATTATTGATATGTTTATTATTGGTATGTTATTATTGATATGCTTGTATAATCAATAAAATACATTTTGTGTGCACGTTTTGTTTTTCATTACTGTATATCTACTTTTGCAGACCCTGTATATATAATATATAATATAATATATATAATATATATTATATATATATATATATACACATGTATGTATATGTATGTATAAATGTATATATATATATATATATACATGTATGTATATATATATGTATAAATGTATATATATATACTGTATATATATATATATATACATATAAAAGACTAATCTTCTTTGAGTTGCTGTCTCCTCCATTTGCTCATAATTGTACCAGAGGCTTTTCTATTGTCCAATTAATTAAGAGATGCTTCTCTGATATATTTTTCTGAGAAACAAAGATAATGAAAGTGCTTTATAATTCAATCATAGCAATTGAATGATATGAGTCACAATGTTGCATTAACCGAGTAAGTGGCCTGCTCAGGATTCCCATTGACTATGCAGCCAGCCATACTGTCAGGCTAACAAAAAGCACAGGTCTTTACAGAACATAATTCAACTGATGGCTTTCGATATCAAATCATCATACAATACTATACGCAGTCAAATTAACAAACCATCAAACAAAGAATAGAAAAATGAACAAACAATATGGGAATAAAATAAAATAAAATATAACATCTGATGAACCACTACAATTGTTTCTCCACTAATTCGAAAGGCATGAGTCAATGAGGTTGGTGTCTTTGGTATGGTGGTAGATGTTTGACAAACGCAATAAACCAACTCCACAAAGGAACTTCATACCACATGAGATACATCTTACTGGGCCAAAATGAGCTTGAATATATTAAACGTAAACAGAGTTGTATTGGTTCCTATTCATAAGGCGGCTGAATGTTTCAAAGTAGTCACCTTTGACGTGGGCCCCAAAAAAGGTCAACTATTTCAATTGATTGATTGAGATATTATTGAGTATTTTGTGGAATATGAATACTTTACTGTTTATTTATCTCAATTACATATCAAGGCATTGTTTTCATCAATTTTTTTAAAGGTGAATTTGATTTATGACTCATAACACAAATAACTACAACAAAAACACTATTTCGCAACAGATGATGGAAGGAAAATAACTCAAAATCAAACCTTTATTGACCAGATCGCTACCAAAGTGGAACATGTTGCTTTCTCAATTTATCATGGAATGGGCAGCCTGTCAGGTTGGTGTGATGTTTTGTTATTATTGGAATGGGAATACAACACCACAGAACCTTTGAGAGAAAAAAAATAACATGATGTATGATGCACAGATACTCACTGAAAACGAAGCCAAATACTTATCACATATTTGAGGTTGGTGTCTGTCACCTACCATGGACCAAATGCAGTATGCATTTGAACCTCAAAGCACTGTTCAGCATACGTTACATACCTTTGATGAGAAAGTTTATCCATGCTTTCATTGAAATTTGAAATACAGTTTCTACTTTCCAAAAGTACATAAATTGGTCCAAACTCAATAACAAGAGTGATAATGATTTGAATAATAATGAAAAGTCAATAAATTTATTGGGAAAACCACATATCTGAGTTGGCGGCCAAAGCCAGTCGCCGACTGGGCATCCACCATAGTGTAAAGCCTTTTCTTGGCACACATGAACTTTAATCAACCTACAAGGCCTTCATCCACAGCTTGGATGGAGTACTGCTCTCTCCTTTGGGCTGGTGCCCCTGCCTCACACCATCCTCAGTTTCACGTGGAAACCAAAGCCTTCAAAATCATTGGAATATCCCAATGATGAAGCTGTCTCAGGGCTCATCAATTTTACATCGCAGACAGGTCAGTGGACTCTGTCTTCTCCTGCCACCTTTCTGGTCTCGCAACCTCCACCATTTCCGTTCTCTGTCCCCACCCCCACCACCCCTTCCCACAGGTTTCTGCAGAGTGCATACAAGTAAACCCCCTTCTAGTGAAACAGTAAACCCCTTTCTCATAAAACGTCCAAAATCCAGACTCACTGCTCATCTCCACTCATTAATTTCCCTGTAGTACCATTTTTTTTAACCCCTGCACCCCACCCCATCCCTCTCCCTTCCACAGATCTCCTATTGTCTTTGTTCCCCACAATTTTGTGCTTCCCTCTCCCATCCCTCAACCCTTCTGTTTTAGTACCTCCCCCTCCCCATTCCTCCCTCCCTACTCTTTCTTCTCTTCTTTTCACTCTGTTACATCACAATCCATGAATTATGTTCTCGCTCCTCCACGAGCCTCGACACTGCATACAATAAATGTGTTTTGTATCCATGACGAATGCCATCTGCCATCAACCATGACAATGTTTCTTTTTCACTTTAAAAATCAGGCATCTCCATACATGTCATATCACGTCATACAAAAGCATTTGTGAATCTTGTCTGCATCAATGTGTGGAAACGTTCATCGATGATTTTGTATAAAGAGAACAACTAATCAACAAACTCAGCAGAACACCTCATTCATGTGCTGCTTCAGACTATGGATTCATGTATAATTATCTTGTGATATAATTATATAAGGATGAAATATTTGGATGTGTGTGGTTGGACTTGCAAAATTCAAGATTCATATTATGCAACTTCCATGTACGGACGACTTTACGAACACTTTTTCCTAATTGTGGAACATTGTTCATGCAAGTTTCACTCCATTCATCAAATACAGTGCCTATAGAAAGTCCACACCCCTTTTCAAATTTTTCACCATTTGTTGACTTATAGCCTGGAAATATATTGCATGAAATCAGACTTTTTACACCTTTACATACACATCGTAACCCAAAACTTCCAAGTGAAAAACAAATTCAATAAACTTCAGAAAATTAATGAAAAATACGAAACTAGAATATCTTGGTTGGATAAGGGTCCACCCCCCTGAGTTAACACTTCGTGGAAGCACCTTTGACAGCAATTGCAGCTGTGAGTCTGTTGGGATAGGTCTCTCCTAACTGGCCCAACTTGATTGGGCAATACTTGCCCATTCTTCTCCACAAAACTGTTCAAGCTCAGTCAAGTTGCGTAGTGAGTGTTGGTGGACAGCAATCTTCAAGTCATGCCACAGATTTTCGATTGGATTTAGTCGGGGCTCTGACTGGGCCACTAAAGCACATTTATGTTTTTGTTCCTTTGCCACTCCAGTGTTGCTTTTGGCTGTGTGCTTCGGGTCATTGTCATGCTGAAAGGTGAACTTCCATCCCAATTTCAGCTTTCTTGCAAAGAGAAACAGGTTTTCCTCTCAGATTTTTCTGTATTTTG
>CM068958.1:70588927-70622577 GCA_035128595.1 Eptatretus atami | reverse complement strand
GTACTTCCTTCATTTTGAAAAAGTGGCACAAACCCTGCGGTCTTGGACTATATTATTGAAAAGTGTTTTTGTAGGGAAGGCTCAAGATATTTACTCTGCTTTAGCGATTCATCTGTGTGCACAGTATGACGATGTAAAAACTTCAATTCACCGATGAATTGGTCCTACAGGCTTATAGGCAGAGGTTTAGGCAGTCGATGAAGAAATATGGGAAAAATTGTGTGGAATTTGCTCGGGGAAAAGAGATTCGCTTGATAGGTGGTGTACTTCCAAGGAAATCGTGAACAAATTTGACAGAATAAGGCAGTTGATTTTAGTGGAGGAGTTTAAACAACGTGTGCATTCTGACGTTCGGAACCATTTGGACGAACGAAAGGCAGACAAATTGCACACTGCAGCAACCATAGCTGACAATTATGCTTTGACTCACAAAATCCCTCTCCACAAACTGGGGTTTTCCAACGAAAAGTAACCTGGGGAGCTGCAGTAGACCTCATCAGGAATAAGAGCCCAAGTTAAAGGTCCTTCGGAAAACTCGCATGCCAAGTTAGATTATTCTTCGCCTGCCGACTGAAAAGTAAATTTTCCTGGTGTTCAGAAAACGGCCACGGAATATTCACCCGGACCTGTTTGTGCACATTGCAAGAGAAAAGGACGCTTAAAGTCTCAGTGTTATCGGTTGGAAAAGAGAAACCAAAATGATTATCCACAATCAAAGGGTGCTTCAACTGCACTTATTAATGCTCGAAACCGCCCATTGCAGACAATGACTATTGAAGGGTCAAACAAAAAGGAGGTGACTCCAGGTTTCGATGAAATTAATGAGGGCTACAAGTCTTTCATTACAGAAAGTTTTGTGTCAGGTGTAGGCGACACTGCAAATCAGCGACCTGTTAAAATATTGAGAGACATGGGGGCATCTCAGTCTTTTATGCTGGAGAGAATTTTGTCGCTATCTGAAAGAATGATGACTGGTGCCAGTGTACTGTTACAAGGTGTTGGTGCTTTTGTTAATGCACTTCTTCAGGTGGTTAATCTAAAGTCTGAGCTGGTATCCAGACCTGTTACTGTAGGTGTAATGTCTACCCTTCCTGTTGATGGAGTTTATTTTATCATCGGAAATGATTGAGCCGGTGGTCGATGGAGTCTCGATTAACCCACAGATGGTGGAAGAACCGAATGCTGAGAGTAACTCGGAGCAGCTATAGTAGGAGATTCCTGATCTTTTATGTCATGTGTAATGACTTGTTTTAAATCTAAGAAGTGCTTTGAAGAAGAAATAGTGAAAAAAAGTGTGGACTTAGAACCCATGTGTACTTTGGAGAAAATGTTGATGGACCATGTCAGTGATGATGTTGACGCTGGTGAAGCTAGTGATGGTCATATTATTGGACCAGAACACAAATCTGGTGGCCAATCAGAAAAGTTGGGTCTCATAAGAGAGAGAATTATCGAAGAGCAAATGAAGGATGCTGAGCTAAGAGTGCTAACTAATAGAGTCCTCTCAGAGGAGGAAGTTATCAAAGTCCCAGTTTCTCCTTTAAGAAAGACAGGGTATTAATGGGGAAGTGGAGACCACTTAATGTATCAGCAGATGATGAATGGAAAGTACATTATTTAAATTGTTGTTCCAAAACTACATCAAAATGAGATATTGAGCTTAGCGCATGAGGTATTGTTGGCAGGTCACTGAGGGGTGAATAAAACATGTGACAACATTTTGACACATTTCTTTTGGCCGGCTTTGCGATGTGATGTGGAAAAGTTTTGTAAATCCTGTCATTCATGCCAAATGGTAGGGAAACCAAATCAAAAGATTCCATCGGCGCCATTAAAACCCATTCCGGATTTTGATGAACCCTTCAGTCGGGTTGTCATCATTGATTGTGTTGGTCCCTTGCCAAAGACTACGGCAGAAAATCAAAACATGTTGATGACTAAATGTGTGTCCATGAGGTTCCCAGAGGCGATACCTCTCAGAAAAATAGCGGTGCCAAACATTCTCAAGGCATTAGTTAAGTTCTTGACTGTACTCTTGTTGGCCTATCTCAGGTCGTACAATCTGATCAGGGATCAAATTTCATGTCAAATCTTTTCCAACAGGTTTTGCACCAGTTGGGAGTGAAACAGGAAAAGTCTTACCATCCTGAGTCACAAGGTGTTTTGGAAAGGTTCTACCAGACTTTGAAAACATGATTAGAACTTACTGCTTTGAGTGTGACAAGAATTGGGATGAAGTAGTACACTTATTGTTGTTTGCTGTCAGGGAGTCAGTTCAGGACTTGTTGGGATTCAGTCCTTTTGAACTGGTTGTTGGACACACTGTTTGAGGACCATTGAAGCTTTTGAAGGAACAGTGCCTTCGTGAGACGTGATCGTTAAATTTGCTGAACTGTGTGTCTGATTTTAGAGAATGGTTGGCAAAGGCACGCAAGATAGCGAAAGAGAATTTTAAGTTTAATTCAGCCTGAGAATATTAAAATAAATACACTTGTTAAGCCTACACCATTAATCCTCAAGAAATACCGAGTGTGTAGTCACATAATAGAGGTGGGGGGGGGGGGGGGTTAAGGTAATTTGAGTTGTGAACAATTCAACTTATGAATAGAGTTCAGGAACGTAACCGGTTCGTGAGTCAGGCTTGGCTGTGTATATATAACAGTATACAGTAAGTCGTCGACTTACGACCGCGATCGGTTACGACCGACCAGTCATAATCGATTTGGTCGTAAGTCGGCAAACCTTTATAACAAACTTACGAGCTCCTTCCTCATCTGCACTCGCTGCTTCTCCAGTCACTCGAACATTATGAATTTGGAATCTTTTCTTGAATCTTTTGAACCAGCCAGTACTTGCTGCAAATTATTGACTGTAGACTTCTCCGGCACAACTTTCAAAGTCTGAAATAGACTTCTAGCCTTCGTCTGCACAGTAAAATGGCTTAAAGGTGTCCGTTTTGGATCTGATCTTCCATCCAAACATGCAGCAATTTCTCCATTTCGTGGATGGGCCCGGTCCGTTGCGTCGTTATAACTGTCGATCGCATGGTGCAGAACTTTCACAGCTTCACGAATCCTTTCTTTATCTTTCAAAATCGTCGACACAGTAGAGTGTGATAACTTACGATCACGTGCGATCGCATTCACTTTCTTTCTCCTTCGTACTGTTTGTCACCTGCATTTTCGTGGCGAGATCAATGGCCTTTCTTTCCTTCTTGGCAGGTTGAGGAGTAGACAAAGATAATTTCCTCTTGGCAGACATCTTGGGGGTTTGAAGTAAAAAATTTAAGTCAAACGGATACAGATAAACTGCGCTATACTGAGACCACGCTAAACAGCCAGCACTGGCGGGCGCTGGGGCAGAAACTGTCGTACGCCCAGCTGGGCAACACTCACGCTGCCAGATGCGGACAGTCGTGGCCAGACATACAATACTATCGCTGTCGTGGTCGTAAAGTCGATCAGTCGTAAGTCGCATAGGTCGTAAGTTGACGACTTACTGTATACATACACATATATTTCCTTAATTTTCTTATTCTTCCTTTCTTCACTTATATATATATATATAGTCCTTTTTTGCTTAATTTAAGGCCTGCGCTCGTGAGGATTATACAGTCCGTGAATGGGCCTCTAATGTAAAAAAAAAAAAAAAAAAACTATGTTAAGTTAGCAAGTACAGTAACATTTGGCATTCACCTAATTGTTTTCATTTATATTCTTTGAGAGAAGTTGCTTTGATTTCTTCGTTTCGATATAGTTCACACTTTTCAGGAACGCATGCCCGACGTAAACCGGGGTCTGGTCTGGGGTACCTGATTAAATAACGAAGAAAGAGTGAAAGAAAAGAAAGAATAAGAAAATGAAGGCAAAGAGAAGTAATGTAAAGATATGGAGTGAAAACTAGGAGGATAAGGGCATGAGGCAGGTGAGAAATAAATTAAAGCTAGCTCGGAAAAATAGTTTGCATGAGAAAGAAAGCAAGACCAGCAATGTTAACACGGAGAGGGTAACATGGCTACGGGCACCACTTTGAAGCTCCAAAGTCAGGATGCAAGTCACTTCCATGCAAGTCACACCACATCCATGTAATTTAACACAGACTGTTAATTCAAGGGTGAAAAGTGTACGTAACTTGAGGCAATACACAGTCTAATGTGGAAATAAGTTTTATGGTGAATGCTCTGCAATGCTGCAGACCAATTGCAAGCATGTCTATAATGTGATCCCATAATGTGATGTTTTTTACACTTATATATATTTTTTTAATGTTCAATACTCCCACACACTTGCTTCCAAACACCTTTCTCCCATTTTACCATTTTCTCCATCTCTTGATCATGAGAAAACTCATCGCTCTTACAATTGTGGCACTGTCTTTCTTTGTGCCTTAATCACATTGCCATCCCAATCCTCTCTGCCTTTGGAATCTTCAAATCCATGATTTTTCCTATGTGTGGGACTATGGTGGCAAACTCCCTCACGTCAGTCCCTCCCCTGTGTCATATTCACACCAGGTTCCTTGCACCTGTTCCAGGATCAGCCACCTCACACCCATGCTCAGCATCCTCCAGTTCTGTTTACCACTATCCCATGCCACTCCGCTCTTTGTCTCCTTCACGTTCCACTCCCTCTCTGCTCACCTAGCATCTCGCCCACCTCCATGCTAGCCAGTGTCCTGCCCCCCTTTCCCTGCTCTGCCCCAGCCATGCCCCCTCCATTTGCCCAGCATCACAGCCCCCACCCTTCCACTCACCCAGCCACACCCCCCCTTGCTCGCCCAGTGTCACGCCCCCCCCCCCCCCGCCCGTGTAGACCCACACCCCTCCTCTTGCTCCCCCATTCCTCCCCTCTTTCCCACTCCCTGCCAACAGTGCCTTCTCCGCCATTTTCTGTGAACAAAACATCCAAGGTCTTCACTCCAATTTGACAGACCTCTCGATCCAAGCTGACAATTATTTTACCCAACAGAATACTTCCTCCCACAGTATGTCCCAGATTCCTCTGTGTCTCCCTGTGGGTATTGTATTCCCGGTCTGACAGGTCTGAACCACATTCTGGTGGCGGAGTTGCAGTTTATGTCAAGAAATCTATTTTCCACTGAACATGAACTCCCCAACCACCTGCTAACCTCCAGGAGAACTTTTGGCTGTGCTTTGGCCTCTGCAAAAACCTCTTCATTGTCTGTGTGCTGTACCATCCACACAATAGGGATGACTCCATTTGCATCTACCTCTCTGCCAACATGAACTATTTTGTAACCACCCATCCCAAATTTCGTTTCCCCATATACGGCAATTTCATCTATCACCAGGCCAAGTTGCTGGTTGTTGGTACTTCTTTGACCAGCCAAGGCATTGCAGCAAAGGACTTATGGGACTCCCCCAATCAGTGATCTTTTCGACTCAGATTTTTCCCAGTGGCATGTCCTCCCTTCTGGATGATTTTCCTCTTCAACTCCAACAAGTGCTTGTGATAATCAACATCATTCTGGCTATTGTGCTGCAGAGTCTGGCAGTTCACTCAAGCTGACTGTCAGGGACTGCAAGTTGTCCTCTCATGTCAAGCCTGGTCCTTCATTTCCACCTCTCCTGACATCAATACTTTATACCATCTTGTCTGCAGTTCTCTTAACCATCCTCTCGTCCCTGGTACACAGAATCCTGTGATGAAGCAGTTGCCTTCTATTCCGGGAAGGCAAATCCGACTGAAGGAAACCTCAGACCATTCCACAATGTCCGGAGCAAGTGTGTGCCCACTCTCAGGAAAGCCAGAGAACAACATCCGGCGAACCAAAAGGCTGAACTCTCAAAGGTGTCTCCTTCAAAAACCTGGTGAAACCTTGTCAAGTCATTCTCTGGGGTATGCCCCCCTCATTACCTCCACAACAGAAGTATGTGTATTCAGCAGTTTGTTTGTTTTTGTCTGTCTGTCTGTCTGTCTGTCTGTCTGTCTGTCTGTCTGTAAGCAGGATATTTCATAATGTTGAAGACAGATTCAGACAAAATTTGGACAGGTTGCGTGAGCAATAGGGATTCATTGATTAGATTTTGTTGAAGATCCAGGTCTGGATACTCCAGTTTTTAAGTGATTCTCAACCATTGAGAGATAGGCCCAAAAACAGTAAATAGCATGATATTTCAAAAGGTGGACGGATTATAACAAAACTTGATGGAGGAGCTGGGTAGGTGATAAGAACAAGCCAATTAGATTTTTCTTAAGGTCCAGATGAAGGTCAGGCCTAACAGTGGGCTGCAAAAACAAACTATTCAGCATGGCGGCGGTACGTTGCTCTGAACTCGACAACCTACAAGGCCTTCATTCGCACCTTGGAAGGCTGGTGCCCCTGCCTCACACCTTCCCCTTCTTGATCCGTAGAAAGCAAGCACGCTTATCTGGCTCCAATGCGCTCTCTTCAATAAACGATTGCATGGATGCACCAACGAATGCATGGTTTGCACAGCCATGGAAGACTAAAATTGCAGGGGAGTTCCAGAACACAAAAGCTGTTTTCCTGGACTTTTGAAGGGCATGTTCTATGTACTCCAGAATAACTGCTCACCTCGACTCATTCCTTCCTCTTTTTTCTACCCATGGAACCAACCTCCATATATTCTCTTCAATCTCATTATTTCCCTCCAGGTCTTCAAGACGGCTGTTCACAGAAAGAAGTGAACCTATTGTTTAACCCCCCTTTTCGCTTCACGTGTATGGGGGAATGACATCAAGGAACAGTTTAACCGAGGAGATGGAGAGATAATCCTTCGAGATTGAGGATATGAATCAGCGTGCTATTCCTTTATGCGAGGCACTAGTTATGACTAAGGCGCTTAGTTTATATGATGAAGTAAAAGAGGAGGAACGTGAGGGATCAGATGTCAGTCCAAGTATCATACACGATGCTTTATGAGCCGTTCTTGTGCAAAATTGCTATTGTGCGAATCTCTCAGGAACTTGTCCTTCATGCAAACCGGGTATTACTGTACATGTACATCTACTCATCAGTATATTTGTATATATTTGTAACAAAAACAAGCACAACAGTAGTAATAATTATGCAAACCTATGACCCTCATGAGGGCACAATTTCCAATGGACTTGTGGAGGTCACATACAAAAGAAAATCCTTACTCAAACAACTGCAAAAGCCTGATTTGTACACAAAGGAAAGGGCTGTGAGGATGGGAGCAATGAATTAAAGCAACTTCAAGCAGAGGGGAAAAGATAAAGAAAATAAAGAGATAAGAAGGGGCTGGGATGGTGTGTTGGTGGGATGGCAGCATTTAGCTTTCTTGCCGACAAGAAGTGAAATTGTCTGTCTTAGTGCAAAGGCATATACTTCATACAGGCAGATGACTGCAGAGGAACAAGTTGGTGCCGGGCGAGATTGGGCAAGTGGTGGTGAGGTAAGACAGGCTCATTGTGTGGCATGAAGAGGGTGGTGCTGTGTGGTGTCTGTGCACACTTCCTCTTTAGTTAGCACCCGTATCCTATTCACATCACGAGTCAAAAGCATGACCAACTCCTCTGTTGAATCTGACTCTACTCTCGACAATTAACCCAACTCCTCTCTTGATATTTCATTCATCGACCCTACTATCGTTGACCCTTTATTTACCGACACTGAACTGCACTCCTTTTCCTTTTGGTTGGATGCAGTAAACGATGTACGGGTCTTTTGCAGATGGTATTATAGGTGGGTGCACCGCTCTGTCAAGTGGTCTTGCCCATCCTGGGCACTGTTTACTTGCTGGTCTTGGCAAAAATGTTATCGTTAAGAAATCGTTGCAGCATGTTTGAAGTACAAGTACATTGTTGAAGTAAAACAATGAACAAAATGGCAAATTAAGACCCCAGCAAGGTAACCGAGGAGCAGCCTAAGACCCCCATTGAGAGCGACATGTCAAAGGATGTGCCTGATAAAGGATATAATTAAATGAGGCCATTAATTATCTTAAAAAGGGGTGTTTTAATTAACCCAAACACGCAATTTTCACTCTTGCACTCCCTTGGATTTCCCTTAGTATGCATGCAAAGTTTCAGGCTGCTAGGTTTCATGGTTTTGGAGAGAGGGAGGAGACACACACGCACTTATTCATACAGTGCACATAGAAAGTCTCCTTCCCCTTTCAAATTTTCACTTTTTGTTTCCTTATAGCCTGGAATTAAATTGCATTAAATCAGACTTTTTTTTTACCTTCACTTACACATCGTAACCCACAACTTCCGAGTGAAAAACAAATTCTACAAATTTTAGAAAATCATTAAAAAATATAAAACTAGAATATCTTGTTTGGATAAGTGTCCCCTTATAATAGTAATTGGAAATTAGCTCAGATGTAACCATCACCATCAAAATCACAAACCAAGTTAATTGGCCTCCACCTGTGTTAAATTGTAATGATTCTGATTATTTCAGAATAAAATCAGCCTTTCCTGTAGCTCTCCTCTGCTGGGTAGTGCATTTCACAGCAGACTCAAACATGAGCACCAAGGAGCTTTCAAAAGACGTCTGGGATAAAGTTGTTGAAAGGCACAAATCAGGGGATGGGTATAAAAAATATATTTCAAAGGCCTTGAATATCCTTTGGAGCACAGTCAAGACTCAAGATAATCATTATGAAGGTGGAGTATGGCACCACCAAGACCCTGCCTAGATCAGGCCGCCCTTCCAAACTGGATGAACAAGCAAGGTAGAGACGCATCAGAGATGCCACCGAGAGGCCAATGACTACTGTGAAAGAGCTACATGCCTTTATGGCAAAGACTGGTCACTGTGTACTTGTGACAACAACATCCCAAGCACTCCACAAGTCTAGCTTGCACAGTAGTGTGGAAAGAAGGAAGACATTACTCAAAAAAGCCCATTTTGAGGTATGCCAAAAAACACTCCAGAGATTCTGAAGCCGTGTGACAAAACGTTTTGTGGTCTGACAGAAACAAGATGGAACTTTTCGGCCAAAAGGCAAAACGTTAACGTTTGGCACAAACCCAACACAGCCATCACCGAAAGAACACCATCCCAACTGTGAAGCATGGTGGTGACTGCATCATGTTATGGGGATGCTTCTCTTCAGCAGTGACTGGGGCACTTGTCAGGATAGAAGGGAAAATGGATGGAGCAAAATACAGAAAAATCCGAGAGGAAAACCTGCTGTCCTCTGCAAGAAAGCTGAAATTGGGACGGAAGTTCACCTTTCAGCATGACAATGACCCGAAGCACACAGACAAAGCTACACTGGAGTGGCAAAGGAACAAAAAGATAAATGTCCTTGAGTGGCCCAGTCAGAGCCCCGACCTAAATCCAATGGAAAATCTGTGGCATGACTTGAAGATTGCTGTCCATCAACGCTCCCCATGAAACTTCACTGAGCTTGAACAGTTGAAAACAGAAGAATGGGCAAATTTTGCCCAATCAAGGTGTGC
The DNA here is from genome assembly GCA_035128595.1 of Eptatretus atami. Lineage (NCBI taxonomy): Eukaryota > Metazoa > Chordata > Myxini > Myxiniformes > Myxinidae > Eptatretus > Eptatretus atami. The sequence goes on along the minus strand of CM068958.1, from coordinate 70,613,155 downwards.
AAAGTTGGTGGAGACCTATCCCAACAGACTCACAGCTGGAATTGCTGTCAAAGGTGCTTCCATTAAGTATTAACTCAAAGGGGTGGACACTTATCCAACCAATATATTGTTGTTTGTATTTTTATTAATTTTCTGAAATTTGTGGAATTTATTTTTCATTTGGAAGTTGTGGGTTACGATGGGTAAATAAAGGTGTAAAAAGTCTGATTTAATGCAATTTAATTCCAGGCTATAAGGCAACAAAAGGTGAACATTTTAAAAATGGGGGTGAAGACTTTCTATAGGCACTGATATATATACATATATATATATATATATATATATATAATTATATATATATAATATATATATGTACAGTGTATATATATATATATATATATTTAAGATTATTGGAATTAAGATTATTGTAATATCCCATGCTGAAAATGAGTCGATGAGTCTATCACTTTGCCATACAGACAGTCTTCTACCATCTCCTTTCTGGTCTTGCACACTCTGCTTTCCATCCTTTGCCCCACCTCCCTTCCCCCCCCCCCAGGTATCTGCAGGGGCACACATGGCCACCATTAACCCCCTTCTGTTGAAACTACCTAAATCCAAGATCAATGCTCACCTCCACTCATTTGTTCCTCTTTTTTCGTCTCGTCAAGCAGTGTGCGCAGAAGGCTGATTGCAGCAAGTGTCCTGCATGGCAGAGTTTCAGCAAATAAACCACTGCTTAGACCATAGAATAAGGTGAAAAGACTGAAATTTCCAAGGCAACACCAAGATTAGGTGACTGAACAATGTGATCGAGTACTCTGGTCTGATGAATTGAAGTTTGAACTTTTTGGATCTAAGAGACACCAGGTTTTATGCCGAAGACCAGGAGAACGTTACAACACAAAATGTTTGCAGCTTACTGTTAAACATGGGGGAGGCTCTGTGACTGTCTACGGTTGCGTCTCAGCTTTTGGTGTTGGAAAACTTGTTAAAATCAATGGGACGCTAACAAAATAAGTACAATCAGATACTGCAGCACCATGCAGTTCCTAGTGGAAATCGTTTAATCAGATGTGGATTTATTTTCCAACAAGATAATGATCCAAAACACACTTCCAATAGAGTAAAACAGTATTTGGAGAATAAGGTTACAGCTGGTGTGCTCCAAGTGTTAGAATGCCCACCCCAGAGTATGGACATGAGTCTCATAGAGGCCATATGAGATTACCTGGAAACAGAAGAAGGAGAAGAACCCAACTAACCTTACAGAACTGTGGAATGTACTTCAGGATATTTGGCACAATATTCCTGTAAGAGTGCTTCAGTCACACAGGAAGCAAGGGTAGAAGAGTGATGGCACTCAAGAAGGCAAAGGGTGGACACAGGAACTTACAAAGCATTGACTGATATTATAAAATGACACCCCACATTCTTGTTATTACCCTGCACATGGTACACACAAAGCAAAAAGTGGGGTTAAACAATTGGTTCACTTCTTATGTCTGTCTGTCTGTCTCCGTCTCTCTGCCCTTCTGTCTACAAATGTCAATTTACAAAAATCTATTTTTCGTGTACCCTAACCCGAGCTCCAAAATATACATTTTGAGCACTGTTGTTATTTTAATGTAAAATGTTTCCGTCAACACTCAACTTTTGCTCCGTAAGAACATATCTCCGAATATATAATGTGATTCGATGGGAAAGATTTTAGGTTATGGTTTGGGGTTAAGGGTACACAATTTGTTTTTAGGGTTCAATTCAAATGAAATGCAATTTCCATAATAATTTATTCATTTCCATTATAATTAAATTTCATTTACTTACTAATCATTTTGTTGTTATTGCAAATTTCCGTCAAGTGAATTTTTGTATCGGAAGAGATTACCGCATTTATTTAAAAGGTGAAAATTGTGCTTTTAAATTCCACTCATGTACAGTTTACCAGTTTCAAAATATGCATTTACAGGTACAGAATAGTATGCAAGTTATCTTCAGTGTTTTTGTTTCTTTGTGGCGATTTTCTTTTCATTGTTCTATTCCATTTAGTGTTTGTATTGACACAAATATTGTATTGAATGACCAAACAAGGAAAAAAAAAAACATCACAAGTTGAATGATTGTTTAAACTGATTAATTACTCGATTTACAAATGTACGTCCGACACTGCCGTAACAGATTTGCATTTGTACGTCCGACACTATCCGACCGACATGACTTCAAATAAAAATTCCTCCTGGTCCTAAGTTTTTGGAAGAAAGGTAATTATTTCTGCTAAATAGCAAGACTTGGTATCTATTTTAAGTGCTCAGAGGTAATTTTTTCTCATAAGTCAAAATACTTCACAGAGTTGTTCATTCGATTTCAAAAGGTTTTAAAAAACATTTCTCAGAGTACGTCCGACACCGGGGTATTTTTGGAGTTTTAGGGTCATTAAGGAAGAGATGCCAATTTTTGCTATGTTATCCTTTTCTCATGTTTAATTGTTATATTTCATGAAATTACAAAGTTTTAAAGCATTCACAGTTTACATCGCTTTATTCATGAAAGTGTCCGAAATGTACTTCCAACATTGTGGAATTGCCTGAAAATCAACAAGACATTAAAACTTTAAAACTCACATTTGAAAATGCATCATCATTTTGTCGGTAGGTGATATCATTTCCCACAATGCTGTGTTGTCAGAAAAGGAAAATGCAGGATTATTTGATGGATTGCTTGCAGAATTTCAGCGAAATATTCTGAACTAGAACGGCACTCGGTAGAGCGCTTACCTCCACCAAGTTGAACAATTTATGTTTTGTATCCCACTGATAGGTCGGATCTGCATCCGGACCTTCACAAAAATCTAATCAGCTTGTTCTTGTCATCTACCTAACTCATCCACCAAGTTTTGTAATAATCCATAAATAAATAACGTTTTATAATATCGTGCTACATATCATTCTTGGTCCCATCTCTCAATGGTGAAGAATCATTTTTAAAATTATAGAATTCAGATCCGGATCCAGATCTTCACCAAATTCAAATCAATTTGTCCTTGTCACACACCCAACCTTCCACCAAGTTTAGTCTGAAAGCGTCCGTAACTTTTTGAGATATCCTGCACATAAACAGATGACAGACAGACTGACAAACAAACAAACGTGTGAAAACATAACCTCCGTCCACCTTCGCTGGTAGAAGTAACAACAAAACAGTTTGGAAGTTTCACCGCTTTGCTGTATTCGCGAATAAATTCATTCCTTCATTTTATACAAATCTTCATCACAAGAACTTCAAATATTGAAATCGTAAATGGGAAATGCAAATAGGATGGCCAAGCAATAACCCCTCCCATGGGAAATGTGCTTCAAGATGCTGTGTTCCTCATCACATGGATGGCATTGGAAAGTCGGTTTGTAACAGACATTAAATCCAGGGGTTTGAAAGCTTTAAAGCAGAAGTCCAATTTGTCAGCACATGACCACTGAGGTTTCCTGTCACCATTTGGTATAAATAACACCCCTAAGCCATTTTCTATTGACTTTTTAAAGTCGCAACACAAAATTTCCTGGACCGTAGAACTTTAAAATTACATCCCATTATGATTACAACTTTTACAGCAAAGTAGAAAAGTTGGCAACAATTCATACTGATTGCAGGCATCTATGCATTTGCGTGTATAATTTCTATTGTTCGAACACACAGTATGTGACACTGTCACCATGCTTCTCTTAAAATTGTGTGGGTCAGCAGGCTATGGAGAAGGTTAAATACATGCAAATCTTGCAGTGCAGAGTCAAACCAAGGCTGGGGGGATAGTGTGATAGGAGACAGCCCGAGTTACTTGGGCAGGGGGGGGGGTACAGACGGCGTGGCTGAGGGCATGCTGTTTCATACAGAATACAAAGTACCTGGGAGAATGAAGTGGCACGGGAATGATGCAGAGAAATGGAGATGCAGTGGAGGGCAAAGATTGGATGGGGGCAAGATCGTAAAGAGGGCAGCCATAGCCTCCAGCTGTACCAAATGAACGGTTGCTAGGGGAGGGCTTCTAGGTTGAGCATGACAAACAAAGGATCAGTATTCCCGAGTGGTTTCTTGAGATGGCTGTGCGTCAGGCGGTACAATCGTGCCAGTGCCACACTGAACAGTCTGAAGTACCATCCCATATTCTCCTGTACATCAACCACTGACATATTGAACTTCCCATTTGCAACAATCATGAGTCCCATTGCAGACATTAAATGGTTGCTCTCTCCTATAATATAAACAAACTTTACTGTTATTTGGAGGACTATGGAAGATTAGGCCCATTGTTTTGTGAGTGGTTCCAGTCAAAAAAAACCCAAAACAGAGTATTTGGATCAGAAACATATATTTGGTCTACAGGAAAGCAACTATGTAGGAGAACAGCTTGAGAATGAGGGAAGCCCAGTTGGTTTTGGACATGGCTTTAAGGGAACAAACACAACCCCTCCCCCTTTGTGATCCAGCATTTCAAGTAATAGCAAGGCTCGTAAATTAATTCACGCTGTGGGCAAGTCGGAGCCTGCTATGGGAGACGGGACAGCTGGCAGTGTCGGAAAAAGGGTCCCAGTGCGGGATGAGGAAAGGGGAGCAGGACTGGGTTCACTCGTCATTCTTTGGGATGTTTCCCTGGGTAACGATGGGCCAAACTTCATGCTAGAACACTGTGGGCAACAGCTCCGAGACCTTTCTACCATATTCGCCAAACAAATTTAGCTCATATTTTCCCATTTTTCCTCCTGCTTTATTCCACAAATCGATATGTTTGATTCCCATAGACGTTCCCACAAAGAGTTTTTCGATGCAACATTGAGGCTCATGGAAGGGTGAGATGACAGAGGGTAAGAGGCAACATGACAAGTGGGGGCAGTTGGGCCAAATTTGGACACAATAAAAACACAATAAGTCTTCTAATGGTCTGAAGCTTTTGTCCTGTTTAGAAAATACGAAGATATTTGCAGCTTTACTTTTGTAGTGAAATATTGAATGTGCTATTTACTATCCAGGGCCTTGAGTGAGTCGAAATGCAGCAATAAGAGGGAATCTCAACATTCCATTTCAACTCATGCTGGCAAGTGATGTGTTTTTGAAGTCAACAGGGAGTCAACTTCAGTGAAAGAGCTTTTATGATGTACTCAAAATGCAAGTTAGAATGCATTGCTGGAGTGAAATACCTTAGAAATGTACGAGCCATCAACACTCTTCAGAGGATTTAAACTTTGATTTTTAAGTTTGTATTCAAACTAATGTGACAGTCTTGATGTTACTTTTAGTCCCCTCCACCCCCCACCCCCTCCTACATCCACCACCATCTCTTTGCATTAATCCTATTATTTCATTTAACTTGTTCGGTTGAATTTCTCTCCGTGTACGTTTTGGATTTTGATGAAGAGAGAAAAGAATATACAACTTCATTTATATCCTATTACAAGCAAATGGAGATCGAGGAGATTGAAGCAGTGATTAGTGAATGCATTAAAATTGGAGGATCGAGATAATGACGCAACAGAAGAGGGATTTGTGCAATTTCCTGGAATCCCAGAATCTCAAAAATCACTTACGAGTACAGACAGAGCATAGACATGAAGTTCCATTCATCATCTGTAAATTGCAGTGAAATGTTTTTAGTTTTGAAAAGGAAATAGTGAACTGCGAATTCATGGGATTCAAAGCATTATTGAAACGGTTATTATTTTCTAGTTTGAAAAATGTAAATCATTATAACAGGAATGATACACTACCCGATGGCAATACAGCGATGCCACCAGACCACATCAAGTGTGCAGGACACCGTTGGCGACGCATTTCAGACAATCACGCCTGGAATGTGAAGGACGCGTCTCACGCAGGATGTGGGGACTCATGACCGACCCAGTCAACTACAAACAGGACTTCCGGTGCACGACTTAGGTAATATAGCCTGAGTGAACTGCATGAATACGTGCAAATATAACAATACAGTATTTCATAATGCAGAGCCTCGCAGGGATGAATAAATTACAGTAGATCTGAGAACCAATTAGAACTCATTCACTTCCTCACATGAATGACTGACTCACAGCACCATTACAATAACTTTTCTTGTTCCTTTGGAATGTGCGAGGTGAATAAGCCACCCAAGAATTTCTCACATCCTCATATGTCACGAAAATTACATAGGAAATGGTCTGTTTGTGGGAAAAGTGTGGTTTGTACGTGGTAAAAGTTAACCCAATCATTATTGTTACTTAATGTAAATGTGAACGAGCGGGATAACTGGCACACGCAGACAAAAACCTATATTGGGAGTAGAGAAAAGAAAAGCAGGATCCTTGACAACAACAAACAGACGCACAGAGACAGGTTGAAGAGATGACAAATTTAAACATGCAGTAAATCAATTTGTGATTGAATTTGACAAAAACGTTATGCTTATGTTTGAAAGCTTTGTTGAACCACGCTTTCAGCTGGTTGGACGTTGTAGTCGAGTCCGTAGGTGTTATGGCAGTCCTCAAATGATGGGTGTTGTCGGCAACCATGCACTCTGGAATTGGGCAGATAACTTTTTCATAATCCACGTTCAAAACCAACTTATGGTTAAATCCGATATAAAAATGTTACAGTAATAACTGTCGAACAGTGCTGAATGTCGTTTAGGGTGCAATATTCCAGTAAGCCACCCGAGGGCGCTATATTAAAGTTAGGGTGTGTGAAGACACACACACACACACACACACACACCATTCTCCGGTCACTTAAGGAATGGGTGAGCCCATTAGAGAGGGGACACAAGAAAATCCGAAGCCAAAACAGGGACGTGAACACCAATATTCCAAATATGCCTGAAGTTAAGTTGTCATGTAGTTTACTAAATATTTCTCATAACAATCTTCCCCAGGCGGCCCAATGAGGCCCAACAGACTCTGGCTAGACCCTGGCAGTTGTAGCAAAATCAAACGGAGGAGCCAGTACTGCATTGGAGTCATCAAGAGGAACCCGGGGAAGTAAAGAGCAAAGATGGAGTTATCAGGACGAACCTGGATAGGATTCGGGTTTCAGCCGCTACTTCACAACCCTCAAACCCATCCAGGCGCAGCCAAGTGAGCTTACAGGAAAAAATTCTGCAAGAATTCATTCTCCTTAGACAGATGGCTAAAGAAAGAGAGAAATAAAGAGGAAAAGAGATGAAAAAAAAAAAACAGAAAAGTAAGAATTAGAATGAATAAAGAGAATTGTGAAAAATTAGAAAGACGTTAGCCAATGAGATTTAGTTCACCATCATTTGCTACCTGGTTATGTGAAGATTTTCTCAGATTTCCCATGCAAGGGTAAGAAGTTAAAACGTAACACAAAACATTAGTTTCATGTCTACACTTGTGTATCTTGCAATAACTCAATGGTTCTTATGACGTACTTTCCTCCACATGACCAGCCTGTTATGCACTCAACACAAGCGCACTATCTTTCCTACACAATAAAAAGTACCGTGGAATCAACTTTCAAATGAAGCGTCATTTCGACGTAAAGGGGAGCAAACAGTTCTCACCTGTCAAGAGCTATCCTAAATTACAAAAAAAAGCCAAATTCCACATGTTTCACTGTCAGTAAACATGTCATTCTACTGGTGCAAGCAATTTATTTGTGTAAATATCACATTTACAAGCTAAATAGTCTTTCTCCAGCACAGTTTCGACAATTATTTGACTTTGCCCTCCTCCATTGTCTGTGCACCTAGCGCGAATCGAGTCTGAAAGAGGATGCACATGGAATTCTATAGATTTGCGCATACGGCCCTGATGCAAGCCCTTTGACGAACATTTCCCAGCTGCACAGATTTCGGCCATTGTTCTCCCAGTCCCATTTACCGTCTGCTTTGTCCGTATTGCTTTATATGACCACCACCATCACAAGCCCCCCCCCATCCCTCCCACTCAAACTCACTCAAATCCCCACCACCTCCCTTCTTATATATACTGTCCAATTCTATAGGTCCCTGAGCACAAAGCAGCTCCCTTTCCCCTTCTTTCTCGCGTCATGTTATCTCTGTATTAGGAGGTCACCTTTCCACACTGCTGCGTTCCATCGGAAAACGGAGTTATCTTTTGATGTCCTCTGGGCACTGGCTCTCTGCTCTAGACTATCCAATTGACCATCTCCTGTAATCTACACTACTTTGAATACCCTTTACAATCGCTGCAATATTTTGTGTTCTCCCTCCATATGCTAATGACATGCAAAGCTGCCTTTTGACACATGCTTGTCCACACCTCACCATTGCATGTACAGTGCTGACAACTGCTATTTTCACATTGTCTTCACTCCCAATTGTGCCCTGCTTCACAGCAGCAACAGCAGCAAACAAAATGCATGAGCTGCCCGAATTTTTATTCAACGAATATTGGTATCATTTTCAAATACTGTACAAAGTGCAGGTCAGAGCGACCTTTATGTTATGTAACCTATAAATGTTGTAAATAGGGTGCACTTTGCGTAAAGCCTCCTTGGCTCTGAACAAACGCTTTTCGTGTTACTATTATTATTATTATTACTATTATTGTGGAAATTTCTATTTCTGGAGGTAGTTGAAACTCAAACCAAAGGTGCTAGTGTTTTCAGTGCGTAGGAAATGTGGTAAAGCTAATGTGGAAGCCGAAGGCCGCTTCAGACAGCGCACGACGATGGGGGAGACTCAAATTACTCCCACGTCGATCGAGCCAAGCTCATGCGTTGCCTTTAGATTTGTGGTTTCACTGGATCTTTATATATTTCGTGCCTACAAGTAAATGTCGTAATTAAAAGAGCCGTAAAGAAAGCGTTGGCGGAGCGGTAACCTTTTGGAAGCAGGTTTGAAGCGCATCCGAGCAGCGGGGAGGCGTGGGGAGTGCGGATCCGCGGGGAGTTAATTACCGACCGAGGCCTAAAGCGGGGCCGTCGGAGGGTGGGTTTTATTTTGCGCTGCAAATGGCGATTACTCTCGCAAACCACCTGCGCCCCAAGGTCTCGGCATACAGAGCAGCCGAGTCCAGAGAGTTGACGCACCGTCGCTGGGCAATCTTTGATTGCAGACATATTGGCGTGAATATCTGCAGTCGTGATTCAAGTGCTCTTCACGATTTAGTTGGCCCCGGAGATGATTTTGCGTCATGCTATAGGTGAGGGCATGGGGAGAAGAGTGGGGGGCAGAAGGGGTTGGGGGGGGAGGGAGGGGGCGTACGACGTACGAGTGAGCGATGAATCGGCACAAGTGACGCAGCATGGAGCCGCGATGCCGAGGCGGCTTGTGCCTTTGAATCTCTGCGTCCTTCCATTTGCGCATCCCCTGTGCTCGTTTCATCGCCGCACAGAACGTGATCCACGAGGCGTGATGTTTTAAAATCGCAAGAGTCTGCTCAGCAAACCCGCAAGCGCCAATTCTGGGGTGGGGGTGGGGGATGAGGTAGAGGAGGGGGGAGAGGAGGGATCGCTGCACCGAGACGTGCGCTCTCATTCCCTCGATGCAGCATGCAGAAACAATGAACCGAGGGGCTCCGCCTTTCGTGTCCGCGGTTCCTTAGGCAACCAAAGCGGGGGAAAAAAGCACGAAGCGGGTCCGCAAGGCTTGCATCAACAGAAAAGCAATAGCAATAGCAAGAGCAAACAAGTGAATGTTCATTTCAACACTTGAGCAATCTCTGTCGGGTGATATGCGTGGCAAGAAATATTTGAGTAAATGGAAATATCGACATACGTACGTGTGTGTGTGTGTATGTATACACACACACACACACACACAATTGGTTACTAACGAAATAATTTCATTTCGGAACGATTAATGCCTGTCATGCGACCTTAATATATTAATCCAAAAAACTACAGTAAAATTACAATGGCCAAAATAGCCCGACAACGCGGAGGTAAGACTGTTGCCACACCCAGCTGGGGGTCAATTAGTATTGCTGGCATTGTGCAGCGTCATACATATCACACTGCAGCGTCACATTCTGGGCACTAAGAAGTACTTGACCGTGGAAATAGTGAGTCTGTCAAGGAAGCAACGTATAAAAGCGACTTCCCCCACACCCCCATTATATGATGGTATCTACATTTGTATGCAAATATTTTCAGCATTCGTTAGTGCCTGCTGCAGTAGGTGTGTCCAATTAAAAGCGACCACAAATGAGAAGTCCTTGTCATTGCCTAATATTATATGACGCCAACCAATTGAATGAAAGTGTCACAGGACGATACGAGTGTGAACAAATTTCACTCAGAAAGTGCACGAGGTATATTTGCATTTGGGAATTGAGCAGGATGTGATTAAAGAAAACTGGGTAAACAAAATGTATTGGAACAACCATGTACGTGTGCGTACCATATAAAACATTATCTATGGATTGACAGTTTGGGCACTCAAAGAAAAGTTGTTGGAACAGATACAATTACAGTCCAAAATGCGTCAACTATTCTTATTCGATTTTTAAATTTGTTAAAATTAGTAAGGAATTTTTTTTCTTCCTAATTAAATTTACTTATATATTAAAAAGTAAACATAAATGGCAGCCTGCTCTTAAACTGCATGCTATCTCGTTCCAATAACATTTTGAACGTCCCGTGTGTGTGTGTGTGTGTGTGTGTGTGTGTATAGAAATATGTATATATCGATATATCGACTTCAAATTATATAGATTGGATAGAATATAAAGAAATCTCCTCGTTTGAGCAGTTTAATGACATGTCTGAAAATGTTGTTCTAAGTGCTTTGGAAATAAATAAAGGTATCTTGCATGGATATTTTGTGCAAGGATTGTGGTGAAAATCATGGTCGAAGACATGGGAAATCACTTGGGATGTTTCCAATGTCTTCTCCCTGATGTTCCAAAAACTATTTTGGTTGAGTCTGGTCTCTGATTGAAAATTGTGCTACATTGGGAGAAGTACTTTTGCTGCCTGATTGATCTGCTGAATGGTCTCGCCGATAGCTGAAAGAGCTACCAGCTGTGCGTCAAGGATTCCCCCTCCCCTTGCTTTCACTTGTTCACAAAATAGAGATTTTCCTCCTTCGGTTTGAATAGTGTGAGAGGTCAAGCCGAGAGAGGTCGGAGGGCACGTTACCAAATAAAATTAAGTTTCCCACACTAACTCTTCACTTCTGCAAAATTCGTTATCTCCATTTTTCAACGACTCTTTCCCGTTTTCTCTTTGTCTCTGCTTCCTGATCATCATCATATATATGCCTGTCCCATCCTCATCCGAGACACCACCTGCCTCATCTCCCAAGGCAGACAATAAACAAAGGGCTCTTCTCTGTTGTTCCACCGGGAATAAGAGAGACCTGTTGCATTCTGCTTGGCGCCATGAGCACGATTCACTGAAGCGCAACAATTATCGCCCAGACACCTTGATGCATCGTGTATAGGCGGTGGGCAGGTGTGTGTGGCGGGGGTGTGTATGCGCGTCTACGCCTGTTGAAAACGAAGTGAAAGGGCAGAGGTATCATATGCCAAATGCTTGAATTCCCTTCCCATAAAAATAAAAATAATAACTCCATGAATCTTTCAAATGGTCTGAAATCAACTACAGAAAGAAAACTATGCAATAGCCAAGCGGTTTGCTATCACACACCAAAGCATACCATTCACTTGCTGATTCACTCAATGGATGTTACACCGACACCCTTGTCGAGTATATGCCATGTCTCTTTGGAGAAACGTTTCAAGAAATCCAATGTACCTAACTTTTAATATAAAAACCAATTCTGGAATAAGTATAAATGCAGCCTTCTCTAATATATCAGTTGAACTCCATTGATAATGATCTCTTGTTGAGTTCCACTGGACATAAAACAATTATTGTTTCTGTAGATGTTGCTCCATAAAAATCGTTTAGGGACCGAGCATGTTAGATCAGTGTCGACAACAATGTCGAGAGGGTCTGCCGGTGTCTGTTTGATAATTCGTTATCAGGAAAAATAAAAAGGAACACTAAATGTCCACTGTAAACGAGCAAATGAAGTCAAATGAATGCGTTGTCAATGTTTATAAATGTAAATAAAATCAAAACTTCTGTTTCGAGCAAATGACACGATTCGACGTAAAAGTCCATACATAAAAAGCATAATGTCAAAGTCAATATACAACGCAGAGCAAACATTTTATAACATGATTGCCATTTTGATAACATTTTCCCCGCACAGGTATATGGGAAAGCTCATCGATCCGTAACAATAAGTTGGCTTCTTAATGCAATGCAACACCGGAGTGGATCTTTAATTCAACATAACGAATGTCGGTTCCAGTTGGGCATCAAAAAGCATGAATTACCACATAATACAATGCTTTGTCGAGCACTCAATGATTTTGGTACTTGATCTGAACAAGTACAGTCCTTAGCAATTTTACTCATGTGAGTGAAAGATGAATTGAGATGGTCCTATAAACACACTACACTTGCGAGGTTAAGGTCAAGTATAAAATTATGTACTTTAGTAGGGAAACCAAAAAAGATATTATTATACATACTATATATCGGATACTATACCGTATAATATATATATATATAATATATATATATAATATAATATATATATATATATATAATATACGGATATATATATATATATATATATAATATATACATATATACTATATATATATATACGTATATATATATACATATAGTTTCTGAATGAATCTGCTTGACATCGAAATGAAACACAATAAACAAAACCCATTCTAACAATAATCCATGAGTGATAGGGCCATTACATGTTCTCTATGGATTTGATGAAGCTCGACGACTTGATCAGCAGAGACTCACTCTCTGACTCCAACAACAAACATTAAAAACCATCGTGTGGACGGGAGGCAAAATGCCCATTATCCAGATGTCTTATATTTATATGCGTGTGGGTAGAGAGAGAGGAAGAGAGAAGAGAGAGAGAAGAGAGAGAAGAGAGAGAGAAAGAAGAGAGAAAGAGAGAGAGATAAATTATATATATATATATTATATTATATATATATATATATAATATATATATATATATATGAGTTGTGTCGGTCACCTCGCTCTCCAAGATCAGTCGGTCTCTCTCTACACATTAATCCAAAAAATTATTTGTTCATCAGCACAGTAATCCAAACAAATAAATGGAGGCCCAACCACATGCATTTCTCACAATAGAATCCGTACCACAACGGGATATGCTTGAAGACGTCGAGGGTACACAGGTGATGGCGACCCGTTATCGCAACACTTTTTTCCGAGGAATTATATAGCTTGGAAGATAAGTGCGCGTGTCGGAAGCAGACAAAGAATGGCGGGAGGCCTCGAGAGTGAGAAGAGAGGGAGGTGCAAGGGGTTGGGAAGGAAAAGTGGGAGAAAAGAGGGGCGGCAATGGCTAAGTCTCCTCCGTGGCTCCACAGCCTGTGCAACGGAACAAGAAGCGGCAAAGCGGAGGGTTTCTGCCCATTAACCACCATCCTCTGACTCATGAGCGCGGCTCCCATTTTAACTCACACCCCCCAAAAGAAACACCCAGAAACCTCCGATGCGTCGCGTCTCGATGCAAGATGAAAACAAAAGCGCTTCACTACCTACCATTCTCTGTTTACAACTGAGGCAGATGAATCGGCGCCTTCCGTTTTCGGGAATGGATTTTGTTGCAGTTAGAATAACAAACAAAAAAATAAAATAAAAGCCTTTCCTCGTCTATGTTCTCCACCTTGTACCGAGTATACTGGAACTCTCCTTTTTTTTTTTTTTTTCAACGGAATAAAAATAAAGCTACAAAAAAAAATGCAAAAAAAAACCCGCGGCCCCGGGGTTCAGCAACGGAAGAGGGGTGTGTCGGACTGAAACAAGCCGGAAGGATCGTCGTGGAATTTATAGGGGATCGACGCCTCTCCTTCCTCCTTTTATATGGGCATCTGCGCACGAGCTGCCTCCCGCCGATTGGCCGGCATTTTGCACAACAGCCCTGCGAGAGGACCATGTGATTAGGGCCATCGAGTCGACTCCCGCCCACTGCTCTCCCGCGGCTCACTCGCTCACTCCCTTTCGGGCACACTCGCTGGAGCAGCAATTTGGGTCGGTGACGGATCTCCCGCGCCCAAGGCTAGCGCAGTTCATTATTTAATTATTTTTTTATACCCACGTGCATTGTGGCACATAAACATTATGGCAGTTCGAGATATCGTTAATATGCTCGGAGACGAGACGTCGAATATGCGTCATCGACTCAATATTTTGTTGTTGTACCCCGTCTCCCCCACCAGATCACCGCAGGCCTCTCTCGTCGTTTGTTTTGTTATTATTTCATACATAGGGCACAGCGTTACGCATGACCACGTGTCTTTTCCTTTTCTCTTGTTTTCCCGCCAAATCTGTGCATAGGGTGCAGTTGTATGAAATGTTCCACATATAGGGTATACTATACACTGCAGATGGTGGAGAAGTATGCGTATGTGCGCACTCGCCTCTGAGCTGTCTCACCCGGGTTAGAATCTCGGCTAAGGTATAAACTGCCAACCTAGTGTCTCACGATACAGTGAGGTATCAATTTGTGCCCCCTCCCTTGGATGGACATTAAATGGCATCCTGTCCACTGGCATTAGTTGGTGGACATCAACATCAAATCCCACGTTGTCCTTCGCAAAAAGCCGGTGAGCTAACGCTGGCATCCTTAACAAATTACTAATTTCTGCTCTAACCGACTTGGTGAATGTTCAGATGGGGCCAGTCAGTTCGTGAAAGACATGGGTCAAATTTTCTCCAGCTCACCTTTCTGAGAAGGTGGAAATAATTGTGGTGGTGAAATAACAACAATGCTGTCATGTCTATGATATAATATGCATTGTTATTGTCAATAACGCGTTTAGGATTGATGACGCCTCCAAAAATTACACACGCCAGATTTTATGCAGGAACATGGGCGGGAAAAGAAAAAAATTCACATTATCACTGACACCATCTACGTGGGACAATGCAAAGGTAAATGTGTACTTTGCATACCTGTACATATATATAATATATTCTACTATAGTATTATATATATTACACATACGAAATGTAAAAACCATCTTTACTCGAGCTTCTCCCTGCATGTGAACCTGACACACGCTGCACAACACAATGCTTGAATACATGTTTTCACAGCCTCTCATATCCAAGGACGAGCACATAGCACATCAAATACATCCACACTGTTTGCATAGAGAAAATTCCCTCACATCAATTTTAAAGACTCACAATGTTTCATAGAGGAATAATACAACACATCTCTTGAATGATTCCTGAAGGATCCATTCATTGAAGAATAGACATTCATGTAAAGAAATAAACCATGAACGGATGTGTACAGGTGCGGTGCGGGCTCCGTGGTCATATATATATATAATATATATATATATATATATATAATATATATATATAGTGTATATATACATATATAGTAAATATATTATAATAATATATAATATATAATATATATATATATAATAATAATAATAAATATATATATATATATATATATATATAATATATATATATATATATTATATAGAACACACAATATCACGGATATTTTATATATGGAGGAATGATAGAAATTGGTGTTTATTGGAGAAATTGTGAGTTTTCATTCCGAGAACAGTTTGAAATTCCCTCCTATGTTTTTATGCACATCACTCATGCCGTAAAGGAACATTCTATCACTTTCGCTGACTTTGTGGTTATGAAACACATTCTATTATCAAAACAACTACTTTACCTTTATAATGAGCCTTCTCCACTCCAGATACTTCTTTGAGAATTTTTGTTTTTTTATTTTTACTTTCTGTCTTTGTACACCCCCCCCCACCGCCTTCGTCCTCCTCCCCGTCACCTCCCCCCTCTCTTCTCTCTCTTGGAGGGAGGGACCAATTTTTTTTTGCCCCTCCAAAATCCTTACCCCCCCCCACACTTCGCGTCACCCTTGCAAGTACACAGCAGCTGCCCACACAGCACCACAGCAACAGCAGACATCCCCACCCCATCACAATCACACACAACCCACACACTCCCCCGCCCGCCTCACACACACACACCACAAGCACACGCACACACTATTATATTTTGTCTTACATTTCCTGAATATACATTTCTTACCTCTTTGAAACGATACGTGGATTAACACATATTTCAACCACAATTAACCACAATAAATGTATGCAGTACTTGTAAACAGAAATGTTTTGACTTTTGATGTTTCTCTCTCTCATTTCTCGTTTGTATCACTTTCTGACCGCCCAAGATACTGATACTACATACAAAGTTTGCCAACCATATGGATCATGTGTGAATCGTGCGAACGATCATTTTTTAAATTAAAATATGAACACACGTCCCATCATGCTTTCTGCTGGAAACGTGCACCGTGAGCATGGGTCGCTGCACAAGGTGGGCTTGGAAAACCCATTGTGACGTTTTACCTCTCCGAACCTTGCAGGGTAAGTTTGTTATTGCTAATCCAACACGCAGAAGGACCTTCGACTTATAAGAGTGAGATCGTTCATCGCATTGGACTGCACAGAAAAGAGGAACGTTGGGAAAACAAAATGATAAAGCAAAGTGTAGTGGTTTACAGCAAAGATAGTGTATATCGAAGGGTGTGGCACACCTGTTATACACCTATATTTGTGATTTTCTTTATTTATTATTCCCTTGTTCCATCAGTGTCTATGGTGGGGTTGCACAATGGGATGACGCAATGTTAAAAGAATGTCCAAAAAGTTTACAGTATGAAAGGGTTAATTGGTGGAAGAATCATAAAGCAGGAGTATATACAATACCTTTAAGTCATTTGACCCCCTGTCGCTTAACTCTTCCATGACGAGCTTCAACTCCTGTATACAAAAGCATCCTAAACCAGCATGAGACTGTTTATCGGGGCATGTCTCACTGCACACCCGCTGTAGTCACATTTAATTCTGTTTTCTTCACCAGGACTGAGTTTGAACACTGAGGACGCACTTCACAATGCACCTGTAAATGGTTCACAATGCACCCACAATGCACCAGGCTCAATCGATTGCATTCATACCCTTTACATTTTGACCAAGCGGAAACCAACACATATGAAGGTCGCAAGCTTGTAGGAGTGCTGGTGATAACTTGTATACTCTTCACGAAGCACCACTGTGGGATCTCCAACTTCTACCAATGCCCACAGTGATGGCAGATGTCCTCCAGCTTGATGTCCTTTTTGATGGACGGCGCACCCATCGATGCCTTGCCAGGATGAGTAAAGAGTCAAACTCAGGCTATATAGGTAGCTCAAAGAACGGTGTGCATGCCTCGAAGCTATCCTGCCTGTCCCAATTAATAACCTCATCGAAAGTATATAATGACAAATCTTGCATTCTCTTTTTTTGAGCCATTTTGGTTTTCCCTCGAGGAGACTGGCATAAGGGATGACGGACGGAGTTAGGCCGAAGGCACCAATTGATAATTGGAGGGATATACAGAGCATGCCATGCGCCATCTGGTTATTGATTAGATATGAGATGATTAGGCTGCGCACATTGCCAAAGGGCTGTTATATGATTTATACAAAGGGTTCATGTATTCCTTGTGCAGGCCTCCTACATCAATCAGCACGTGCACGCACCCATGACATGTACACAGCTGGGGTGGACCCCAGATAAAGAGGAAAGGATTTGGGGAAAGCATCACACACACACGTACTGAATAGGTATTACATTGTCGTACTCTATGTAATGGATTCACTGAAATATTGAGGAAGGTTTTCGAGTAAGTAACTAAGCTGGTGCCACAATAATCAGTCATTCTTGCAGCAGAATGTGTAGGAGCGGCATTCAAAAAGTTATATGAATGACATATTTACAATAGACATAGCCGTCACCTCATCGTCCACCTTTCCCCTCGCCGTCCTCGCAAATCTTCTCTACTCCCTCCTTTCATCCCTTCCCCCTCTCATCCCACCACTCCCTCCAGACTCCCACCCCTCCCTCTGGACTCCCACCCCTCCTTCCCCTGCCTCCCCTGATTAGTGGAGGTTGGCTTTGGGGCTTCCCACTCTCTGGGAATGTGTACAGTGCAAAAATGCAAGTTATCTCCACAGCTGACTTGTAATACCTTCTGCCACCACCACCGAGTGGCACTACATGATATACATTTACATCGATAATTTTTGTCGACCTTCCCTCCCGAACCCCCGCGACGACAGATGAAACCAAGTAGCACATCTTCACCACAAGGTCGAACTTGTTTGGTGGCAATTGGCCCAGTAGTTTTGGCATGATTGGTGTTACCCACAGACAGACACACAAACAGAAAATGACATTTATTAGAGGATTAGTAACTGAGCATGTACATTATTAGCCCCTCCCCCATGCAGTAGAAGACAGGGTTTTTGCAATCACTTCTGTGTGTCTGTCCGGACCGTAACTCTTTTACCATTTGAGGTTTTGTCATGAAATTTTTCAACAAAGCTTTATTATGAGAATATGGAGAAGACAGATTAATATTTGTTAAGATAATTTTCAGTAATTATTATTATTAACCTCGCCATCGAAGATCGGAGGTTACTGTTTTCACCCCTTTCTGTTTGTTTGTTTGTTTGTTTGTTGTGAACAGTATTACGGAAAAACTCCTGACGGATTTCGACGAAACTTGGTGGGGGGATTAGGTATGGTCCAAGGATCATGCCATTAGATTTTGGACTTGGTCCAAAATCAATATGGCCGCTATGGCGGCCATTTTAAAAATATTTGAAAATTTTTTTTTTGCATTTCTACATGTTTTAAGTGATTTCCAACCCCCCCCCCCCCCCAAAAAAAATTGTTAGAGAAAAAAAATTTTTGCAACTTTTTTTCAACAAAATTTCGATTTTTTTTTTTGCATTTCTACATGTTATAAGTGATTTCCAACAAAAAAACATGCCAAAATTATAATTGCGGCTGATTTTGGAACTTCAGGTGGATATACCCACGTAAAATCAATTTCTGTCTCAAGGAATCTAGTTATGACGAATGAATTGAGATGTAAAAGTTAAAAGTAAAAGGGAAAGTTGCAAACTATAACTCTGTGAGCACTGTTGACGTCAAATTGAATGAATAGGATATCAGGTTTCACTTGAGTGACCTAGCAGTATTGGCGGCGGAGGTTTTTCACTCTACCGAGTGCTCCCCCTCTAGTTATTATTGTTATTATTCTTGTTCAACCCTATTCTGGCCTTTTTTTTTGCTCTATTATTTTTTTTAACTTTTTTTTTCTCAGCAACCACGATTGAAACAAAATTTTCAGGGTAGGGGCGACCCCCACAAGGAGAATATTTAAATAATTGTGACAGCATAGGTCACGTGCTATGGCAGCCATCTTGGATTGAACGCAAAAAAAAAACAAAAAAACATTATATCTCTGAAATTGCTGATCGAAAAAATTTGAAATTTAGCACATCTCATTCTACTCCCAATGGGGAATAAAGGAATGTAATGATGACGTCATTGGTGAAGAGGTAGACCAGCCATAAATGTTTTAATTGAAATCCTTGTTTACTGTTGAGATTCAGCGCCTCTATCCAGGCCGTAGCATTTTTACCAATTGAGCTTTTGTCATCAAATTTTCAACCAACTTGTATTATGGGATGGTGGAGAACACAAATTAATAAAATGTACAATTTGTTTTACCTGTCGTTTTTGTCAAGTTTAATTTGAGTACAAAGCAGACGTGGATGGGCTTTGCATTTTCAGATGCTTTCTAGTTATTCATATGTTTGCCTTGTTAAACATTTTTGGAAAGTCTTGGACTAATGTTAGCACATCTGTTCTTCAAACATGTTGAACACCCCTCATACTACCAGAACTATATATAAATACAGTATGTTGTATTTATATATAGTCAAGCAGCTATGCTCCAGAGTAGTTGGCATTCTATAAAAAGAACTTTGCTGATACAACATGGCAACAAAGAGTATAGATGTTATATCTAATATATAAAGCTCTTTCTCACCACTGACTCACTCACTCACCAACTGATATAAAAGATCAGTACCTTCTTGGTGACGAAGAAAGCTGAAATTTTGCGGGCCAATGGACATCGAAGCCAGTACATGGAGAAAAATCACAGAATCGTCAAACAACATCCGTAATTAAAAAAATAAAAGAAATGCAGGAAAGCGACCCGAGACAATGGGGAAGCATGATAATTTTGCATGCCGATGGACATCGAAGCCGGTACACCAGGAAAAATCACAGCACCATTAGAAAGAATCCATAAATGAAAATATAAATAAATGAAAAAAACGCAGGAGAGCGATCCGAGACAATGGGGAAGCATGGTTCATATGCTTCCACATGTCGTTCTTGTAGCAGAATGTGTATGAGCGGCATTCAAAAAGCTGTTATTCTTAAGAGTCAGTGAGACAATGTGTAAGCATACCCCGCTAGTACATATATACATATCTTTCGGATGCAGCACAAGGCTGCAGGGCAGCATCATTGGCTGAGGGTGTGGCTGTGCCACTGATGCAATGCCCTCTGTAGGTTAGGGCAGGAATTTGGAATTTGGCCATGGTACTGGTGATAGCTCAGCTACTCTTCGTGAAGGACACTGTAGGAGTGTCAACATCCATCAACTAATTTTGGCAGACAGGGCACCCAGTTTAACATTCATCCCAGGGATGGCATACACATTGATGAATCACCCATGTCTTGTGAAACATCCAGATTAGAGTTTATAGCTGAATCGGGATTCTAACTCAGGCTATACAGTTTAGGGGCGAGTGTCTTTACAACTTGGCCATCCTGCTAGCCTCACTCACACACACACACTCACACACACACACACACACACGCACACACGCACACACACACCAAACTGATTTTGCATTATTCAGCAAATCATAAGTCTTATTTAGTAACCTAGAGGAAAGATAGATATCTTATCTTACATGGTCATGTTATTAGAGCAGCTGAACATTTCGAAGTAAATCTATGGCTTGGCTACTTACACACAGCAACCTATAGATCACAGCGATCTGACCGCGCCCTGTGGGACAAGGCTCCAAGTCGTTCGGAACAATAGGCAATCAAAACCTGCCATACGTGACTCGGCCAAGTACGAGTGTGGTTCAGATTTGACCTGGATTTTGTTTCCCAAATCAAGGGTAATTAATGTATGTTGATTCATGATTTTTTTTTTAATGGGAAATTGTCCTTATAATCTCCACCACTACTACTTCTTTAAAAAGTACCAATTAACCCCACCTTCTTGTAGGTTCGGCCGAGGAGGAAGTTTTGGCTCAAGTCTTTCATGAACCAGTTGGCTAGGTTGATGTTCGATTGGATGTGATTTGAGCAGGAAGTTGGAATCTTATCCAAGACGCCGGCGATAACTTGCCCATTGTTCGCGAAAGATACAGTGACATATTTAACATCCATAATCGAATGCGAACAGTTGAGCCACCGACTATAACGTCTATCTGAGGGATGGCACACTTTGTGATGCAACTCCTCTCCCACGTAGCACCAATCCGATATGGGTAGTTTAAAGTTTGTTCAAGAATCAAACCCAGAATATAGACAGCTCAAGGATAAGTGTGTTACTTCTACACCATCCCTTTGGAAAAAATATGTCCTGGTAGTGCTGGTAACCATTTCTCATATCCACTTCAAGGTTTCTTGCTTTAAAGTAAGTGTTCAAAACCAAGATGGTAGCAAATGAGATATTGGAGGATGGAGCAGCAAACAATTTCGAAGTTTCTGCTCAACAAAAACATCAAGCCTGTTTGTTTCCAGATGATTGTCTGAACGGTATGGTGATGATTGCCTGTCAAGGAAATCCATGTGAATAACACCTTGGGGGCACCAAGATTTTGATGAGTGAAGCTCTTAAGAGTGATGCATGCTATACAGTACACACATCCTCAATAATTCCACATTTATTAAGACGTACAAAAGCTTCCACTCCGATGGGACAGGTGTGCGATCAAGGCTGGAGAACACTTTGACCAGTAAGAATCGTTTATTGCAATATGAGGGCTGACCGGATTGCCGAGAGGTATGCACACTCGTCTCGAAGCTATTTCATGCTATTTAGCCTGGATTCGATTCCCAATCCAGCTATAGACTGTCATCCCGTTGTTGTTTCATGCTATTTATTATTATGTTCGAATCTGTCGATTTCCGGATGATAATCCACCGACCGGTCCACAATTGGTCCGGTTTGCATCGGAGCATTGAACATGGATTTTTGTTAAATCTCAAACACGGATGAGGCCCCATGTTAGTTATGGCCGGAGATTTACTAATATCATTGATAGATACTATTTGTGCCCAAATTGTGGTGTACCACAACCTCTTACAGTAACAGCCTCATGGTTCACCCAGAGCTTGTATTTGCTCACTGATTCATCGCCATGATCTTTTGGTAATGCTGTTGGTTCATTCCAACCAGCTTACGTTTATTATGTAGAAATTGTGGGTTGATATAACACCATCAAGCCCTAAGGTACACTATTTATGTGCAGAGGGCAGTTTTCCTCTTGGCAATTTGTTAGAATTTAATAACCGATCAGAAATCTGTTTGGGAATTTGGTGATTAATTATGAAACCAACTACATATATATATATATATATATATATATATATATATATATATATATATATATATATATATATATGTCTTTTAACAGAAGTTACCTTTCTTAATTACAAGTTATATCTTCATGCCATCATCACTTGATGGAATTGCACGACCACAGGTGATGTGTTATCCATCGTACATTATTATATGGTGCAATATCATTAGTTTTATTAAAATTATTATTAATTATATTACAATCACAGGACTGCACCAAACATTGGACTCAACATTTTCATTGCTTTTCATTAAGACGCCACATAGAGTGAAACGGTATTACAAAGGTGTGCAATGAAAGAACAATAAAACCTTCTTATCGCATAGGTAGACTATATAACATGGAGATTATTCTGTTTATCTTCCTTCGGAAGAGGAGTATGTATGATAAATTCACCTTAATGTGTTGCAGAGACGGTGTATTATAAACATTTTTCAAGTGTTTGTACGTTTTGTAGTGTGTTTGTAACATTATTCTTTCGCAGCCAAACTGCAGCACTGAGCGGCCCGAAATTTTGGGTGCTGGTACTTCAGCGAATCAGGTAAAATCTGGTTAGCTACTCCCCCCCAAAAAATTCCCCCACCTCCACAAGGAAATTATCTGTCTATGTTGGTGTAGGTCTGAAGATTATACTGCAGAACAAAAACGACTGGGCCCATCTCCATAAGAATTTTTCAAACATGCTGGAGGTACCCAGGGTCAGGTCATGAACACCCCAAAAAAAGATCCACCCCCTGTGATGGTTATGATTTATACCTGTATGGCTGGGCCAATCCACACCAAATTTTGCATATGTGTTGGGGGTATCCAGGGTTTAGGGTTATGTTATGGGTACAACCCCCTGCCCACTCCCCACACAAAGCAATTCTCCATATGACTGTTTGTGCATCCAAAATTCATAGAAAAAAAAATGCCCGGCCAATCTCAACCAAACTTTTCATACCTGATGGGGGTAACCAAGGTGAGGTCATGGGCACAACCCACCTGCCAGGCAATTCTCTGAAATATGTGTGTTTGTGTGTTTGTATGTTTGAAAATCAAGAAACTGACGTCAAACAAGGAGATGAAACCGTTTAACCTATCATTGCCGGTGCACTCTCAGATACATTTTTCCTACAGCTTTAAACATCAATCTTCTTGATGGTTTACTAAACTCAAAGTTACCCGATCTTGATTGGGTAACCCGACTTGAATGGGGTACCCAGCGCTGCACAGGAAGAACTATGTAGTCGTTTGGTCACATGTTATGCATTAAAAACGTTGATACCTTGTAAATATTTTCAAGTGTTTGTTGATGAATTTGACTGTTTGTACGTTACAGTTTCCCGGCCAAACCATCACACGTAGAGGCCCCGACTTTTGGGTGTCGTTACTTCAGAATCGAGGCAAGGTTTTAAGCTACCAGATGTTGGCCTTGATGTTCGATTTGAAGCTACCAAAGGCTGCTGTAAAGTGTATATTGAGATGCAATGTCAGGCAGTGCTGCCGCCGGCCTGCAGGCAAAGGGTAACCAGCATGAGGCCAATAACTCCGTAGCTTTTCAATGTCCAACACGTACCGAAACCACCGCCGGGAAAAGCTCACCCAGTCAAACAGTGCCGGGTACCCCACCCCGTCCCCAGCAGTGCCAGGTCGTCCCTCAA
>CM068958.1:70572205-70588369 GCA_035128595.1 Eptatretus atami | reverse complement strand
GGATGGTGTCAGATAAATGAAAAGAAAGGGCTAGATTAAATTGTAAGAGAAAGGCAAAATGAGGGAAAAGAAAATGAAGATGCATATATGGAAGGGAAGAGCAAAGGGAAATGTATAAAGGGGTTTGCGGGGTTATGAATGGGAATGGGAGGAGTGGTCGAAAGGGAGGGGGTTAAGGTTGAATCATGCCTTGTTCACAGTTTTGCTGTTCAACAAACCCTTTAAAGTTCGCATTGCCAAAAAGCAGGGCTTGCATTGATTAGGGGATTTATTTTCGCTCGGATTAAGCGAATATGAGGTCCGCCTTTCGCACATGTACACGCATAGACATACAAAGCAAAGCATATGCTCACAGCGTCTTTCCACCTGCCCCCCCCCCCACCACCCCCGCCCCCACACCCTCCCAAAACGCTATTAAAGTGAACCCGACACGCCACAACAGAATGAGATATCTGTATACCACCCAACCAGTGAATGTACAGCTTTGTGCCTCATCTCCGTGGAACCGATAATGCAGAATTGAGCCTGCTTCGTACCTGGATGAAATACACCCAGGAAGGCCCACTATCATTTGGATGTACTCATCTCATCGCCGTCTGCAGGTTATGGATTTGTTATCTGGTGGAGCCGAAACTGACAAAAACTGTCGTGCTCTGCATTTTCTGCAGGCTGGTGCTGCATCAAGAACTATGCCATCCAAGTGTGGACCATAAAACTGGCTATTTCGTCTGTGCCGAGATGAAGAACTTATAAGATCCCACAGTCTCTCTCAAAAATTAGGAGGCCACTGTTGTCAGTATTCTGCACAAGATGATACAGTACACATTTTATATGTATATGCTATATTATATATATATATATATATATATATATATATATGTACACACATACATATATTAGAAGTTAGGTTATATAAGTTATTGATTAACTTAATGGTAAAATCTGGTCATCACAACAGTAAGATTATTAAAATTGATCAATTAAATTTAGTTGGGGTGTAGATACAGCACTGGCATGATCATGGGTTAGTTCCTGGTATAGCCATTGAATTTTCTTCTTGAAACAAAATGCTATCTTTGTTCTAATTCCAAACCAAACATTTTCAATAATCCCTGATACCAATGAATCTTTTCTTTTTAAAATCACAATTTCAAAAAATATTGCTGAGTTTTGCGGCAAATCATGGAAAAATGGTCTCATTGATTCGGAAAAAGTTATCTGCACGAGTGTTTTTTTCATGATCCTCGTGATCTCATGATCTGTCCAAATGGAATGATCAAACTCTTTGTGTAGTTGTATTTTCCGATAATTTGTACAAGATATCTATTTGGTCATGAGGCTATTTATAGTCCCAGCCTGTCACACAATTTTGATGATTATAGATGGGACAATCGGATTAACGCCTCCGTGCAGAAGCGGTGCTGCAGGATGAAACACCCACTCTGACTTACCACATAAAGAGAGCAATTTTGCAATCGGAACTGACAGAACTCAGAGAATCAAGTTGTACAGACTTATGGACAAAACTGAGGTGAGAACGTTGAGAATATGTACACACAGGATGACCTATGGGTGAGCAAACTCGCCTCTAAGCTGTCTAACCTTGGTTTGAATCTTGACCCAGATTTAAACTGCCATCGTGGTGTTTCACAGGCACAGTGATTCATCAATGTGAGTGCCGTACCTCGGATGGATGTTAAACCGGGTGTCCCATCTGCCGGTATGAGTTGGTGGATGTTAAATATCTCACAGTTCCCTTTGTGAAGAGTAGGTGAGCTATCGCTGGCACCATGAACAAATTCGAAATTCCTGCCCTCATTACTTCTGAGAAGACAATCATGTGTGTGTATAAATATATATATATATATATATATATATATAAATATACATATATGTTACATACCCCAGTGTTGGGCAGTCATAGATAGACCACTGGCGTTTTTATTATTTTCAGACATAAAGCTTGTCCTGGTGCGCTTGCTTGATTCGAACTGCGTATGTATGCTAATGAAGTGGTCTCAGACTCGTCTGGATGGGTTCACTGAAAATGAATAATTTGTAGTGGAAAGGCCAGCAGAACAGCGAGAATCGCTCCAGGCACAGGGAAAGGGTGCAACCGGGCCTATATGGTGTCACCCCACGGGCCACGGCGCCTTGAGTCGCTTGGAGGTGGGGGGAGGGAGGTAGTCGTTTGGAGGTGTAGCATGGTTATATGCATTCAAGCCTTCTCTACTGGCAAGATGACATACTAATATTGACTTGGGTATGTGTCGTATGCACACCGGGCTTTTGAATCACATTAGCGATTGTGGGTTATTATCATCGATTTTTCGCACCAAACACCATTTCCCAGGCAGGGCTGCCAGACAAAATGTGCCATAAAATACATCTCTGGTATTGATAACAAATGATTTTGGTGCAAAACTGCCAGGAGTATTGTTCAAATGGACACGATTCAGGTCTCCATAATACGAGGTCCTCACGGTTTGATACGATATATGAACCTCATCTACATGGGCCAATTAAATCCAAAGGCCATGCGTGCTTGGTTCATAATTCATGGAATGTAAACGAGAGGTCAATAAAGGCGTAAATTAAAGAAAAGCCATAATTTACGGACGGAAAGAAAAAAACGACCTGCCATGAGTATATCCAACGGAATGCAACCACCGAATGAATAATTGAATGAAGTCAGAACTACTTGCTCGTTCATTTCATCCTTACAAGCCGTCAGAACTACCCCTTGCAGCTGAAACTCATGCCATGTGTAATCATGTTGCGTTTATTCAGTACTTGAACTCATGTGAGTGTATATACTCGGAGCGGTGCTGTGTGCATCGCCTCCAATGAGACAAGTGCACAGCAAAGTGCATGTGGATGGCCAAGTTATGCACCTGTCGTAAAGCCGCGCCAACGGTTGCTCCAGGGTGCTCCAGCGTAGCGTAGTGCAGGCACCTTTACTCTGCAGGGAATTCTGGTGGCAAAAAGATAGGTGGCAAAGAAAAATGGGTTCCTTCGGCGTTCACACATGTACAGAAGCGGTGCATTTATTTCATTATGCAAGTCACTGGTAGCTGACTGGTTGGTTTAGGCGTGTGCATTCACTGACTGTGACGTGAGTGGTGCCGTGTAGCTATGCTGAGGCTAATATAGCTGTATCAACTATATACAGTATCTCATATATATATATATATATATATCCAAATAGTTAAATATCGTAAGGCAATGTAACCTGTACAACAATATTTGTGATAGCACTTAACCAGGTTACCTCTTCCCAAGCCAAGAAAATCCTCTCCAGGATACGCGCTAACAACACATGTGTCGCGAGAAGGACACGATGTTGCTGTTCAGTTTTGAAGAAACACACAAACACACTTATACACACACACACACACATATATATATAATTATATATACATATGCATATATGTGTTATATATATATAGTAGAAATATATACACACACAAAGGACCAGCATGGCCCGCACACTTACAGGCCGCGGAACGAACGTTCAGCACCAGGAGCTGTCCACGCAAAGCTGCTCACCTTCGCCTCCTCCTCGGAGACGTTGTCGATCTATGATTGCTGCAAAAAGGCGAGAACTTGTTTGGCGGAGGAGAAAATATCACCGATGGCCCCTTGCAGCTGAAAGGCAACAGCGAGCAGGCAAATGGCGCTGCTTTTTGTTAAAAAATAAATAAATAAATGAACCCCCCTAACACTTCCTCGATCCGCCGCAGCGTTTTGGAAGGGGCACACAGAACAGGCTGAGGCGTAAGCAACGCAGAAATGGCTGCCCGTGGAAGGCCGAAAGAGATTGCCGCCCTATCTGCGCTTTGGTTGCTTGCGAGAGACGGTCACGTTTGGCTATAGTAACCCTCATTTATACGCAGCTCAGCTCACCACACATCTACGCAGGCGAGGGACTCAAATATTACTGTCAGAGGCATAAATAACAGTGCCAACTGAGAAATAGTCATTCATTCTTCATTCTTATACATATACATATATGTGTGTATATATATATATATATATCTTAATGGAACAATATTAATTATACACCACAAGGCTTCATGCTATGGTATGTATGTATGTATATATTCATGGAACAGTATTAAGCATACACCAGATGGCTTTACGCTATGTATGAATGTGTGTGTCTATGTTCATATTTATATATGTATACATACATAAATATATATATATATATATATATATATATATATATATGTGTATATATATATATATTCTTCATTCACTCCTTCAGTGAATATGACGTGTGGTTTCTCGACTCTCGTGGTTCTGCTAAGCAGGCGGTTCAAAGCGCATACAGATGTGAAGGTGTTATAAGTCTGAAAGCATTTAACACACCATTGATATTTCTACAATATATTCCATGTCTGGAGGTACGTCAGCAAACATGGTCTGCAGTTAAAGGATGAAACAGTAGTTTTATTTTTCATGAGCAAATACGAAACCGAAATGGTAAACATAAAAATATTCTGTGTTCTTCTTCCTCGTCCCATTATTCTTCTTCCTCTTATTATTCATATATTTAATCTGAAATAATTGTTTTTCGTTCAGGCGTAGATGGAATAACCCACAGTCAACATACGCAAATGCAATAAATTTTAATAATTGCATTTTATACTGCCTTAAGAGTTCTCTGCCTCTCCCCAAATTTATAACAATATCTTAGAAATGAAGGATCTCTCCTCTCCTTTTCATCTATGTGGTAGTTGTCTGTTCCAATTGAGCTACATAATCCTCGAAGTATAGATAGATAATTAATCAAACATTGTGTATGATAATCGGTTCATGTATATGTGAAGTGAACAACCTGTTTGCAATTAACTGGAGTGGTTAACTTACAAAAGCACATTATAAATGCACATATTGAAGTAAGATAAACCATCAAAATAAACTGATTTAACAAAAATATCTTGTTGATTTGGCTTCACAAATATTTGCCACCAACTTTGGATAAAGCGTCTTATAACTGAAGTATGGCAGGAATTAGGAAATTGTAACTGTGGAAGGGATCACACTCTACACCATGTTATTTCACAACCTCCATTCATATGGTTACCTGCTTTTCTAGTGAAACTAAAGGAGATGCAAGTGTAGCACTGATGATGAAAAATAATTCCCCAGGATCGTGTATGGGTGTATATATATATGAATATATATATGAATATATATATATATATATATATATATATATATATATATATATATATATATATATATATATATATATATATATATATATATTGGTACCCTGACATGATGGTGCACAGGTTGCGGACTTACCTTTGAGCTGTCTTGTCTGGGTTTTATTCGTAACCCGACTATAAATTATCGGATTGAGACTTCACAGGCAGGTGCATACATAGCATCACAAGATGCACGGTCCCTTGAATGGACATTAAGTTTGTAGTCCAATCTGCTAGCATTGTTATTGAATGCTGAAGATCCCGTGGAGTCTTTCATGAAGAGTAGGTGAGTTATCACCAACACCCTAAAACAATGATTAATTAATGCTCAAAATTACTTTCAGTTGAACATCAGGCCTGTTCAACGGGTTCTTAAAAGGCTTGATCCAAAACTTTATCTGAACAATTTAAGAAGAAGGTGGGAACAATTACAGTAGTAGTAGTAGTAGTAGTAGTTAGTAGTAGTTATCATGGAACACCACAGTGAAGAGTCATTCAAAAGCTTCGAAGCAAACGCATTTCAGGGAAACTGCAAAAGGCTGTATGCAACATTAATTTTATTTGTTCTATCAATAGAGTAAAGAATAATTAATAGATTAGAACCAAAAATGCAACATTTTCAATTCACTGTTTTTGAAAATACACTTTCATCAAAATAACCTCCTTTTGACTCAAAACAAAAAGATTTGTAAACTCTGTACTTTACACCAGTTCGTTCTCACTGATTGGATAATAAATGGACCAATCACACATTTCCAGAGGATTTATTCCAGTGTAATAGCAGTATGGAAGCCTTTTCACAAACCTTATCACAAAGGTAGACATTCAGAAGGTGTGTTTTACTGCAAGACTTTGTTCTCAGGATGGCAAAAATATAGCAAATATTCTGAAAGAAACCACATGTTTCTTACCCTAACGGTGAGAGTTTTACAGAAAGAGAAAGTGTCACAAGTACGGCAATCCGAGTCAACTACTCAACCACAACTGCATCTGTTACGGAGATGGAACACGGCAGAGATCCAATCGCGGATGACCAAATGAAATGGGGATCACACCAGAGCGGTGTGGTGTGTCCCCGTATTCTGAATATGATGCAAACCATGTCGGTTAACAATATTAGCATTAACACTAATTGAATACTCCAGGAGTTGTTGATAGTCCGAATCGTGGGTGTGGGAAAGATGGGATAAAATGACAAACATGCATGCTGAAGAAATATATTGGTGGCGTGCCTGCCAGCATGGTGTAATTTCATGCTGCCTTGCTCTCTATCACTCAGAGGCAGCAATGCCTCTCTCTGGTGAGACGTCATAGGGTCAGTGCTTCCTCCTCTTCTCACTTGACCAAGTGAGAGAATGGGGGCATTGATGTGTGGGACAGCCGAGGTCTCTGTCTCTCTGTCTCTCTGTCTCTCTGTCTCTCTGTCTCTCTCTCTCTCTTGCCCCACTGCTTCCTGTTTCAACATGAGACATGTGAAAGGACAGTCCTAACCTCTCTCATCTAAAATGGGCAACGCCCTTCTCTCACATGGACCATACACCAGACAATTATCTTTATCCAAGTGCCCTTAATACATACAAAACAAGAAAAAGAGCAATCAGAGATTGTAGACCTTCACCAGGACTTTGTTTTGGTGGTGTTGTGGTGTAGTGTTTGTGGACTTAAGTGTGGTGTATTTTGTGTGGCATTTGTGTACTGGTGTGTTATGTAATTAATAAGAGACATAATTAGAACTGCCACTTTATAACAGCTGGCAGTGATGACCGGTACCAAGATGTCCCACTTTGATGCAACCCCGCTTTGATTGGACACCTGACCCTGACCCATGATGTTTTTTAATTATTTCAATTGAATTCAAATGGGATAATTAAAATACATTCAATTCAAATCAAATGGAAGACCAAATAGGAACAGGCCTGCATCGGAGTAATCATAAGGAACCCAAACAAGCAAAGAGCAAAGATGAAGTCATCAGGAGGAACCTACTGCACATTTCAGCTGCTACTCCTCTACCTCAAACCCATCCAGGCACAGCCAAGTGAGCCTTTAAATAAAATAAAAAAACCCATATCAAAAAAAATAAAATCATTCTGGCTGCAGAACATGTGTACGAGCAAGTTTGAAATTTGTGAATTATCAATTATTCATTACAACCTTGTAACGCTTACCTTGGGAACATTTTGTGAAGCTTTCCCTCAATTGATCCAGCTGTCTCTGGAGAAGATATGTTTTCGGGTAAATCCAATATGGCTGCCAAAGCATGTGACCTATGACATCATATGTCTGAACTTTGATCCTCATGGATAGGTGGTCACATGTGCATAGGTCTTACGGAGTCGTGCGGAGGACATAGTTTACGGAGTCGTGCGCGAAACATAGGTCTTACGAGTCCGTGCGCGAGGAAATAGGTCTTACGAGTCCGTGCGCGAGGAACATAGTCTTACGGAGGTCGTGCGCGAGGAACATAGGGCTTACGGAGTCCGTGCGCGAGGGAACATAGTCTTACCGAGTCCCGTGCGCGAGGAACAATAGGTCCTTACCGAGTCGTTGCGCGAGGAACATAGGTCTACCGAGTCCGTGCGCGAGAACATAGGTCTTACCGAGTCCGTGCGCGAGGAACATAGGTCTTACCGAGTCCGTGCGCGAGAACATAGAGTGTCTTACCGAGTCCGGCGCGAGGAACATAGGTCTTACCGAGTCCGGTGCGCGAGGAACATAGGTCTTACCGAGTCCGTGCGGCGAGAACATAGGTCTTACCGAGTCCGTGCGCGAGGAACATAAGGTCTTACGGAGTCCGTGCGCGAGAACATAGGTCTTAGGATCCGTCGCGAGGTACGAGTCCGTGCGCAGGAACATAGGTCTTACGGAGGTCCTTTCGTGCGCGAGGAACATAGGTCTTACGGAGTCCGTGCGCGAGGAACATAGGTCTTACGGAGTCCGTGCGCGAGGACATAGCTAACGGAGTCGTGCGCGAGGAATATCTTACGGATCCGTGCGCGAGGTGACAATCTGCAGGAATGTTCAGTCGACTGCTGCAGGACTGTCTTCGGAGGCGTGCCGAGGAACATGGGTCTTACGGAGTCCGTGCGCGAGGAACATAGGTCTTACGGAGTCCGTGCGCGAGAACTAGTCTTACGGAGTCGCTGCGAGGAACATAGTCTTACGAGTCCGGCCAGGAACATGTCTTACGGAGTCCCGTGCGCGAGGAACCATTAGGTCTTACGGAGGTCCGTGCGCGAGGAACATAGGTCTTTACGGAGTCCGTGCGCGAAGGAAACATAGGTCTTACGGATCCGTGCGGAGGAACATAGTCTTACGGAGTCCGTGCGCGAGAACATAGGTCTTACGGAGCGTCCGTGCCGAGGAACGTAGTCTTACGGAGTCCGTGCGCGAGAACATAGTCTTACGGAGTCCGTGCGCGAGGAACAGTAGGTCTTACGGAGTACCAGTGCGCGAGGAACGTAGGTCTTACGGAGTCCATGTGCGCGAGGAACGTAGTCTTACGAGGTCCGTGCGCGAGAACTAGGTCTTACGGAGTCCGTGCGCAGGAACGTAGGTTTACGGATCTCGCGAGTCCGTGCCAACAGCTACGGGCCGTGCCGAGGAACGTAGGTCTTACGAGTCCGTGCGCGAGGAACGTAGGTCTTACGGAGTCCGTGCGCGAGGAACGTAGTCTTCGAGTCCGTGCGCGAGGAACGTAGGTCTTACGGAGTCCGTGCGCGAGGAACGTAGGTCTTACGAGTCCGTGCGCGAGGGAACGTAGGTCTTACGGAGTCCGTGCGCGAGGAACGTAGGTCTTACGGAGTCGTGCGCGAGGAACGTTAGGTCTTACGGAGTCCGTGCGCGAGGAACGTAGGTCAACGGAGTCCGTGCGCGAGGAACGTAGGTCTTACGGAGTCCGTGCGCGAGGAACGTAGTCTTACGGAGTCGCCGAACGTAGGTCTTACGGAGTCCGTGCGCGAGGAACTAGGTCCCGGAGTCCAGCTGCGCGGGAACGTAGGTCTTACGGAGTCCGTCCGAGAAACGTCCCGGCGCGAGGAACGTAGGTCTTACGAGCCGTTGCGCGAGGAACGTAGGTCTTACGGAGCTCCGTGCGCGAGGAACGTAGGTTTACGAGCCGGCGCGAGACGTATCTTACGGAGCCCGTCCGAGGAACGTAGGTCTTACGGAGCCCGTGCGCGAGAACGTAGGTCTTACGGAGTCCGTGCGCGAGGAACATAGTCTTACACCGTGCGCGAGGAACGTAGGTCTTACGGAGCCCGTGCGCGAGGAACGTAGGTCTTACGGAGTCCGTGCGCGAGAACGTAGGTCTTACGGAGTCGTGCGCGAGAACGTAGGTCTTACGAGCCCGTGCGCGAGAACGTAGTCTTACGGAGCCCGTGCGCGAGAACGTAGTCTTACGGAGCCCGTGCCGAGGACACGTCTTACGGAGCCCGTGCGCGAGGAACGTAGGTCTTACGGAGGCCCGTGCCGAGGAACGTAGGTCTTACGGAGTCCTGTGCGCGAGGAACGTAGGTCTACGGAGCCCGTGCGCGAGGAACGTAGGTCTTACGGAGGCCGTTGCGCGAGAACGTAGGTCTTACGGAGTCCGTGCGCGAGGAACGTAGGTCTTACGGAGTCCTGTGCGCGAGGAACGTAGGTCTTACGGAGTCCGTGCGCGAGGAACGTAGGTCTTACGGGAGTCCTGCGCGAGGAACGTAGGTCTTACGGAGTCCGTGCGCGAGGAACGTAGTCTTACGGAGTCCGTCGCCGAGGAACGTAGGTCTCACGGAGTCCGTGCGCGAGGAACGTAGGTCTTACGGAGTCCCGTGCGCGAGGAACGTAGGTCTTACGACAGTGCGCAGGAACGTAGGTCTTACGGAGTCCGTGCGCGAGAACGTAGGTCTTACGGGTCGTGCGCGAGGAACTAGGTCTTACGGAGTCCGTGCGCGAGGAACGTAGGTCTTACGGAGTCCGTGCGCCCGAGGAACGTAGGTCTTTACGGAGTCCGTGCGCGAGGAACGTAGGTCTTACGAGTCCGTGCGCGAGGAACTTAGTCTTACGGAGTCCGATGCGCGAGGAACATAGGTCTTACGGAGTCCTTGCGCGAGAACATACGTCTACGGAGTCCCTGGCGAGGAACATAGGTCTTACGGAGTCCGTGCGCGAGGAACATAGTCTTATCGGAGTCCGTGCGCGAGGAACATAGGTCTTACGGAGTCCAGTGCGCGAGGAACATAGGTCTTACGGAGTCCGTGCGCGAGGAACATAGGTCTTACGAGTCCGTGCCGAGGAACATAGGTCTTACGGAGTCCGTGCGCGAGGAACATAGGTCTTACGAGTCCGTGCGCGAGGAACATAGTCTTACGGAGTCCGTGCGCGAGGAACATAGTCTTACGATCGTGCCGCGAGGACATAGGTCTTACGGAGTCCGTGCGTGAGGAACATAGGTCTTACGGAGTCCGTGCGCGAGGAACATAGGTCTTACGGAGTCCGTGCGCGAGAACATAGGTCTTACGGAGTCCGTGCGCGAGGAACATAGGTCTACCGAGTCGTGCGCGAAGGAACATAGGTCTTACGGAGTCCGTGCGCGAGGAACATAGTCTTACGGAGTCCTGTGCGCGAGGAACATAGGTCTTACGGAGTCCGTGCGCGAGGAACATAGGTCTTACGGAGTCCGTGCGCAGGAACATAGGTCTTACGGAGTCGTGCGGAGGAAACATAGGTCTTACGAGTCCTACGTGCGCGAGGAAGCATAGGTCTTACGGAGTCCAGTGTGCGCGAGGAAGCATAGGTCTTATCGCGGGACTCCAGTCCGAGGAGCATAGGTCTTACGGACTCCTGTGCGCGAGGACATCGTTACGGACCGTGCGCGTAGGAACATCGTTACGGACTCCGTCCGCCGAGGAACATCGTTATCGGACTCCGTCCGCGAGGAACATCGTTACGGGACTCCGTCCGCGAGAACATCGTTACGGACTCCGTCCGCGAGGAACATCGTTACGGACTCCGTCCGCGAGGAACATCGTTACGGACTCCGTCCGCGAGGAACATCGTTACGGACTCCGTCCGCGAGGAACATCGTTACGGACTCCGTCCGCGAGGAACATCGTTACGGACTCCGTCCGCGAGGAACATCGTTACGGACTCCGTCCGCATCGTTTACGGACTCCGTCCGCGAGGAAAGCTGCGTACGGACTCCCGCGAGGCACTACTTTGACTCGTCCGCGAGGAACATCGTTACGGACTCCGTCCCGAGGAACATCGTTACGGACTCCGTCCGCGAGGAACATCGTTACGGACTCCGTCCGCGAGGAACATCGTTACGGACTCCGTCCGCGAGGAACATCGTTACGGACTCGTCCGCGAGGAACTACACAACCCCCGCGAGGAACATCGTTACGGACTCCGTCCGCGAGGAACATCGCTTACGGACTCCGTCCGCGAGGAACATCGTTACGGGACCTCGTCCGCCGAGGAACATCGTTACGGACTCCGTCCGCGAGGAACATCGTTACGGACTCCGTCCGCGAGGAACATCGTACGGACTCCGTCCGCGAGGAACATCGTTACGGACTCCGTCCGCGAGGACATCGTTACGGACTCCGTCCGCGAGGAACATCGTTACGGACTCCGTCCGCGAGGAACAGTCGTTACGGACTCCGCTCCGCGAGGAACATCGTTACGGACTCCCTCCGCGAGGAACATCGTTACGGACTCCCTCCGCGAGGACATCGTTACGGACTCCTCCGCGAGAACATCGTTACGGACTCCGTCCGCGAGGAACATCGTTACGGACTCCCTCCGCGAGGAACATCGTTACGGACTCCGTCCGCGAGGAACATCGTTACGGACTCCGTCCGCGAGGAAAACATCGTTACGGACTCCGTCCGCGAGGAACATCTTACGGA
Source organism: Eptatretus atami (assembly GCA_035128595.1). NCBI lineage: Eukaryota > Metazoa > Chordata > Myxini > Myxiniformes > Myxinidae > Eptatretus > Eptatretus atami. Next base: position 70,576,260 of record CM068958.1, on the reverse strand, counting down.
CTCCGTCCGCCGAGGAACATCGTTACGGACCGTCCGCGAGAACATCGTTACGGACTCCGTCCGCGCGAAACATCGTTACGGACTCCCGTCCGCGAGGAACATCGTACGGACTCCGTCCGCGAGGAACATCGTTACGGACTCCGTCCGCGAGGAACATCGTTACGGACTCCGTCCGCGAGGAACATCGTTACGGACTCCGTCCGCGAGGAACAGTCGTTACGGACTCCGTCCGCGAGGAACATCGTTACGGACTCCGTCCGCGAGGAACAATCGTTACGGACTCCCTCCGCGAGGAACATCGTACGTCTACGGACTCCGCCGAGAACATCGTTACGGACTCCGTCCGCGAGGAACATCGTTTACGGACTCCGTCCGCGAGGACGACTCTGTACGGACTTCGTCCGCGAGGAACATCGTTACGGACTCCGTCCGCGAGGAACATCGTTACGGACTCCGTCCGCGAGGAACATCGTTACGACTCCTCCGCGAACATCGTTACGGACTCCGTCCGCGAGGACATCGTTACGGACTCCGTCCGCGAGGAACATCGTTACGGACTTCGTCCGCGAGGAACATCGTTACGGACTCCGTCCGCAGGAACATCGTTCGGACTCCTCCGCGAGGAACATTGTACGGACTCCGTCCGCGAGGAAATCGTTACGGACTCCGTCCGCGAGGAACATCGTTACGGACTCCTCCTCCGCGAGGAACATCGTTCGGACTCCGTCCGCGAGGAAATCGTTACGGACTCCGTCCGCGAGGAACATCGTTACGGACTCCGTCCGCGAGGACATCGTTACGGACTCGTCCGCGAGGAACATCGTTACGGACTCCGTCCGCGAGAACATCGTTACGGACTCCCTCCGCGAGGAACATCGTTACGGACTCCGTCCGCGAGGAACATCGTTACGGACTTCGTCCGCGAGGAACATCGTTACAGACTCTGTCTGCGAGAACATAGTTACGGACTCTGCTCGCGAGGAACATTCATGGACTCTGTCCACACGAACATTGTGATGGACTCTGTCCACACGGACATTGTGATTTAAACAACACACCACCCCCCCCCCCCCCCTCCCCCCCCACTCTTTCATTCCATTACATTGAGGATCTGAAATTCAATTATTCTTGCACTGAAACCAACTCAACATGACACTTCTGACTTACTAAAAACAGACTCTCAGTTTGTCAGTCATCTGCATAGCTCGATTACAAGGCTCCGAGGAAAAGAAAACAAAGTGGAAAAAGTGGAAACAAATGTGAATCAATCTGTCAATGGAATCAGATTAAGTCCAGCGTTATCACAATCAGCTATTCCTGCACCTCTCGTGTTCTTGGAGGGAAGGGTATTCCAACATGGTGGCTGCTTGGCCCCAGAATCGCGTGCTCGAGACTTACTCCAGTGATTTATACAGCTTCGTGTGATGTACACTGTGCATGTATATTATCTCACGGATCTGTATACCTGATTTTGCTTACTTTAGAAACATTTTAATACATCCCCCCCCCCCCCAAAAAAATTAATAAAGTAGAAAAAAATCATTTAAAAAAAATGCAAAAACATAGAGGGATGAAATCTCCAAAAAACAACCAAACATGGTAGGAATGACACCACATAACAATGGCACCACAATCCTCTTATGGATTACCATCACAGCATCTTTTGACATTTTACTATGTTGTGGGATTGTGATGGAACAACGTCTAAAGATATCATAATGCTAAACCAGAAGAGGATTGTTGTGTCGTATTGTGGTACCATAATGTGGTGCCATTCTTCATTGTTATTCTTTTTCTTTGTTTTCCTTCTTCATCCATCACAATCCCTCAACAAAAGTAAAATGTCAAAAGATGTCATGATGGTAACCAATAAGAGGTTTGTGGTGTCATGTTGTGGCATCATAATGTGGTGTCATACCTACTTTGTTTGGTTGTTTTTTTGTTTCTATTGTTTGGCATTTTCCACAAGCCATGGAATGTTCCTTCTACTCTATTGTTTGCCACATGGCACATTTGTCACCATATAAAGGAGCCTTTTATATGCCCCAAGCATTTTTACTAATAATTCAACATTGAGAGATAGGGCCAAAAAGGATAGATATCATGATATCTCAAAACGGTATGGAGGGATTCCGATGGAACTTGGTGGATGAGTTGCGTAGGTGACAAGAACAAGCTGATTAGATTTTGTTTAAGTTATGGATGCAGATCCGAACTATCGGTGAGATACTAAATGTAAACTGTTCAGTCTGGCGGAGGTATATATGCGCTCTCTATGGAATGCTGTTCTAGTTTGATTTATCGAAAGCAGAGGACCAATATAGTTAAGACCAGTTTACAGTTGGCTTGACTATGATGATTACCCTTCGTATCCAAAGAAGACCGTTCACGTGAAACGTGCAAGTTACCTGGTCACTTTTGTTAGAGTTCAGAAACAGTTGGCCAGACAGCAACCACAGTCTAAGATAGTCAGCAGTGTAACCTGGTGCCCAAGAACCTCAAAGAAGACCAGACCACTTGATACCCACAATCAAGGCAAGAATTTGCAATTTGTTCAGGGTGACGATGATAACTCGCTTACTCTTCAAAGACACTGTGAGATAGTTAACGTTCACCAACTTACATTAGCAGAGAGGACATCCAGTTTAATGTCCATCCAAAAGACGGCACACACATCGATGAATCGCCCTGCATGCAATACACCAGGGTGACAATTTATAGCTGGGCCGAGATTTGAACCCAGGCTCGATAGCTCAGAGGTGGATACTTTGCCTACAGCATTAGCATTCGCAGCCACAATGGCCATTGAGCCTGTGTGAGACAGCAGCAAAGCCTTGATAATTCAGTCTCCAGACAAGCTTGCTTCTCGGAAACACCTATATTAAACATAAATTACTCTTCTTAAAGTAGTATTGACAATCTCTGTAATCTTTAGAGATCATTGTGCTTTCAGGAGGTTTAATCGAGTCGAAAAGGAAGTATTTTGTTTTGTTCTTAAAGTGTTTGAAATGGAAAATGGCGACTGCAAAAGGAGATCGGATGTTGTTTTTTTTTTAAAACGATGTGTATCATCAACCCACATTTGAAAACCAAAGGAAGAGGCTTCTGCTCTGTCCATATGACCACAAAACACACCCCATGGCAGCCTGTCATGAAATTTGCGATTGTGATTATGACATGTCTCTGGCCAAGAAGTCGACCTGATCCTACTGGGTGAATGGCTGCGCAGGTGAACGGCCAAAGAGGTAGAGTATAGACTTTTAAACTCGCAACGACTCTTTGACCTATTTGGATGGTGACGTGTAGTTTTTTTCCATCCATGATCAAAACTCGTGGAAGAGCTAGAGCAAAATGGAAGGGAACAAAATTAAAAGGGGAAAATACCAACAGCAGAGTAGAAGTGAGAGTGAGATCAAGGGGAGGGGAGAGTGATGCATGGGGGTGAAAGATGAATGAAACACAGCAAGGAGACGAGGGAGGAGGTGGGGATGAATCAAAAGGAACAAACCAACAGACAACTAACAAATAAAAAGAGGTGAAAGAAGAGGGGGTAATCACAATAACCGGGAAAAAGGGGAGTGCTTGGGAATGGGGTCATTTGGGATAGAAGAGATCATGAGTATGGGTGGGGGATGACCTGAGGTAGTGGTGATCGAACAGCTGTCTTGAAGTCCTGGATGGAAGAATGGGACTGAACAGATTGGGGAAGTTGTTTTCGCAGGCAAGAAAATAGAGGAACAAATGAGTTTAAATCACCTTTACCTTTCCCATCTTACCTAATTATCTTTAATCTATTTTACCTTTCCTATTAAATCTCTTTTACTTGTTCATTAGGTTGCCCTGAAACAGGTTAATCAACAAAACCTAAAGGCTGTTATTTTTGCATTGCAATTGTCCACGTCATTGCAAAATAAAATGACACAACAGTATTCATTTCTGATAATAGTTGAACTGGGTGAATCAAGTTTATTTTGGGGGAAATAAATAATGAAATCCTGGCTAATTAAAGGAGCTGTGGGTAGGGGGGAGATTTGCCCAAACTTTCAATGATTCCC
>CM068958.1:70507946-70554054 GCA_035128595.1 Eptatretus atami | reverse complement strand
AGAGGAGATTATCAGGGGGGTTGGCAGCTGTTGAGAAATTCTAAACCTGCTTTTTGTAATAAACTTCCTCAGTTGTGAATTTGTGGTTAGTTATTCAAATTCTTTAGAGTCCTAATTATACACTTTGCAGTCTGCATGAAGGGAGCAAGTCAGGAAAGTGTTGATGAATGATGACATTAACGCTGCCTAAACGTCTCATTCAGAAAGGCTACAATAACCTGGGGGAATATCCTGTAATGATCAGATGATGACTGTGACAGATCAGTCACCTCCATGTCATAATCATCTGAAGCAGACAGCCAGATAACCTTCCACTAGGTTGTAAGTATCACCTGGACCTTTACTAGCTCGTCTTACAAAACGTCTAAGAGGGGTACGAGTGATGTACGGTGGTACTTTTGGAGTCTGTTAGCACTTTTCATCAACATGAGATGGGGCCTATAATCACCATTCTTGTAACTACATCGGACCGCTACGGGGCCTCACAACTGCATGTTGACCATTTGTTGGGGCGGGAACATCAAATGGAAGCTGCAACACTATTTTGGTCTGTCTCATAAAAACCTGCGCTGATACCTCCTACATTGCTAACAACTAACGGTTCAGCAACTACAAGCGACACTTCCCGCTATCGAAGGGCCCGGACCACACTGTACACTTTGAGTACATTGTCATTATCGGGAAACGCTAATTCCACCTTTTTTTCATTCCTGTGAGGTTCCTCAGTTACCGGAACAAACCGTATCCAGCACGACTCTTGGGAGAGCTAGTGGGGTCACGAGGAGCAGACGAATGCTGCGTTTTTTTGACACGGTGACAAAATCATCTTACCGTCCTACACTATGTAAGGGACCAGGTATGAGCGGAACGTTGGATTTCACTGGCCTCACCTACTCCACCAGACGAGGTTGTGGGTCGTTAACATTTCACAATCTAGATCAAGTTCCCGATTCCCCACACTTCGACAAGAAGCTTTCGGACCAAGAATATTTTTAAAATGGCAAAGGCTCCACAAAGAAAACATGTTAAATGTCGCTCGATGAAGCCCCACTTGTATCGTAATTATCAATTTTAATCTTAAATGGAAACCTTAAACTTGTTGTCCCCGCACGGTCCGGATAGACCATGTAAAGTTGCCGCCTGAAAGCTATCACGTGCGTTTGCCTTTCATGGTGGCACCCGAGGGGGATTCATGAGATCTTTGAACAATTTTCCCGTCACGAGACAACAACAGAAGACAAGTTGTTGAATTCGAGCACGAAGAGGCACGTTGGAGATGATTATTTTCATTGCCGGGACATCCATCGGGGAGGCCATAACAAAGTGACCACTGTGTGTGGTTAACCTGGAACTCACGACGCGTGAACAAGATGAACATCGGAGACGAACACCACGACCTTCTGATTCATGCGTGACGCAGCACGGACATGCTCAATGCCGATAACGTCTCCAACGGCCAAACAATCTCCTCAGTAAGAACCCCGTCAGGGGGGACACAAACTAGAGCGTTTTACGAGTAAGTACCTCGAAGCAGCATCGTGCTGCGAGCGAGCGCCGCATGTTACAACCAAGACGCGACGCTCGTCTCTTCCTCACTGAGGAAGAGGAAGTTAACAATACACTCCTACTTTCCCGAAATTTGGAAAGAGGGCGCGAACTAACAAAAATAAGGAAAGGCAAGCAAATAAAAACCAAAATAAAGCAGGTTTAAAGTGAAAGGCTTTTAAATAATGAATGGACTAACAGGGCACTGCCCAAAAACAGGCGATACCTGACTAGCGCCGCGACGAGCTCTCTCTCTTCCTGCCACACAGAAAAGGAAACACAGGAAAGCTCAACAAACAAAAACTCACAAACAAAAAACACGGGCACAAGAGAGCGAAATGGGAAAGGGGAAACAAACCAGCACAATGGAAGGACGGGCACTCACGACACGAAGTAAGCAGCCCGCATGACAGTACACACAAACGAACCAACAGCCAGCAGGGGGCGAGAGAGAGAGAGAGAGAGAGAGAGAGAGAGAAGAGAGAGAGAGAGAGAGAGAGAGACGACAAGAGACAGAGAACAGAGAGACAGAGAGACAGAGAGACAGAGAACAAGAGACAGAGAGACAGAGAGACAAAGAGAGGAGAGAAGAGAGGAGAGAGAGAGAGAGAGAGAGAGAGCAGAGAGAGAGAGAGAGAGAGAGAGAGAGAAGAGAGAGAGAAGAGAGAGAGAAGAGAGAGAGAGAGAGAGGAGAGAGACAGAGAGAGAAAAGGACCCAGAGAAGAGAAAAAAGGGAACAAAAAAAAAGACAGGAGAAGAAAGAGAGAGAAGAGAAGAGAGAGGAGAGAGAGAAGAGAAGAGAGAGAGAGAGAGACAGAGAGACAGAGAAGACAGAGAGACAGAGAGAGAGACAGAGAGAAGAGAGAGGAGAGAGACAGAGAAGAGAGAACAGAGAGAGAGAGAAAGGAGAAAGAGAGAAGAGAGAAGAGAGACAGAGAGAGAGAGAGACAGAGAGACAGAGAGAGAGAGAGACAGAGAGACAGAGAGACAGAGAGAAGAGAGAGAGAGAGACAGAGAGAGAGAGAGAGAGGAGAGAGAGAGAGAGAGAGAGAGAGAGAGAGAGAGAGAAGAAGAGACAGAGAGACTTGACTTTTATCTTTTTATTATAAAAATAGAAAAGAAAGCCCCCAAATGGGATTACATTTTCATTTCAGAAGAGAAAGAGGAAAAACAAGAAACAATTCTGAAGAAAGGAAAGGATGAATCGGGTGGATTATATACAGAACATTTCACAAAAGGATAAACATTCCTCTCGGACTTTACAAATAACTTCCTTATACACCATTTGATTCGAACTGTGGTAATCTTCAGTTACTGAAAGAAGCAAAATCCAATTAACACGACTTATTACAAGGTTTGGAACAAAAAACAAGCATCTTTCATCATTTACTCCAACACCGTCAAGTTTTCTTTTCCTTGACTCATATACTCCATCTTTGCCTTGAGAAGCAGGAAATTGGCTTAACACAGCATTGGAATTTTTGTGGGGATATCCATCCATAGATGAACACACAGTGTAAAAATCAAAACCAACCTCACAAACAATTCGAAGTAAAAATAAATAAAGGTGCCAACCGTTGGCATTCAACATAGATGTGAAAACGGTTTTCAGATTCTCTACAAAAAGGACATTCATCTACAAGCAGATTTGAAAAATGGTGTAACAAGTATTAGAAGGAAGATCCGTGTACTAGTCTCCATTGGAGGTCCCATGTCATGGTGGTACGGAGGGTGATAAAAACTTTCCATTAGGAAAATAAGGGGAGACAAGGTAAGGGTCTCTCCATCGAACCTTCTGCTGTGTTATTGCCGTTGCGAAAGAATTTTACACAACCCAAATAAAGTCTTTTTGTTGGGAAGGCCATTAAGCCTACGTTAAAAGGGAGACAAGAAGAGGGCTGGCGAGAGAAAAAGCACATACGAGTTCAGGAAAGGTAGAGAGAGAAGGTATTCGATGTGCATTTTGTTCATTGCTTTGGTGGTCTCTCTCCCAAGCAGGTGAGCTGTGTGTATGTCCAAAGCACACTACATAATATGCGTGCCATGATTCGAGAGGCATCGCACACCGACCAGGCTTGCCAATGCATCAGCTCCGATCCAGCTGCCGTTTGGGCTGAGAAGATCTGCGACAGATTTAACGCCTTGTCGGTAAAGCGTTGAATAAAACACCTATCAGCAGGCATATCATGGAAAAAGGAGCTGTAGAACAAAGGTTCTTCCAGAAAACATCTGTTTCGTGTAAGAATGTGTAGCTCTTGTTATTGTCAGAGCTTGCCACGCATTTAGCATGCTCTGATAGAAACCAGAGAGGGAGATGTGTCGATTTTGGAAAGGTCCATCAGGAAAGAGAGTGGTCATAGCCTAGCCTCCCAGCCTGTTGCAAAAGGTGACAAGCGACGTTGACCATGGTGGAGAGGGTCGCATGTATAGCCATGCGAAGAGCAGCCGGAGTCGAAAGGCCATTAGCCGGCTCTTTATGTCGATCAGCCTTGTCCTCCATCGGTCAGTGGTAAACTGAGGACCCCAGGTCGCAGCCGTGTTTTCCGTCCCAGAAAAAGGACAGACAAGACCTTTCAGGAGCTGTTGAAGCAACACCGCTGGAGATGCAGCATGAAGAACCTGTGCCATAAGGTAGAGGCCACCAGTGTATTGATGACCAAGACCCTTCCAGATATGACAGTTGTGTGATCAGACCTTTCCCTTTTTGCAGTTTACCCTCACAAACTCAAGCAGACAAGCCCAATTTTTTGCTAATGTGGTATTATTACCTAAGAACACTCCAAGGTATTTCACACCATCATTGGCCATGACAGTGGAGCAGGAAGTCTTGGCGCCAAGTAGCACAACGACCGAGCCAAAGGGCGCTCGTTTTGTTCCAATTTACTTTGGCTGCAAGAAGCCTTTTCAAATAAGGACAAACAATAACGAACGATGTTAACGTCATTGATACTTGTACGAATACACACACGTCATCGGCGTTATGCCAGTACCTTGATGGGCCGTTCAAGCTGGACAAACTAACCCCTGTTAGTCTACACGCAAAGAAACCAGTAGGGGTTCGATGGAGAGAGCATAAAGCAACCCGGAAAGAGGGCAACCTTGTCTAATTCCCTTGTTAATAGACAAAGGTGCAACAATCATTGTTTATCTTAAGCACACTATAAATATATTGTATAGTATTTTAATATAAGAGATGAAAGGTTGAACCAAGTCCAAACCGCTCAGTACTTCGAAAAGGTACCGATGGTCAACACGGTCAAAGGCTTTCTCCTGATCAAGAAGAAGAAGTCCTAAATCTTTAGGCTTTCCTTGCACAGTTCAATGATGTCTCTCACAAGGGAGATGTTGTCATAGATGGAACGTTTTTGGACACAGTAACATTGGTCTTCTTCCACAACGAGGTAAATAAGGAGTAAGTCGCGATGCCAGGGCTTTCGAAAAATCTTATAGTCTGTTACATAACAGGGAGATAGGACGCCAATTTTCATATTCAGCATGTCTCCCTTTTTGGGAATGACGGTAAGAAGAGCTCGTCGGCAACTCCGAGGTAGCTCTCCAACTGGCAGCTTGCGTTCAAGGTGTTAATGAGTTCTGGACCCAATAAGTGCCAAAACTTCTTGTAAATTTGGTTTGTAAGTCCATCCAATCCAGTGCTTTCCCAATGCAAGGCTGTGCAGGCAGCTGCCAAGTTCATCCAAGGTGATGGGTCTTGCAGGCCTAACGGAGATTGAGGCGACACTGACCGATTTATTTGTTCCATTGAATATATTTTCGAAAAGTATTCCTTCACAAAAAGTTTGATTTCTGATTGTGTAAAGGTAATGGATGAATCTGCTAATCGCAGCTGAGAAAGCTGCTTTCTGGGAAAACGTTACCGTAAGGAAAAGAAGTACTTGGTTGGTAACATCTGCTCATTCAGGTGTCGCACCCTCATCCGAACTAAGCACCACGTGCATTCCTCTCGTAATTCTCTTAATAAGGACCGTTTCTCAGTTAAGTTTTTTGTATGTTACTATATTTTGTCCGATGACCCGTTGGAGTTGTAAAATCTCTAACTGTAATATTTTCTTTACTTCATGGTCAGGCGCTTGTTGAGAAAAACTGAACTGTTGACAGAACCCTTTAATTTGGTTTTTACTAAATCGAACCATATCAGCGGGTTAACCTGAAAAGCTTAACTTCTGTTCTAGTGAGAGCGTCCGAGATTCAAAGGCCTGAATGAAGTTGAGGTTTTCTAGTAAACTGTTATTAAATTTCCAATGAGAGCTCCCTGGACATGGTTTAGAGAGTTGAATAAAGACTCGAGCTAGGGAATGGTCGGAGAAACCAGAAGACGATATCGGATTATAAACTTCCATGTAATAAATGAGAAGATTTACATAGATGCGATGAAGCCTCGCAAGTGAGATGGTGGTTGTTTAAAACAACGACACCATGTATAAAGACATTAAGAAGGTGTTGCACGCGCCAAATATCATGAAGATTATATTTCAATGATGTTTTGCAAAAAAGTTTTGCGGTACATGGTTGGGAGTTCCGGCCCGTCCGTCAAATGAAGCATAACAGTACAGTTAAAATCGCCACCATATAATTAGACAAGTCTGCAAATCCAGTGTTTGCAGGAATTTCTCAGTTTCTCGGACGTGAAAAAGGAGATCCGCTCGTCATTTTTGCTTGGAGCGTACACATTGAGAATTGTGAACTTGACCTGATGATAGAGAAGTCACGAGGAAGGGTGTCCATCAATAATACTCATAAATTTAAGGCAGGACGGATGGAATGTTTCCTAAGACAAACATGATGCTGCCTTCGACGTGGAGTTGTTACCGAAGAAACATTCCTTGTCCAATATATAGTTGCCACTGAGCCTGAACAGATCGACAGCATGGGTCTCTTGTAACAAAGCTATGTCAAGACCGTTGACCTCTACCAGCTGTTTATTTGGATCTTGCGGAGCGGACTCCCACCACCATTAACATTTATTGTCCAATCTTGAAACTGGCCATGAGGAAAATAATCGTTTCTAAGAATAAGATCAGAATGGATAATTGATTAGAACCCTTTTCGCCTTGGCAATCAGTTTTTTTTTTAAGCGGTGACAGTGTGTCTGGTGAAACCGAATAAGTCAGGCTTACGTACGATAGCCTGAGCACACTCAAGGAAGACGGTAATCTGGAAAGTATTCCGTCAGGTTTATATTGCGTTTCCTGTATGTATTTTGTAAAAAGAGTCTTTATTGTTCAGGGGGGGGGGATAGGACCTGACTGGTGAGCTTCTCCACCGTTTCCACCTTGACTGTTCCTGTTTTGCTTCCTCCAGTCAGATTCGTCAGAGTCGGTTTTAGTTTCCGAGTCACACAAGCTTGTACTGTCCTGCATATCGATACTGTCGTCAGTAATTGATACACGGATCTGTATTGGTCACCACGTCTATGTGCTCTTCCATTGTGGGAACACTCCTGGTGAGTAACAGAAATACCGGCGGGGGTTGATGGAAGAACCTCAGCGGTGTAGAGATCTCGCTTCCCTCGACCGTAACAGTGTTATCGACCTCCAACGGCGTGGAGGTAAGTAATACTTTGGGGTCTCGAAACATCCATTTTAACATTTCCTGCGTTTCCAGCTTCACCACGTGATGGACTGGGAGCAGTAACAGGGTTAAATTGTTTCACTATTTCCGCATGACAAGGATTCAGGGTTAACATTACCAAAGTGACAGCAGGATCATCACATAGTGGTCTTGTTACCTCGTCAATGGACTTTCATAGGAGAGTTTTTTAACGAGTGAAACAGTTTCATTTACTGCAATAACAGGTAAAGGCGGTCTCTGTAAGGGAGACGTCTCTGTCCTCACCGGCAAGTAGGGAAACTTGTTTGGTCGTAGGTACCGGGGTCCGGTCCATTCGGTCCATTCTGGTCCATTCCGGTCCATACCGGGTCCATTCCGGGTAGGCCTTGTAGAGTGACGTCAGTCACAACTGCAGAACATTACCGACAGATTCCTCGTTTGTAAATGCTCCTTTCTTCTGGATTAAAGACCATCAGGTAAAGTCTTTCGCTCCTCAATGTGTGAAACCATCCCACATTCGTTTTGCTGTTTAAACTATCGGACTGGAGGACACGGGATTCGGATTTATTACCGGACACGGGATTCGCTTCCTTCACAGTCGAGGAAGAAGAAGAAGAAGACGTATTCTTGTGACGAGGTTTGTTTCATCGTTTGACGAAGTCGCCTTTGGCAAATCGTTTCAAGTGTCTTGAATTTACCACATTCCGAAACATTTCAGGGTGTCAGTGGTTACGTAGACTTGGTAATCATGATATCAATTTGAGTTTTAAAACTATGTTCAAGGTTCTTTCAGCGTTAGAGGGAGAAGCACCACATAGCTTGTCTCCGAAAAGACATCACATGCTTCGTCCGATCGTCCTGGCTACGTAAAGGTAACATGGTGATCTGAGAAACCACAGAACATAACGACGATAGTTCGGAGATCAGTGTCTGATTGTTCAGAAAGGAGGAGCGTTCGAGATCATGACCTTCACGGCCGGTGTGCCAGAGGGGAGACGAGCACGAAATGTCCGTCATATATTGAGAGTCCAGTCGATACGATTTCGTGAACCAGTTCTGTCTCAGACACGAAGATAACCACACGTTGTTAATTCGCGAGGCTGCACGAATTTGTCAGTACCGACTACGTTTTCCCGTAGCGATAACGAGATCCTCGACGCTGACGTCGTCGGGCGGGACACAGACGACGCATGTTTTCTTGTTAATGCTTCAAATGCCGAATAACGGGAATACGAAGTCATGTTTAGGAGGGGGACGAGGGGTGATTACTATCGTGCAGTAATTAATAACGAGCCGAGACAGGTTTCCAAAGGAAATAAACACAGCTCCAGTGAAGAAAAACGATCAGTTGAAGGCCGGGATGGGCCGCCACTAAAAGCTATCCACAAAGAAGCTGTGGGCTCTTCTCTCTCTATCTCGGGGAAAAGTATGCGAGGAGAAAACAGGGGATGGGGAGGGAAGGCGGAAGAGATGACCAAAGGCAAACCGTGAAATAACAAGGACAGATGGGCGGGGTGGGGTGACGATGGCGCGAGGGAAGGCCGAAGCGCGAGGTCTAACGAAGAAGGGGAGGGTGGGGCACAAATAACGATGCATAGAAGGAAAACAAAGGAAGGGAGGTGAAAAAACGATACGAAAGGGATATAAAGGCGAAAAAACAGGCAGATCACAGCTCACCAAGACCACACAGCCGCCATGACACTCCACTCGACTCACCAACAACCAGCAGGGGCGAGAGAGAGAGGGAGAGAGAGAGAGAGGAGAGAGAGAGAGAGAGAGAGAGAGAGAGAGAGAGGAGAGAGAGAGAGAGAGAGAGAGAGAGAAGAGAGAGATTGGGGGGTGAGGGAGGGAGAGTGAACGAAACACATAAGAGAGAGGCTGTTGTTAGGAAGGTGGAGTTGTTTTGTGGGAATAACAGAATATAATGTAAAATGAAGAACTAGTCTTGCTGGTAGGCTGGTGTCGTTCTTCATTTGGCAGACAGGTACAGGTAGAACAGTGGATGAAATCAACAGCACGTCCATTGAGGTATGCTAACCGCCATAGGAGGCAAGGAGAAGCTGACATTTCAGGCGTTAACCCTTCGTTGGAGTAAAAGAGAGAGAAGAGATAGGGGTGAGGGTTAATATAGGCTATCAGTGAGTCAAAGGTGGGTGGGTCAGAGCAGGGTCAGGGGCACGTGGGGTAAGAATGATTTTGACAGGGACGATCAGGGTTCAGGGGCTAGGTCAATGGGACTGGGAGAAAAGTAAAACTAATGTAGAAATAAACAAGTAACAGAAAATTAGATAAATAACCTAAAGCAACTTTGAGAAGTGTTACAAATAAAAAAGGATAAATTAAATAAGTATGTAATTTTTACTTGCTTTTTATATCATTATTATTATTTAAAATTTTAATTAAAAAAAAAATACTTCATTTTATCTCCCCCTCCACCCCCCTCAACTTGCTGTCACATTGATGTTGTTGGAATGGGGCTTGCATGCCTTAGGGATCCTGAGAACTATTCCGGTAGGGGCTCTGGCCGCTGACAGGTTTACCCAAGCTGGACGGGTTTTAGGTGAAGGGACAGACTAAGGACAGCAACTTCACCCTGTAAAAACACGATTAGTTACAAAAACTGCAGAGTATGACATTTATTTGTGCAAGTCCTCAAGGAAGCTCCAGCCAACTACTTGGCAGTACGACTACCTCTGATCAAAGTCCTTTTAGGAAAGTCAGGAGTACAAAGTGAAGCCAACTTGGACCCGAAGTTAAGACCCATATTGGAATGTGAAATGTCCGCACCATATATGAAACATCAAAGTCAGCTCAAGTTATCAGAGAGATGCAGAGAAACCATCTAGACATACTTGGTATTAGTGAGTGCCTTTGGACCGGTTCAAGATGCCAAACGACTAACGATGGCACCACCATTCTCTACTCTGGACTGAAGGATACACACACCCACTGTGTAACTCTTATAGTTTGTAAAGAGAAGGTTAAGACTATGATAGAATGGGAATCTATTATTGAGAGAATAATCAGAGCACGTTTCACCTTAAAGTATTGTAAGCTTACAACCATACTGTGCTACGCTCCAACGAATGTGGCTAAAGAGAAGGACGAAGACAATTGCTACGAGTTGTTACAACAAACAGTGGCTAAGGTACCCCAGCATGACATGCTCTTGATCAGAGGTAATATGAATGCCAATGTTGGGGCAGATAATACTGACTGTAAACAAGCTATGGGGATACATGGATGTGGTGAGGCAAATGAAAATGGCGAATTTCTCAGTGACTTCTGTTTGAATAACAACTGTGTTATTGGAGGTATGATTTTTCTCCACAAGAAAGTACATAAACATACTTGGAAGTCACCTGATTGTCATGCAGTCAACCAGATTGAACACAGTATCATAAATAACAAATGGTGAAGATCTCTCGAAGATGTATGCACTTTCCGTGGTGCTGATGCTTGCAGTCATCACTACTTAGTTGCAGCAAGTATCAAGCTGAAGCTCCGAAAGGCAGAAACACAGAGTCAAGATAGAAAACATCTAGACATTGCCAAACTCAAGTCTCAAGACAACAGAAGAGACTTTGCCATAGAGCTGAGAAAGCGTTTTCGGGTGCTAGCAATCCAAAAAGAGGAAGAAGACCAAGATGTCATGAAGAAGAGGCACACCATCAAAGAGGTATACAAATAAACCATACAGAAATTCATGGTTTTATAAAGAACAAATATAAAGAATGGTTAACACCAGGGACCTAGAAGAAAATTGACGAAAGGAAGCAATTGAAGGAAAAGATGTTGAACATAAAGTTACATCGGCTCCCGGAATTCCACAGAAGATGGTTACTCTAATCAACAAATGCTATGAACACTTTGAATGCAGTGTCATCATGAACAACTCCTTCTCACAGTGGTTCCTGGTGTAGTCTGAAGTTCACCAAGGTTGTATTATATCACCTATCTCCTTCCTGATTACTATCAATTGGATCATGAGGAACACCATATCAGATAGACCTAGAGGCATCCAGTGGACCCTTTCCACCAAACTTGAAGATGTGGACTTTGCTGATGATTTAGCTGTTTTGTCATCAAGGAATACCTATTTGCAAGAAAAAAAACTGACAGGCTAGCTATCTTCGCCAGAAGTACAGGCGTCAATATTAATACCACCATGACCAAGGTGATGAATTTCAATACCACACCTTCTGTATCCACAATTGTAAATGGAGAAGCCCTTGAGACTGTAGAGGAGTTTACATACCGAGGCAGTCTCATCAGCAAAAACAATGGAGCCAAGAAAGACATCAAGGAAAGACTCCACAAAGCTTGTAATGCATTCACTCACCTCCATTCTATCTGGAAGTCAAATCACACCAGCCTGAAGCCAAAGATAATATTTTATAACAGCAAATTCAAGTCTGTTCTTCTATATAGCTCTGAGTGCTGGCGAGTAATTAAATCCGACATGAGCAAGGTAGAATCCTTCCACAATGGATGCCTTCTGCTGCTGGATCTGCTGCATCTTCAAAGGAAAATCTGCTGCATCTTCTGGCCCAATAAGATATCCAACAAAGACCTGCATCAAAAAACTGGTTGCCACAGCATTGCCATTCAAATTAAGTGTCACCGCCTCCGATGGCTTGGCCACGTGCTCAAAATGTCCCCTGACCGAATCCCCAATGTTGCTTCAGGACAGACACCATCAGGAAGGAGGAAAGCAGGCAGGCAAAAAAACAACTTGGCATAGGACTATGGTAGTTGATATGGAGGAGATGGGTCTATCATGGTGTGAGGCACAGAATGTAGCTCAGGATAGAGATAAATGGCGAAAACTTGTGGCCACCTTCTGTCCCGTTGCGACAAAGAGGATAATTGAGTCAGAAAGTAAATAAATATAAAAATAGTAATAATTATATAATTTCAATATCTAAATCTATAAAAGCCCTGTCAAGCAAAAAGTGACTGACGTCGCATTCATCATTGAAAAGGAGCACATGCAATATCAGTGTTCGTGCCATTCACCGTTTTGTTTCCACTCAGGAAAGGTGAATTTATGCACTCAGGAAAGGTAAGGTGAATTTATCCAAAACTTTTAGTGCACGCCATCTGAATTTGGGTTGAATGCGTGACAATTCTGGTTGTTTTCACAACTCTAACGCTGGAGGTGAGACGTTCGTAATTTTTATTTGCAGTAAAAATATATATATGGGTGAGTAATTTTACTCAGTCAGTTGAAATTCCATTATCACTTTCATAATCAACATATTGAGAAAATGATCATACTTTTCTTTATTTATTTGTGAAACAAAAGTAAATCCACAAGCCTGTGAGTTGTATTCTTTAAAACTGTGCTGTGATGGTGGTGATGGGGGTGTACGTGTGTGTGTGGGGGTGGGGAGGAGGATGCTCTTAGCCCCATCATTTTTTATGGACTTCACACACTTGTAAATAAAATAGTGGGGCAACTTAGCATAACAATTGTGCATTTTGTGAGGAAAGCACCAAATTTGGCACACTAGTAGCCTAACATATTATGAACAGATTTGGATATTGGGCCATCTCAAAATTTTTGATGGCAGTGGAAAATGGCTGCCACAGCCATCAGCAGCTGAATTTGAGATGGCCCAATATCCAAATCTGTTCATAATATGTTAGGCTACTAGTGTGCCAAATTTGGTGCTTTCCTCACAAAATGCACAATTGTTATGATCTATTTAGCTAAGTTGCCCCACTAAAATACACCCGGACCCCGACATTCGCGCTTCCAACATTCGTGGGTTCTACATATTCGCGGTTGAAATTGGCCTGTGTATTCGCGGGTTTTGCGGCAATTTTTCTTTTTGCACGAGCCACGAGCATAACACAGTTCTAAAACATATTTTTCACGAGCCACGCACAAAGCAGCTGGATGTACGTACAATACAATACTGCAAGTACGCAAAAAACATATCTTTCATGAGCCGCGAACATGACCTGCTTCTTTTATGTGTATTGTAGCTTCGCGGGATAAACATCGTTTCGTGGGACGTCTCACCATGTGCACTTTAAACATACGGTACCGTACATACTGTATTGTAACTTCACGACATAAACATAGTTTCGTGGGATGTCTCACCAGTATAACACGTCATTCCCCATGACGCCATCCTCCATGAGTTACTTGCAGAATGAAAACACTAACAGCATCTATTGATGTATCCAGTAATTACCAGGTCACCACATATGTGGACATTACACAATGGAAACATTCAGCACATCTTAGTGTAAATCACCATCTTGCTACAAACAGCACCATCTGAGCCATTACATTTTAAAAACGCTCAGCATAATCTACCTGTAGATAGGAAAGATGTCATGTCCTGTGAGTTAAGGAATGGAAACGTTCAGCATATCTATGAGTGTAATTAGCAGATAGCTAAGTACGGACTAATTACACAATGACATCGTTCACCACATCTATTATCAGCTGCCGAATACAGCATCACCCATAAAAAAATTCCTCACAAACAATTCACCGCATCCTGGATCGACATCATTCTCACACCGTTAACCTGTGTATTGCCTCTCGCTCCATTCATTCTTCGAAAATGGCTCCCAAGGATTGAGGATAACACTCAGAAGGGTATTCCTCTAAGCAGACCACTGGCATGGGAGATTGCAAAGCTCCTGCATGACCATCTCTCCAGTGCAGGTGGTACAAGTACAAACGTGGCGGGTGTAAAAATGAGTGCAGCAGGTACAATCGGCACCTCCAGCCCGTTTACAGTGAGCAGGGGGTGGTTCCACCACTTCACGGCATGGTATAATTTGCACAACATCAAGCTCGTAGGGGAGGGAGGCGGACCACAATGGCATTCCCTGCAGAACTCGCGAGCCTCATCAAGGAGAAGGGGTACCTGCCAGAGCAGGTCTTTAATGCTGATGAGACCGGCTTGTTTTGGAAAAATATACTGACCAGAATGTTCATCGTGCAGCATGAGAGCAATGCAGTCAACTTCAAGGCCACAAAGGACCAGGTATCCCTTCTCTTCTGCACAAATGCTGAAGGGGATTTATGGTAAAGGCCATGATGCTCTACTGCTCCCTGAACCCGTGTGTGCTGAAGTACAAAAACAAGCAGGTGCTGCCCATGTGCTGGATGGCGAACATGAAGGGGTGGGTAACATCTGAACTTTTTATGGACTGGTTTCATAACTGTTTCGTTCCTTAGGTCGAGAGGTACCTGGCAGGAAAGAACCTTTCGATCAAGGTACTCCTGCTGCTTCACAATGCTCCTGGCCACCCCACAGACCTGAACGGCGCTCACCCGAACATTGAGGTCATGTTCCTTCCGCCGAACACCACCTCCCTCATACAACCGCTCAACCAGGGAGTAATATCAACTTTCACGACTTATTACACCTGTCACACCTCATCCTCATCATCATCACCATCATTTTGCAAAGTTACGTGCAATGTGTTGGTGTAATAAAAAATTGAAACAGTACATAATGTTGTTGTTGTTTTTTTCTTTTTGCGGTACTACACGGTATAGATAAGGGACTTTAAAATGCATTATTCAATAAATTGGAAGCGGTATCTGGTGTTGTCGTGTTTTTTAATTGTCAGCATCTATAATGAAACGGTCATCGCGCATTCGTGGTCGAAAACATTTTAAACTTTTAAAACTTTCCCCTTTGAACCAGGAACTGCCGCAAACCAATAATGTTATCCCATTGTCTCCATTGTAACAATGACAAAACACTCGCAGATTTTACCGCGACATTCGCAGATTTTTCACTGGTCGGGAAATCTCCAGAACCTATCCCCCCCATTTCCCATTGAAACAATGCCCCCACATTCGCGGTTTCAACATTCGCAGGGTTTTCCCAGAATGTATCCCCCGCGAATGTCAGGGTCCTGGTACCACAATTATAAAAATTGATAAAGCAATAAATAAACTAGATATCTGCCATCACAAAGCAATCGCCAAGGGTAAGCCTCCCTGAGTTTGCCCTTAGCAATTGTGCGTGACACCCTTGGCCCCTGATCCAATGATGGCCATCTTGTTTTAGGACCACCATATGACCTTGACCTTCAACATTTAGGGCTAGAGTACAAATTATGAAAATGCGTCTCCAAACTTAACATCATGAAAATTGATGGAAAGTTTTTCAAGTTTTAATCAAAAAAGTGTTTTTTTTATTAATTAGGTCACAATCCAAAAAAAGGGCGGTTAAGGATACCAATCAAATATCAGGTGCATAACTTTAGTGCAGGTACTCTATTATGATTCAGGAACATCTTGGAAGGCCAAGCGGTCTTTAACATTCTACAATGGCAAAATTGAGCGATGACAAAAAACGCATTTTTTTTCAGGCCTTGATCGCATTATTTCTTTCAGACCACTATGTGACATTTGATGGTCTCTCTGTCTTCTACCACCTCCTTTCTGGTCTTGCACCCTCTGCTCTTTCTGTGCTTTGGCCCACCCTAGGTTGCTGCAGGACTCACATGGTCCACCATCAACCCCATTCTGGTTAAACTACCTAAATCCAGGATCACTGCTGAACTCCACTCAATTGTTCCTCTTTTTTTTCCTGCCTGTGAAATCAACTTCCACATCCCCTTCAATCTCATTCTTCCCTCTAGTTCTTCAAAACAGTTGTTCACCACCATCTCAGGTTGTCTCCAATCCAAAACCATGATCTTTTCTACCTTCGTTAACCCACCCAAATCTCTCCTCCTAATTTTCCAGTTTTCCTTTCTTGGAGTTTCCGTCTGTGTCCAACTTGTGCACTCCAAGCATGCGTGTTTTGCATCCTGTATTTGTGTTACTTCCTGGTCCATTCAGTGAACAAGCTCTTCCAGGAGCCTCGATGATGTAAACAAAAATATATGTACTTTGACAAATTTTGACCAAATTTTACACACATATACCACACATTCATACAAATAAGCTGTGTAAGTTTAAATTTGATATGTGGATAAATTGCTGAGGCTTGGCAATAATAAAATCACCAAAATATCACATTTTATTAGAATGTGGTGAAATTGTTGTCATGGACACCGTTTTCTCTTTGCCATGTGGGGCTTTTCTATTCCATGTGGGACTTTTTCTATTCGACGTGGGACTTTTTCCTATGCTACTAACCAAGATGAGCAGAACCTGAAAAAAAAAAGAAAGAGAAATTTAAAATTATATTTTGCATGCTCTATATTACCTCTGGTTAACTCAAGGAGACCGCCATCTCTGTGTCAGTCCCATTGAGTCAAAGAAGCATTTTGCTGAAGTGGCATGGCAGGTGAGAGAGGTATCCACACCCAGCCAACTGGCATGATGACAGCTGAAGTCATCACATATGAGGAAGAGAGATTTGGGATGAGAGGATATAAGTTGGTCCATGTTTATGGAGAGCGAGATGTAAATGGAATCATCAATGTTTGGTGGACGGTACAACACACATATAAACATGAGGTGTGAGTGGAGGGGAAGTCATAGCCAGAGGTATTCCTGGGGGTGTGGGGGAGAGCGGGCAGTGCAGGTTGAGTGTGGAAAAGAGTCTTTGATGAAAAGAGCAACTCCGCCGCAGGGAGTTGTCATACTGGATCTGTCATACTGGTCTGTCATACTGGATGAGGGAGTAACCAGGGAGAGATACGAGGGAGTCAGAGATGTCTTGAAGAAGGAAAGTTTCTGTTAAGCAGATTATGTCTGGTTTGTCAGTGGCAACCTGTATGTCAGGTCAGGTCACGTCAGATTATATGAATTTGGGTCAGGTCAGGTCAGGTCAGATTATTATTGTCAGGTGCAGGTTCGGGGAGTTATATCTGTGACTTGCTACAGGTACCATGTAAACCTGTACTAACCTGTTCATGATCGGGTTGTTGGCGACTAAACCGTCTCCCCCACCAAGTTTCTTGGTGAGGAGGGTGTATTAGTCCATGAGCCAAGACCGAATTTTGGGATATCGGTACCACCCGGGGTGACTAATTCTCTTAGGTGTTTTTAGCTTGCTACATGTCTCTAGTTTATGTTTTGATATGATAGCCCTTGCACACTGGTAGCTTAATGGTCGTTATCACTTCTGAATAGACACACCCTACCGAAAATTCAGAAAAATTTTAAAATGTCAAATTTGGGGACAGGAATGCCTAAATGTCACTAAAATGAATATAGTAATTGTCACATTAATACAAGTCCTGTAAATACACACTAAGCATGCCATGGGCTTGTACTTACTATTATGGCAAATTACTCCTCCTCAATATCATCTACGTCAGACTCGGAATCTGACTGTTGTGCTACCGGCTCTTCTTCAATAGCCTTGTCTGGCATGTCTGTAACCTGCACATGTCCGTACACTTCAGGCCATTGCTGAGGCAAGTGCACTTAGGGAGTTCGCATGACCGCACACACTTGCAGGACAGTAGCTGCATAACAGCATTGGTGTGTGAGCCTCGCATCCAGTTGACAGCAAGCTTGCCGTCCTCATCTGTCATCCAGCCGCAGTCTGTTGGGTTCGCAACAAATGGCTGGCTCTGCAGACTTCTCCTCCAGATCGCAGCTGGTAGTTTGCACGTAGTGCATGCATGAAGAGGCAGTCCTCACAAGGAGGGAGTTGACTTGACTCCACCTCTCCACGTCTCGCACAGAACAGCTCAAACCGAAGCTTGTTCACCTCAGTTGTGTGGGTAGATGGCAGGTACATGTGGCAGGTGATTTCCTGTAGCTTCTCAAATAGTTCAGGAGACACTTCCCATGAGCGCCCAAGTTCGTGGAAAGCATCCTGGTATGTCTTGTCCATCTTCACCTGCTTGAGTGTCGTCATCTTCCCCGGCCAGCGAATGCACTGACGGTATCACAGCCTGTAAAGGCATGCATACCAATCAATGAATCACACACGCTGCTCCAGTGTACGGCTCAGTGTGGTGATATCCAGGAATCTTGTCCGGTTCTTCGTCCCGCACTTCTGGAACAGGTGGGATGGGATCTTGTGGCACATGCCCAGACACAGGACATGACATCTGTATCCTCTGCAGTGATGATGACAGACTTGTACCCAGATTCTGCTGCATGAAGTGCATGGAGAAGGAGGCGTGTGTCTGCTTCTTCTTGACTTGACTTTAGCTCAGGAGCCTCTTCCCACTGCTCTTTGGTGATCTTGAAGCAGAGCTGCTCACATGTGACATACAGCTCCTTGCCCTCGAGCTTGTCCTGTGCTGTGGTTTTTCCATTCTTCTACAGGAACTTGATGAGACTTGCCTTGTGGAGGAACTACCGAGTAACTTTCTCCACTGCTGGATGTTGTGCCCAGGTTGAATGTTCTTGAAATGGATCCCTGTGCCTGCACTTCTGTTGGCTCTTCTGCATCTTTGATGGATGTCTCCTTGTAGACGTCAAACACAACATCAATGCGCTGCTCTTAGCACCCTCATGGCAAACGTGACTCAGTGCTGTGCCTGCAAGCTGTGAAAAAGTTTTGTCTTTCCCTTCAGTTTCTGGACCAGGCTCATCCCATCAATTATGGTAGCAGAGGGCTCGGGGATCACCTCTGCAGGAGAAACATTCCTCTCCAACTCCCTTGCTAGGGCAGCCTTGTTGGTCTTGCGGGGAGACCCATCACCGCTGGCAAGTGCCCATGGCAAAGGCCCAGGGATGAGCCAAGACATCACTCATTTGAGCTTTCTGTTCTCAGCAACAAGGATCATCTGGCCAAATAGGTTCCTGTCAGCCTTCAAGATAGCCTCCTTGGCATGGCCTTGTGAGCGTGGCTTCATTCTGATGTTAGTGAACGTTCTCAGTTTCTCTTCGTCATCGTGTCAGAAACTGTATAGTTGGCGTATCGGTCTCCAGGCGCTCTTCCTTGAAGGCTTGATATGCATCCTCTCCTATTCTGTAGGCCCCTAGAAGGTCTTTGGCAACTTCTGGTGGTGCTGTAGTCGCAGTTGACAAACTGACAAGATCTCCTTGCTCTGCGTTGAAGGGGTTCAACCAGCTGGTCTCCATCAGTTGAACTAAAGATTGGACATCGGCCTCATCTCTTCTAATCCTGGGCATCTGTAGGTCTGGGTGGCTGAAGTCAGTATACTTTTGGCCTACTACCATGGCCCTGACTGCCTCAAGTATCTGCTGCGATACTCCGATGTCAGGTAGTACTGGCGACAGCTCCACCTTTCAGGCTGAAGCCTTTTGTGCCCCTGGTGTCTGGGTGTCTTTGTTGATCGTCTCTTCGATGGTCTGGTCCACAGGAATCCGTCCAAAGGGAATCTGTTTTTATGGGTAGCACCCCATTGCATCACAAAATCAGACTAGCTACCAGTGCGGAAGGCATCATATCTTAATGTATTTACCAGTCCTCTAATAAACTTTTAGTACCATTCGTGTTTAGTCACCCCAGGTGGTACCGATATCTGGCCTGGCTCATGGACTAATTGACCACGTGCTCATTGATGGTCCCTGGAAGATGATTCAGAACTGCAGGGTCTACCACCATGCTCAGTTCCTCAATACTGACCACCGGCTTGTTGTAGCAACTCTTAAGTTGCACTTTAAATCCAGGAGAATGGTACCATCCCAGCCTAGGCTGGATGTTGGCAAGCTCATGGATGAGAAGGTAGCTGAGGAGTGGATATTGGCAAGCTCAAGGATGAGAGGGTAGCTGAGGAGTTTGTGAACAAGCTGAGTGGAGATTTGGGGGGGTCTGGGTGCTTTGGAGGATCCTAAAGGAGTTGTGGTGTGCCTTCAAGACCACCATCCTTGATGTTGCCGTTAGATGTCTCGGAAATCACTGGAGGGCGAAGAAGAATTTTGTCTCTCAAGGGAAACTGGATACCATTGCCCAGAGTCACACGGCCAGGCTGAATGGCAGAGCTGAGCTGTTCAGGGAGCTGAGGCATAAAACTGTATGTGCACTAAGGGTGGACAAGGAGGCCTATGTGCGAGGAATCTGTGAGGGGGGGGGGGGTAGAGCATCACCTGTGGTCAAGTGATTCTCATCCAGCTTACAGGGGAATTTGCGCATTGTGTTCATCCAAACCCGTCCCTCGGTGTACTGCACTTAGAGCAGAGGGTGGTGGGCTCTTGACAGAGGAGTCCAAAGTGAAGGCCCATAGGGTGCCATGGGCTTCCTGGGCCCGCTGGGCTTCCTGGGTCAAAACTAAGATCCAGGGTTTCAATGACATCTTGGATGCCGCTGTCCTGTCTGTGCCTGTCTGTAGTGAGGATGTTGAGGTCATGGAGAGATTCTCTTCCCTTGGCAGTAACCTTCATGTCTCTGCTGGCTGTGAGCCAGTGGTCAACAGACGTCTGGGTCGGGCCTGGGGAGTCATGGATTCACTGGATAACGGGGTGTGGCACTGCCGGTACCTGTGCGGGAGGACGGAAGTCCGAGTCTTCAGGTCCTTGGTGCTTCCAGTCTTGCTCTATGGATGTGAGACTTGGACTCTGACTAGGGATCTGAGATGGAGACTTAATTCATTTGGTACCACGTCTCTTCGGATAATCCTTGGTTATCGCTGGTCGGACTTTGTGTCCAACGAGCAGTTGATGAGAGAGACTCAAATGAGATTTGTTACCTGCGTAGTCTGTGAGCGTCAGCTGCGGCTGTATGGACATGTGACTCGTTTTCCTGATGCTGATCCTGCTCACCAGATTCTCTCAGAGAGGGAGCCATATGAGTGGAGGAGGCCAATGGGCCGACCACGTGCCTCATGGTTGCAGCAGGTTGATCAGCATCTCAAGGAGATGGGGATGGGCCAGGCATCTGCCTGGGGGATTGCCAGACGGAGGCCCCTGGAGTGTATGATCCTGTGTATGGTCATGTACACATGTGATAACAAACCCTTTGATCCTGTATTGAGGCGGAAAGTGGATGCAGTGACGCACTGCTCTGGCGCATGCTCTCATACCTGACCTGACCGGAACCTGTATGGAAAGATCTATCAGGTTTGAGCGAAGGCCCCGGATGTTTGAGGTCCACACTATTAAGGAAGATGGAGGGGAGGAGGTTTTGGGTGCAGGGGTGTGGAGCAGGAGGGTAGAACGAGGGAGGAGGGGGGAAGGTAAGGGGAGTTTTGAAAGAGTGTGGGGAATTGCAGAGGAGCTTGGGGAGAGGGCCGGATGAGGAGGAGAAAAGGCTCAGTGGTGATGGGTTGAAATACCATGGGGAGAAATAAGAGAGGAGGCAGAGGGCAGTTGAAGATTGGATGTGAGTGATGAGATGGAAGAGAGAGGGTGGGGGATGAGGCGCCTTTGTGGATGTGAGGGGGGGGGACTTTGGGAAGGGGGAATAAAGAAGACAGAATTTTTCTTTTAAGATTAGGTAAGATTAGGTAAAGGCAAGGTGAAGAAAAAATTGTGAAGGTGTATGGTGAAAGTGTGTTAACAATTGTGAATGGTAGATCGGCAAAAGGAGAAAGAAGAGTCGGTCCAGAAAGTCACGTGGTCCCATGGGGTACAACGTGAGCTAAAAGGTATTTTTTGGTTGTGTTTTTTACATTTGAAGACATGAAACAGAGGGTATCGTTGAAAGGGATAGAAGGAGGGTGAAGGGAAAAGTGGAGTTCATAAAAACTGATGGTAATAAGGAGAAAATACAATAAACATGATCACGCACTTGAATGGGAAGGGTAGCCCTCAA
Organism: Eptatretus atami; assembly: GCA_035128595.1. Classification (NCBI taxonomy): domain Eukaryota; kingdom Metazoa; phylum Chordata; class Myxini; order Myxiniformes; family Myxinidae; genus Eptatretus; species Eptatretus atami. The sequence goes on along the minus strand of CM068958.1, from coordinate 70,532,323 downwards.
GGAAATCCGATATGAAAAGACGTCGAAAACTCAGCAATGACCATGGGTGTTAACACAAGACCGAACTAGACACACGCATTAAACACAGAGATAACAAAATGACAGTAAAAACGTCCCAAAAATAACCAGAAAAACTTTTTTTGAGAAAGTCAGCAGAGACCCTGAAGCAGAACTCCCATCGTCACCCAATAATAAGCCAAGCACTCTGGGTTGTAGAGTTCTTTAGGTTGGCACCACACGTGCACTCGTCCGTTTGTCAAGAACATGGTGAAGGATGATTTATCTGACCATATCACATTTCTCCACTGCTCAGTCGTCCATTGCCTGTGCTCTTTGCACCACTGGACTCGCAAAGGTGCATTGTCAGGTGTGACGAAGGATTCATGCACTGCAACCCAACTCTGGTATCCTGCTCTTTCGAGACTGTGGAGGATCGTTTTTGATGGAACTAGCTGCTTGTGACCCAAGTTAAAATTTACAGTCAATTGATCTGCAGTTACTCACCTGCTTTGCATGGCAATTCAAATGAATGCACAACTATCACGACCCTAGAGTATGCACTTCCACCCACTGTTGCCCTTTGCTGATGATATCTTTTTCTCAGAGTTCCATGCCACCATCACCTTAGACATTGTTGCTCATGAAGCATCAGCAAGTTGAGCTGTCTTTGTTACTGAAGCTCCTGTCAAATGCACGCCAACAATCACCCCTCTTTCAAAGTCACCGAGGTCTCCTCTTGCAGCCATGCTCACCATAATTATAGGCAACCAGGCCTGCGCAGCATTTCTATACACGACCCTAAGCATGCTGGGTTGTTATTTGCTTAATTAACACATGGGCCACACCTGTGTGGAAGTCGTTTCTTTCAGTAAACTTTGTGTCCCTCATTTACCCAGGTGTTTCCATTTTTTTGTCCACTGCCTGTACAGAAATATCAAATTAAATCGACTGAAAATTGACAATTTGTGACCTTGACCTTTTGACCACAAAACAATAGGCTTCCAGCTTGTCACGACCTCTAACAGGTGGTGAAGTTTGGTGAAGATCAGAGTAAAAATTTTACCTGTAGGCGATTGACATACAGACGGACAAATAAACAGAAACAGAATATCAAACCAGACCAACCAATATATTTATGAATCTTCGTTTTCACAAGGAACAGACAGACAGATGGGGTGAAAAGATAACCTCCACCCACCTTTGGTGGCAGAGGTAATTATGGGAGGGTTGGGGGTGATTTAACAGGTGTAGAAAAGATCATGGTTTTGGACGGGGGATGATCAGAGATGGTGGTGAATAGCTATCTTGAATACCTGGAGGGAAGCATGAGATTGAAGAGAGTGTGAAAGATGGTTCCACAGGTAGGGAAAAAAGAGGAACAAATGAGTGGAGGTGAGCAGTGGTTCTGGATTTTGGCAGTTTCACTCGGACTTAAATCAAGAAACTTAAGGTATTGAGCAAATATGTTTAGCTTTAAGGTGAACAACTTATTTTAAAAGAGATTTTTTTTTAGAGGTCGTTAACCTCAGGTTGGCAACAAAACCCAGTCTGGCTGCTCAGTTTGGTTCGGAAATGCAAACCTGGCAAGTGGCAATTCAGAAACCTTGTTCGCTTATCGTACTAGTTACACTACTGACTGTAGTGTAGCATGGTAGTGCAGACGGCGACCGGAATTATTGCGGATATTCTGAATGATGGATGATATTCTGGATAATCTATCACGGGTGAGAGGCCACAATTTTTTTCCGAATAATATGTTTCATTCATTTGAATTCTGGGATAAAAGATGTTCTACTGTATTGGGGATTTGCCAAGACCTCTCTGCTACTGTCATTTGTACTTATCCATGGTATTTCACATGTAATGTTTGATGAACAAGAAGTAGGTACATAGATGACATTAGAGAAACAATTTTGCAGGCGTTCCCTGAATGACGGTATTGGGAGTGTTTGTGTAAGCAAACAAAAGTGAGTCAACAATGGATTGCATATATTTATGAGGAACCTTATATTGTCCAGCGTTATTTTTAATATTCGATGCTGGGTCATAAGGGGGAAACAAAACATGTTGAATTCCATTCCATTTTAAGAACAACTTGACTTGTTTGGAAACTGGTGGCAGCCAGTGCAGAGCACATGATGAGTAAGAATTTCTAAGGAGAACCACAGTCTTCTCAGTATAGTCACTTTTGTTAGATGTACTTTGATCCTTTAATGTATAAATCAGCACAACCATTAAATTTTGCTTTTCCACTTATGTAGAGTGAACATGGAAACATTTCCAAAGTGAGGTGTCCCAGGACCAAGGATGTAGAGCTGCTGTTGAAGATTGGTTACAGACAGTTGCACAATGCAAAATATTGACTGATCAGGTTTTATATATCTTGGTTGAGTTCTGTCCACTAGAAATATCCTTGATCCAAGGCCTTCAATACATAAAATTTTAAAATTTTACTCATGCAAGTCAGAAAGCAATCATCCCTAGAAATCAGGGGAAATCATAACCCTGGTACCCGACATAACAAAGCCTTGATCAGTGGACAACTGTGCATCTTTCCTGTTGAAAAAGGAGCGATGAGTTTAATCCTTAAAGGGGCAACTCAAGGGTATAGGTCTTGTACTGAGGAAAGAAGCTGCTGCCTTGATGATGGTCTCCCATAGCTCTTTCCATTCGAATCTAACATTCAAATACACTGATGTAATTGGAAAGCTTGCTATGGTAGGCTTTTTCTGCAGCCTCTCTTCCATCTCCTAAATCTCCTGCTCTCATCTTCACCTTCCGACTTGCATTCTGCTCTGGCAGAGCATATCTCACGAACAGCTTACACAAATTTCTCAACATCTCAAACAATTGTAACAACAATCCCAACCTGACAATCAAATCCCTCAATTAAAATAGAAACTACCCAACCTGCCAATAAAAAGCAATATTTGTTTGAGGATTGTGCTACTCCTAAAAACATACCCTCACAAACTTGCTTACCAGGACTTCCATTCTCTCCACCTTTCCAATGAAATATCATTCGACATTAGCAGCCACGGTACTCACAGCAATACTCCAAACTTCATACACCAGATATTGTACTTCCTTGTCAAGCCACACCAATCTATTCTTCTAAATCTTTGCAAAAGATTAGTAAACACGCAAAAGCTTAAACAACACTTCCCACCGTTTCCACATCTTTCACCTCCATGGGATACCATCTTCCCAAATTCTTTACTGAAGCTTGAAATGGTGTTGAAATCATTTCTAATTCAACCTAAAGTTGCTGTTTTTATTACACCACTCCTTGTTTCACCACTGCACTCCTAGATTTTGAATTAAAAGTCAACATATGCCATCACATTAACCTCGCCATCCACTCCAACACCTTCCATGATACACTCTCTGAAGGCTGCAACACCATCAGAACATCCCAAAAAGTCAAGACAGTCATGTCCAGACATCTCCACTTCCCTTCCATACTGTTGTGTTGAACATAGCATTTCCTCCATAATCAGCATGAGCAAAATTGAAGAGATGGTACATCCCTTCAGATTGCTACCTACAACCTTTGCCAATTTTTTGTGTCGACTTTGTCATGATGCACATCCAAAACTTATCATTACGCCATAAGAAAGTCCCGAAAACCTATTCAGCATCCAAAATAACTAGAGTTCATAGAATACCTTACTCCATACAGTCTTGAGAAAAAGGACATCTTTTTAACCCATTTTCTATTTCATTATATTTTTTGCGTTTCCGAGCACAATCTATATTTCCTACAAGCTGCAATTTGCTTTGAATCTCGACATTCCCCAATGCTGAGAGTGGGAGCAGATAATTTGATTGGTGGAGATGTTGTAAAATGACATAATAGTTTGTCCAAGTACTTCTGAACTGTCGGTTTTTTGACGTGGAAAGAAGGTGATTTGTGTTCTACAGTTTCAAGTATATCATTCAATTGAAGTAAAGTAAGTTTTAAAGACTGCAGGAAAAAGTAAATTTCGGGTGTTTACAACTGTTGGTGTTCGATGTTTTACACCACCTTATTGAACACGTTAAATTAGTTATTCGTGCCTGTTGTTTGTGTCCTTTATGATGTCCCTAAAATCAGTAAGTTTCCTGTTTGGAATGATTTTCAATGTTTGACTGCCAGACAGTCAGACAGAGTAAACCAATTACCTTACTCCTCTGTGCGCGAGCGACAAGATTCCATACAACTCGCCAAATTCAGAGCCAAGATACTGCTAAACTGCAGGTTCATGTTCCAATTCATGTTCTGAATTGTGTTCTAGTGTTCAAAATATAAAATTCAATTGAAATTAAGTAGTTCCTCAATCATTGACCGACATCTGTAGACAGACAGAGTGAACCAATTGCATAAAACCCCCACTTTGCGCTTCACATGCGGGGTAAATTACATTGCATATTGGATAAGGGTGTGCAATACTGACTGATATGCATTTGCTAAATCCAGGCATAACACTCACAAATTATTCCTCCATCTCTTTGCCTCCTACAATATTTTCCACACCAAGGCTGAGTGCTGAAGGCTTCTGGGTCATCATAATACACCCACCTTCTGAACTAAATCATACACAACCTAATTATGGTTGACATAGGCTGAAAGATAAGCAGCAAACACTCCCAACAAGATCTTTCGATCTACAGTGAACAATGCTAATGGTCTGAATTGACATATTTCCTTCACTTCCCATCACAACCTCATGTGCTCACCAGATGCATATTTACAATCTTTTCTACACATATTGATTGTTTTCCATTTTGTTCCTCTTTGGGTCATTGTTACTCATTTTTGTGTTATTCCTCCTTTCCTCTTCTTTATATCCACCACTCCCACCATACCCTTTGGTAGTTTGTAAGCCTGCTCCCCTTTGTCTTTTCACACCTCCATAAACCGAGATTCTTCTCTAAAAAATAATCTGAAAAGCATAATAAATTCTAAAAGTGAAGTCGTACATTACAAAATCTGACAAAGAAGGCAAAATTCATTTGGAAATATTCAGGGTTTTTGTTGACTGGTTCAAACTGTAGTATTTTTGCATGAACATCCCATCTTCATCATTTCTCAAATCAATGTCGTTAATTTTAAAATTCTCGATTAGTTACAAATAGAAATATGAGAAATGAAAAATGGTATATCAACAAGCAAATGAATATACAACTTATGGGACAGTGGTGAGTCGCATGGATAAATGGCTTTCTTGTGTGTATAATGCTGATTGATCCTGTCCCCTTAAATTCTCCTTTTATGTGTCACTATCCTGGTTATCAGGCAAAGCTTTAACGTCACAGATAAACTGCTTGTTACTGCAGTGTAAATAGTGCCAAAAGCTCAAATTTAGTTATCAAAATATATTTTGAGTCCTTTATTCTTCGCGCACCCCACCTTGAGAAACACTGTGTTAGATCATAAATTGTAATATGAGACCATGGAACATTTGATAGATAAACAGATAATGCTTTTGAAAGTAAACTATCAGTAGAAAAGAACAATATAAAAGTAGTAAACAAGTACATTGTTCAACATAGATAGATAAAAAGAGGAAAAAGACGAAGGAATGCGAACACAATTTGAAGAAGGTGCTTATGACCATGAGGGTTGATCAATGGAAGTGCATCGTGATGAGATAAGACAGGTGGTAGTTACAGTGGAAAATCGCCTGTGACAGGACAGATTAAAGTTGGTCAAACAGAGAAAGGCCAACAATATGTCTGTGGGGAGACGAATAAGCTTTTCGGCTTTCCTCCTATCTGGAGATAACAATACTAAGACTGTGGCCTCATAAAACATCAGATGCAAGATACATTTTCCCACTCTGCGAATAACAACCAAGCTCATTTGGGCTACATGCAAATTTTGAAGGGTGTCAAAAATGAAAACAGAATGAAAATTCATCCCTAACAAATAAACAATGAAAGCATTTCTCTTTAGAACACAGATTGGATTTTTTTTTTTTTTGCTAATAACTAGCCATATAGCATGGGTGATGGGAAAAATACATCGATTCCAGCCAGCATTTTCACTTCTGCAAGAAATGGATGTCAGATTTTTTTTGCGAGTTAATGTTTTCCTCGAAAAAGGCAGAGTAACAATGTGAGACATAACTGGGTCGAATGTGACATAAAGTGGTTGAACTCCTCTTCTTATTTTTTTCCATTTATATATAATGATAAATGACAAATACATGTGGTCAGGCTTTACAATGACAAATATTCAGCCACAACCTGTCACATAGGTTTATCAGTGTTTGAGGCAACGAAGATAATTATTTTTTAAAAATGCTTCACCTTCCTCTTTCTCCCATGTTGAATAATATATTTTACTATAATTCATTGAAGGTATTCACCATATGATTTTATATAAAGAGAAACCAAGCTGTGCAGAGCAAGCCTGATTATACCCATGTATAGCCACTGCTGGAAAGCAATACGTGCTAAAGATATCCACAACCTTGAATTTCATTGTGTTAACAAATAATCGGAGAGTTTTACTTTTAGAGCACCTTTACCCACTCCACTACTAAAATATGGAGGGGAAAGCAAGCTTTTCGTTCCTTTCCGAAGGACAGCATGTTTCAATATGCCGTGACCCATGCCGGCACTGCCTCAGAGCGGCAGTTTTTAGTTCAGAGTGATCTGATGAAGGATCCAATCAGGATGAAACCTAAAATATACACCTCAATAGAAAGCTCGCTAAAAATGATCAAACCTGTCACTGCAATACAATACATCAGAAGGCCAAAATTGTTTAATTTCAATGAAAATGTGTGACTGCCTTTCTGAACATTCTTAAATGAGAAATACCAAAAGTTTGCAAATATTTCTTTCTTCCTATCCATTTGTGGTGGTATGCCGAAGGGCAGGCCCACGCCGATGAAGCAACTTGTTCGCAAGGATTGTACTGGTTCGTTTTTCATTGGCTTACTAAATGTGGCTTTGGGGCCAACATTATTCATCAGTGTTCAAACTTAAAGCAGAATGTATCTTAATGTAAGACACGTTGATCTTCATGTTAGACATGTTAATCTTCAGATGATCCATGATAGATGTACATTATAAAAATGCAAAGGATTGTAGGGATGGCAATTAAAAATATGTATGTAAACAAAGTATGAATGGCAGCATGAAAATATACATTTTCTATTTAATTGATTAGTGTGCTAGGAAATCTCATTAATCTCATTGATTTGCAGGAGTCCTGTCATACACATACATATGCCAGGTTTTTTGTTGTCTAATACGTGACTTTAAAAATGACGTAATCTGCCCCAGACTGCTCAGTGTAAATGCGCAAGAACCCCCAGCCAGTTCTTGAGCTTTGGTCGTGTTCTTCATCGTCTCTGCCAACGTTCTCAAGATAAGTTTTCCCAGTCGTTTTTTGTCGCGTTTTTACGGTTATTTTGTTGTCTCCATTTTTACTGTGAGTTTGTAGTTCAGTTTTTGTTTTAAAACTTGTGCCAATTTGTGTCGTCGGCTTTTCATATCGGGTTCCTTGAGTCCTTACCTTATCCTCGCTTGGGTGCAGTTCAATTACAGGTGATGTGTGCATCAATTACATCAACGGTGCACAACTGTTTTTATTGTCTTTTCTCTTCATTAACTTCAGCTTTTTATTTTCACCACAATCACTTTTCCACTCTTTCAATTCCTCCTAATTATACCCTTTGTTTAATGTCTTAAAAGATATATAAAAAAATTTTCCCCCCCTTCTCACCTTACACCTCCCACAACCACACAACTTCCTCCTCGTCCTCCTCCTCGTCCGCCTACTCCTCCCTCCCCTCCTTTTGCCGATCCACCTTTCCATTCCCACTTTGATCGTGAAGGTATTCAACATGCCCCTTTACAATCTTTTCTTCAACCTTTTACTTTACTCTACCCCTCTCTTACCTAACCTTAAAAATAAAAATAAAAAGGCAGTGCTTCCTTCCGTATGAACAAATTTCCTAAATACAACTCCACAATCCTGTTTGAGCTACGCTCCACCCGGCTGTCAATGTGTTTTTTCTTTTTATGGTGCCGGAGGCATTATGTTTCCGGGTTGTCCGGCCGTCCGGATTTTCGTTTACGCGATAACTCAAGAAGCAAATTGTAGAATTTCATCAAACTTGGTAAAAAGGTAAAGTAAGACAGGGCAATTAATTATTAGATTTTGGGCCAGATGTGATAACGGTCAAGGGTCAAAGGTCAAGGTAAAACTCTGAAATTTTACTGTTTACGCCCTAACTCAAATATTGGACAGAATTTCATCAAACTTCGTACAAAGGTAAAGTTAAGGCCCTGTCACACCTTGACGATTTAGCCAGCATATGCCTGACGTATGCAAAATTTGGCTAAAACGCTGGCACACGTCGAATACGTTATGGGTAAGTTTGTATATGTTAAGAGCACGCTGGCATACGTCGTAGTACGCTGGTTTTTCGTAGTACGCTGGCATACATCTTTGTACGCCGAGGTGTTAGACAAATTTTCCATGCTTGAAATTTTTCGACGTATGCCAGCGTATGACTCACACGTTCCGCACTAGAAATCGAAGTGTCAACATCACCGTCATACCGAAAAAAAACAAAACAAAAAAAAAACAGGGAGTCTGGAACACTGACGCTAACCATTACCTCGACGTGTTTCGACTTATGAGTAACTACAAGTAACGTGTGTCGACGTGTGTCAACGATCGCTAACGTGCCTACAACTTATGCCAGCGTATGCGGAACGTGTGTCATATGCCGAGTACGTCGAGAAATTTTCAACATCTGAAAATTTCTCGACGTACTCGGCGTATGACGACATATGCCAGCATACTACGTGTCTGCCAGCATACTACGATGTATGCCAGCATGCTTCAGCGTGCTCTTAACGTATACACAACTTACCCATAACGTATTCGACGTGTGCCAGCTTGGTTCGGCAAATTTTTCATACGTCGGCATACGCTGGCTAAAACGTCAAGGTGTGACAGCGGCTTCACACTTCGATGTCTAGTGCGGTTATGATTTGAATCGTCGAGCCGCAGCCTATGAATAGCCTACGCCACGTGATCGTCGGCGATACGCTGCCGTGCGCTATGCATAAGTTAGACATCGTGGCATAGGTTGTGAACGCCGACAACACGCTCAGCATTCGTTGGTATAAGTTATCTATATGTGATTGAAACATTCTGTGTACGTTACTAATACGTTATGCATACGTCCAACACGTTATTATATGCCCAAAACTTTAAAAAAAAACATCAATAGTTCAGCATACGCCAGCGTTTTAATACATTTTTGATACCTTGCCATACGCTGGCTAAAACGTCAAGGTGTGACAGGGCCTTTAGACAGGGAAATTAACTGATTAGATTTTGGGCCAGATATGATAAAGGTCAAGGGTCAAATATGTCCATACTCAAGTGTTTGTGCGGGAGAGTGGACGCATACCCGTCGATTGCGCGCAATCGAATTACTCTAGTTTTTTAATGATTCAACTTTCTCTTTCTCCCATGTTGAATAATCTATTTTATTATAATTCACTCCTCTTCCTCTTCAAAAGGCTGCTTTCAAATCGATGCTTCAATCATCATCGGTCTTTCAATCATTCCCTCTCCAAAAATTCAAACTCTTACTTTCTCCATTCTCTCACCTCGTCATTATTCCACCTCTCCCCGAACGTTTTTAAATGCACCGTATCTTCGACTGATAATCTCAAGAACGCCAGTTTGCAACGGCTATTCGTTTTTCATCAATCGTTTTTATTTGTCCATCTTCAGTGTCAAACCTTTCCATCGCAGTTCCCCTCCTCTACTTCTATATTCCCATGTCCTACCCATCCTATCCCTTACCAGCGTCCTACTACATGTCCCCTCCTTCTACTCCCTCCAACCCCCATTCCATCACCATCTTATCCCTACTCCTCCCCTTCAAAACCTACCTCTCCAAGCTTCTTCCTTCCCAAACCTCCTTTGTCTTGCCCATTCATGCTACCTTCTCAAATCTACCTCTTCTTAACTCCTCTGCTGTTATACCCCTCTTATCTTGCCCCTCATCCTGCCTCCTCTCTCTCAGCACCTCTCCACTCTCCTCCGCTATACTAACAGCTCCTCCTCTGGTGTCCCAAACTGTGTAGTTCTCAAACGTCTGTGGACTCCATTCCAACCTATCAGTTAAGATTGTATAAGTTAATATCGGGGTAACTCTGCACTGTCTCTCTTTTATCAATAATTGCATTTATTTTGCCGCACCCACAAATTCCTTGCTTTCCCCTGCTGTACATAATTTTGTGATTAAACCCTTTTTAATGTGCCACATAACCATTTTTGTAATTAATTGCTTGTTATAAATGTACTCAGCACATGGTCCGCACATTAGCTTAGCTGAGAAGTTATACCCCAACCAAATTGCTCTTTTTAGCCAACACACACTCACTGTATCACTCAGCAGTAATCCGAGTGTGCGCTGAGGGCACATGACCCTAATTGACCAGCCGTCCACAGGTAAGGTATCACGCGAAGTAGTGTAACCCTGCCCAGATTGGCCATGCCAATCGGCGTTCGTGGTTGCCTCACAACCTGCTGATGCATGGAGTTATCTGTGCCCAGTGGTCTCAGAACCGGTTGTTTGGGAGGAACCCGAGTGCTTCCCCTCGTGGTGAGCTTCGAACCCTGAGTCTGCATCAGTATCATCATAATCAGGTTCTTAAATGTCCTAAACTTCAGTTTCTTCATCATGTTCATTGTTATCAACATCCACTGAAACAGCCGTAATGGTACGTCCATTCCTGCACTCCTCATTGCAATGACAAGCACAGAACATGGAACATGACAGCATCAGTATCATCATTGGCCACCAGTTTCTGGTAGCTTGAAGCTTGGGTCTTGAAGACAAGGGTGCTGGCAACACCATCACCTCAGAGAATAAAGTCTGGTACAAATCTCTCTGACAGGTGCTTCATCAACATGCGTCGTGATGACAACACCACCTGCATGATTTATACAACCGATCAATTTAAATCGAGTTCCAGATATGTGATTGTGCAGCCCTAATACCATTGACCACCAATTCAAATGATTCATCGACAGGACCACCTTGATGCTCTAAAGCCTTTGTGTTGATTCTGAATATTGCCATGCAGTCTTTTTGGTATTGAGCATCATCTGCATGCAGAGCACTCAAAGCAGATTGACTTGTTGCATAACTTGATGTGCCCATTCGTCATCTTGATCTCATATCGCCAGAAGAACTTCCTTTAATGTCTTGTGCGAGTCCCCACGGTCTGCACTTCTGCATTGCACAACTCTGAGCCAATGATCTACATGATGTGGATTACGTTCAGATAAACATTTCTCTCCGCAGAAAAGTCATTGCCCTCGAAAGCTGAATGGGGTTCCATCACAATTACGACTCCGTTTCACGATGGGTTCCACTCTAACTGCACTTTGTTTGGACCTATATCTCTTGATATGATGACTTGACATATATTAATTCTTGCATAAAGTTTTCTATCAAGCTTACGTGGCTGCACTTGGATGGGTTTGAGGGTAGTGGAGTAGTGGCTGTACCCCAAATCCTATCCAGGCTCCACCTGATGACTCCCTCTTTGCTCTTTACTTATTTGGGTTCCTTCTGATAACTTAAACGCAGTATTTGGTCTTCCGTTTGATTTTGTTTGTTCCATATTCTAATGCTGTGTGTATTGTGCTTACCCACTGATGGACCTTTGGTAGCTTGTATCTGTTGCTGCACTTGATCTTGTGGAGCAACTGCTGAAATTTATCTATCTGGGTTCTTCGTGACATCTTGGTTCATTGGTCTTTTCACATTTCTTTCTACTTTTTCATATTCCTCCTTATTCATTCCAATTCTTGCTTTTTCTTTTCTTTTGTCTCTTTCACTCTTTATTTCTCTCTTTCTTTATCTATCTTTCTGGGAGAAGTGAATTCTTGAAGGAAGTTTTCTGTAAAAGTTACTTGGCTGCGCCTGGACGAGTTTGAGGGTCATGGCCGTATTTGAGGGACTAGTTGACCGTGAGCCCTGGGCATGAAATGTGGCAAGAAATCGATTCTTGTGACCCATCCAAGGGGACTGACTACTTGAAATCAAGTTTTTCTACACCATTTTGACCCGTAGAGTCCGAATGTGCTTGTTGTCACATCGAAAACTTGCACATTGTGGAGCTATAAGGCATTTTGGGTCAAAATCACCCATTTCTGAAATCAGCCTCTAATCTGATAAAATTGTTAATAGTGTACAATACACTGCTCAGGAGGCCTTCAAAGCCTGGTGTTGGCTCAGTGGTTAAGGTGGCGGCTTGGGATCCTAGGGTCCTGAGTTCAAGCCCCGTTGGCCGCTGAATTAAAAATACACCAGGAGGTTGACTCAGCCTGTCATCCATCCGAGGTCGGCAAAATGAGCACCAGTGTACTGGTAAAGGGGACACTGCATCAGCAGCATAGCTGTGTCCCAACCAATGATGCAACCAGCAGCCACAGGCTGCACTCGATAGAGAGAGATAGAGAGGAGGCCTTCAAACTTGGTATGCTATGAGCTAAGAAATTCAGCTCGATGACAAAAAGACAACACCTGCGCCGACTGCAGGTGTCAATGAGTGAAAACACATTTTTTTTTGCAGAAAATGACAAATTTCCTGATTTTTTATTTAAAATTTCAGATAATGTACAGAATACAATGGTCGATCTGTTTTTCCGCATAGAAATCTGTTCCTAATGCCATTCAAAAGTCTTTTCAGAATATAAAGCAGTCATGTCAGAATTCGATATTGAATGTAGGCAGTACAAAATCGATAGGAAGCTTCAAAATATTGCTTGTAGGACTTTAATACCTGGCAAGAATCAAACCAAAGGGTATTTGCAACAAAAATAAAACCCCAATTATGAGGTTACGGTCTCTTTGTGGGCACTGGATAGAGAATCGCACAATCGGAGAACAAAGGACAGTTTAATCAGTTCTATATATCACCATTAGACTGATCATCCATGAGGAACTGTTCTGGGAGTATAGCAGTAATGTTGAGACACATCAATCTGTGCATGATATCCTACTACTGTGACAGGAGCATCTGTTATTCTGGCAGTGATTTTTCTGACACGTGCATGAGACATGCTGAAGCAGGTCACTTGGAATAGGCTCTTTAGTCATCTATTGGATATTTAAGCCATTTGCACCTGTAGCCGATGCATGGCCAACAGCACTTGGAGCCTCGATAAACAGATTCATGGCCCGACGACGTACAGCTACCTGGTAATTACATCTGGCAGAATGGAGTCGAAGACTGTCGGATGTGGGTGGAAGACTTTATTCACACAGAGGCTTCATGCAAAAGACTTTGTACCTTGCTTCATCGACATTTTTTTCCAGGATGACTGTACAGGGAGCAAACAAACTCTTTCGAAGATGATGCCAGAGGGTCGGAGGGACTAAACTGTTCGCCAAGTTGGAGAAAACAATTATGGAAGACTTTGCTCTCCTTCACCAAAAGTGAATGGATGAGTCTTCCCTTCACTATGGAAGGCAAGGGCGCTGTCACATCCACTGAACACATGAATTCCTGAAAGGGTTGCACACATTTTGGCACCAATTTTGGTAGACAGCTACGTGATTTTGATAACCCGATCATGTTGCTTACTTCCAGTGCCGAGGAAAAGAGAGTGAATTTGGCTGGCCTGAGCAAGAAGGATAATGGCAACACCTGTGTCTGGGCTTTGTACGAGTAGTGAATGACCCGGGCATGTTGCATGTTTGCAGTGCAGTGCGATTCTTGTGTCTGCTTCTTCATGATCAGAAGACAGTTCTTGCACAATGTCGAACACAACGGCCAGGTCATGGTCCACGGTTATACGATGACACTGGTCTCCATGGGTCACATAGAACACGATGCCTGCAAGCGGATCAGCAGAACATTTAGAGAAGTATGTATAGAGGAATTCATCTTTGTTTTTGCCATCAGACAGAAAACTTTCCATTGCTTAAGTAGTTTCTGATCATCATGAAATATGTGTCATAAGTGTGGTGTTGACGAAGTGGAGATCTTGCGGATGTGCTCAGCAAATTTTGTGCTGTTTTCAGGATAGCGGTCAGACACAATATTCACTCGTGGATGTTTGTAGTGTTTTGCCTGACTGACTAGCTTATTAAGCTACTTGTACTGCTAGTTGTCCAAATGGTTCAGGTAACATGCTGACCGGGATTGCATGGATCATGGCCATCTCATCGCCAAAAGTGTCACATCAGTAGGAATACCCTCTGCCTTGCAGTCACCGTAGTGCTGTTCGAGGTAATGAAGCAGAGCAGCCTTATTAGTTTTTGCAAAGGACCCCATTTGTCGTTGTAAGCGGGTAAGAGACTGGCCCAAGTGAATGAGAAAGGACTCTCCTCATGTCGATGTTGCAATTTCTACTGATAATTAATCAAGAGATGAACAATTTTCTGTCACTCTGTAGGATTATTTACTTTCCCGACTTTTTTGTCTTCAGCTTCAATTGCTCAGAAAATGTTTGTAGCTTCATCATGTGGATTGCATCGTGGAAGCCCAGTTTTGTGGATTGGATACAGTCATTGAGGAATCCCATGAGAGCCAATTCTCCATGTTCACGGGCATCCTGGAGGTCCTTCGCGACAGAAGGTATGGCAATGATCCCGGAGCTAATACTGACGAGTTCACATCGATCAGATGTGAAACGATTTATCAACTGCTAAATGTACTCACATTGTGGACGGCTGTTTCGTTCTGATGCTGCACTGTTTGGAGAAGGTCCTTTATGGATCTACCATCGTCATGGAGGCCGGCCATCTTTTCACATTCGCGAGTGATGGCGGCACACTCACTTTGGCTCAGGCTCAAGTAATACAGTTTAAATTAAAATTAATTACAGTTTAAAGTAAAACCATTGATATCACTGGTAGCTTTGCAGTCGTGATTGCGGGTATATTTGTTCTATGACTTGATCACACGCTGTGGACAAAAATCCATATTGTGTTTGCTGTTGTACCGTCCACTCCCCAGACATTATGAAGTGGTTACAGATATCAGGATGGCTGACTGGTAGATCCTGCATCTCTCCCCATGATGCTGGGAAGTAACGAACGTAATGCATTATGTCATAGGTGAAGATCCAAGGAAACATCCAACGCACTGAAGCAATGTGTAACTTCCAATCAGACCGACAGGTTGCAAGAATGAAAAGAAGGAGCAATCCGACCATTTTGATGTACGAGCTCCAAAAAGCAAATGTACTGTTTAGGGTGTTCAGTTGATGGACATAAGCTTCATAGGCTGCGACAATCTCAGCCCACTCACTGCTGTAGCAAGAGTCCTTGAATAGTGGAGAAGGTAATGCGTGAATCAGGTTCAGGATGACTTGAACGACTTTGTTCCTTTCCACATCAGATGAAGAATCAAGGAATGCTCTGAACCTTAACCTTTGCATCACCTCAAATATCAGCTTATGATCGCTGATTGCCCGATTATACCGTTTGCTTTCGAGCATGGAATTGACTGAACCATGAGCAACAACGCCCCCTGCTTCGCCAAGCACATTGAAAAGGCCAGCATCTCAAAATTATTGACCCAAAATTGAGAGAAATGACATGCTGGTGTGGAATTCACCCAGGTGAATTAACAAGCGCTCATTGAATAAGTCCGTTTTCCACCGGATCTCCTGAGCCTTTGCATAGATTGCCTGGTCGAAGACTTGGAAAATATTTGCAAGAGCAAGTCTGTCTGCAATTTCAACACTGCATGTCAAAAGTGTGTTAACCGTGTCCATTTCCGTTGGAGATGCCTCAATAACAGGAAGATGGGCAATAGGAGACTTGAGCTCATCGCTGTCATGAAGAATTGTATTGAAACTACCTGTGGCTTCGACACCGCATGGCCCTGCCACTTTATATCGCTTGGCAGCCCAATCAATCAATGTTTTGTTCGTGAAATGAGAATAGCAGTTCCTGTGGCATCCGTATGACGCAATCACCACATCAAACCAAGGCTTTGCCCACAAGTCAGAGTGTGTCACCAAAATTCACTTCTCTACACCACTGCCTAAGTTCTTCCACATTTCTGCACATTCACACACCTTCTTACAACTGACAGCTGTGAATGGCGTCAGTTTTTATGTTTCTGTCATTAATACATGCAGCAAACAAGAAATTTTTGCTGCACATACCGAGTCGATCCGCTCCTCACTGGGGGGGGGCACCATCTTGGATACTGACATATAATAATGAGCTCTCCAGCCAACCACACCCCCTGTATTGGTAATCTGATTGGCTGAGATGAGATGAAATAATTTGGCACCAACTGTCAAAATTCTATTCATTGTGCAATTTTTGATCATGACAAGTCAATCTATATTCTATGATCAATTACACAGATATTTGGTGAAAAATTAGATAGTCCCTTTCACTGATGCCTGGTGTTGGCTTAATGGTTGGAGTGGTGGGCTTGGGATCTTCGGGTCATGAGTTCAAATCCTGCTCAGCTGTTGAATTAATACCAGGTGGGGTTAACTCGGCCTGTCATCCTTCCGAAGTCGGCAAAATGAGTGCTAACATGCTGGTATACTGTGTCGGAGTGGCGACCCGTCCAGGATTGTGCCCAATAACCAAGGAGACTGCTTAGGCAGCACAAATGCTCTGCACAGAGTATGGTCCCAAATCTCCATCCTTACCCCGTTTAGAACCCCATGTGGGCATGGACAACTTGCTAATTATGTTAAAAAGACTACTTGAATCACAGATTTTGCGCTAGCAGCAGCTGGTTAAAAGTACCTGGCAAGCTGAACCGAAAAAGTGTAAACACACAAACAGCGCATGTGCAAAAAGGCCTCATTTAGCACTTGTACATCATTTTGAAAGTCTCATATTGGTAATATTGCTTGTAATTTGCTTGATGCTATGTGCACTGCTACAGACTGATCACACATAGGCTTTTACAAGATAGCAGCAGGTACTTGTACATTGTTGAAAGTATGATCATCACCATCATCATGATCACAGGTCATAATTCAGCTAGCTCTAACCAATTCCTTGTAATTGGCTTGCTGTTTATATTTCTATAATTGGCATTTATATTTCTACTCCTAAAGGCAGATTACATATTTTCAAGCTAGCCACATGAGTGTGCACTTCTAAAGCATGATCACTTACGACACATACTTACACTAAGACGGCTAGCTATCATGCATTGCTAAAACAACTAGAATGGCACTTGGTAGAGTGCATACCTCTGCCAAGCTGAACAGTCTACGTTTTGTATCCCACTGATAGGCCGGATCTGGATCCAGATCTGAACCAAATTCGAATTGGCTTGTTACTGTCACTGACCTAACTCATCCACAACGTTTTGAAATATCATGCTATACAGTATATCGTCTTGGCCCCATCTCTCAATGGTGAAAAATCACTTAAAAATTAACAAATTCTCATATCCAGATTCTGATCTTCACAAAAATTGGATCAATTCGTCCTCGTCACATACCCAACCTCGCCAGCAAGTTTTGTCTGAATCCGTCCTTAACCATTTGACATAACACGTTATGTATCATTTTAGCCCCATCACGCAATGGTGAAGAATCACTTAAAAGAATTATTGGATCCGGATTTGGATCTTCACCAAATCGAATCAATTCTTCCCTTTCACACAGGCAATTTGTTCAACAAATTTCATCTGAATCAGTCCACAACTTTTTGAGATATCATTCTATATATCTTCTTTCTTTTTTTTTTTAGCCCTATCTCTCAATGGTGAAGAAGCACTTTAACAATTCGAGAATCCAGATCCAGATCTTCACCAAGATTAAATAATTTCGTCCTCGTCACACATCCAACCTGTCCACCAAGTTTCGGCCGAATCCGTTCACAACGTTTTGAGATATTCTGCTCAAAGCCAAACAACCAGACAGGCAGACAGGGGTGAAAACAACCTCCACCCACCTTCGGTGGAGGAGGTAATTATATGATGAGTGTGATCATGCTATCCTTTCTTTGATATTTAGAAAATCATGCGATATGAGCCGACTTTCTTACAGAGTCTACATTTGTCGTACTTTGAATACACATATGTACATACATATATACATACATACATAAATGTTTAGGGTTGATGTCTGTCCTCTCTTGCATCATGTTCACATTGTTTGTGGATGTGACGATTGTCAGGATGTTTCAAATCATCTCGACAGAGGTGCCCACTCTCTGACAGCCTATTAGCATTGTTTGTTGTAACTGTTAACTACTTCTTTTGGGACATGATCTGATATTGAGACCGATCCCTGATGATAATAATGAGACCGTTCCCTGAATTTTTACTCTGCCTGTTGAAGATATTCATTGTTATGCAAGTCAGATATACAGGTAGGCAATATTCACAACTTTAGAGGGGTTTTATGTGACATTTTGTAGGTCACTTGGAAGTGCCTTTGGTCAGAAACGTCGGTGTCAATCATTTAGTCAACGGTGCCATTGTGAATGTGACCCCAGAAAGCCAACCATACCCAAGACAGACCTTATTACAAAGGTTATGATGACAAAAATCTCCGATATTTTTGGGTGACATTTTGTAGAAATCTGATGAGAAATCTCATCATACTGTTTTGTCAACTAATCATATCATCCTTCAAATAATTTGAGATGTGTCTGCTTGTTTTACTTCTACGCATTCCTGAACGACTGCAGTATGTTTTCTTATAAGGAACTTCAACAGAGGAGGGCATTCGGCCCATGGTTGCCAAAATATGGTTGTTTGTTCATGCTCTATCTTTTTTAAATGGCTGAGTATCAAGAAAGAAAGCAGAACGTACCATTTTAAAGTCTTTGGTGTGACTCAGACAGGGTTTGAACCGCAAACTCAGAGCGGACTCTCTAACCATTATGTCACCGAGTCTGGAGTGAGTTGAAAACTGGTTTGGAAAACTGGTCGTTGTACCCGAGGTGTGCACAGAAAGGTTGTAAAGGTGTAAAATAAAATTCATAGTCCCAGGCGTTTGGGATGAGGGAGAGCACCCCATTTCTCTCTATGTACATGTGTGCCAATA
Source organism: Eptatretus atami (assembly GCA_035128595.1). NCBI lineage: Eukaryota > Metazoa > Chordata > Myxini > Myxiniformes > Myxinidae > Eptatretus > Eptatretus atami. The sequence continues at coordinate 70,513,293 of CM068958.1, read as the reverse complement.
AAAGATGAACCACTTCAAAAGACCTTTGTACTTTTAGTCATTACCTCAATTGTTTTTTTGTGGTTTTTTTAGCAGGAGTGATCGATGATCTTTGGATAAGTCATTCAAGCATAACCAAAGTATTATCTGGAAAAAATGACGTTTTCTACAGAGCAAAGTGTAAACATTATCAAGTGATATTGTGAGACCAAATCAATTTCTTCCGTCCAGACGAGGTTCTGTACTGAATATGGAGTGCATCCCAGAAACAAGCCAAGCAAGCCAGACATTTGGAAACTTGTGAAAAAGTTCAAAAGTGAAGGGACGATTCTCAAGATAAACAAGGGAAGGTCCGTTCGCCCAAGAAGTGTACAGTGTGAAGGAAACATGTAACGAGTGTGAGTCAGTCGTGCAAAGTCCGAAGGAATCACATCGACAAAGATCGGCTGAACTGGGTCTCACTCCCAGCAGTATCAGAAGAATAATGAAACAGATTTAAACCTCTTTCCTCACCACATCACAACAGCCCATAAATTGACAGATGGGGATAAAGCAGCATGAGTCGCTATGTGTGAGATGCTGCAAGCAAAAGATGGAGCAAACCCAAACTGGATTCGCGATGTGTGGTTTCGTGATGAGGCACACTTTCACATCAATGGCGCTGTCGATCCACACAACAACATTTTCTGGGGAAGTCAACGCCCAGATGAGGTTTGAAGAGAAGTCGCTTAAGGATCAGAAAGTCACTGCTTCTGTGGCTGTCAGCTAAAGAGGTGTGTTTGGGCCGTATTGGTTTGAAGACAAAAATTGAAGGACGGTTACCATCAATCAAGAACTACTGTATACCGGTCGATTGTCAACTCATTTTATGAAAACTTGAAATCAATCGATGAGCACTGCAGCCCTTCGTCGACGGTGGTTCATGCAAGACGGTGCAACCCCGCATACAGCCAACGAAACAATTGCCTTTCTGCGTCAAAAATTCGGACAACAAGTTCTCAGTTTGCATATGGAAAATGACTGGTCTCCACACAGACCCGACCTCAATCCATGGATTTTTTTTCCTCTGGGGAGCTTGTAAGGATAACGTCTACAAGGAACACCCCAGATCTGAACCTGTACTGATCTGAAGGCAGCAGTTGAGGCTTATTTGCAGACAGTCACCATTAAAACTTGCAGAAACCTCATTGAAAACTTCGCAATTCGTGTAAATACATGTTGTGTGTGTGTGTGGGGGTGCTCACATCGAACACCTCAACTCTAAGCACATTAACGCATCATGAGTATAATTTCTCCATTATCTGGTTTTCATTTTCTGAGTTAATTTTTTGTTTTATTACTCAATGTTTTCGTTAAAATAAAGTTTTGAAGTGGTTAACCTTTGATTGGCACACACTGTACGTGTGTAGCTTATATCGCTGCTCCTGGTGGGAGTGGATGTTACATGGGAACCAGTCTGTAATTCTGGCAGAATTAACCTATCTGTAAGGACGGTTCTTCACTCGTATGTTTTAAGTTGACAAGTTTCATTTCATCCCACATTTCACAGATGGTGGAACAAGAGCCAGGATATGTCATGGTGAAAGGCACTTCCCAGTAGTATGGGTAGTATCGTGGAAAACCATGGATCATATAGACAGGCATAACTGCACATTAAATTTACTGAACTAATAATTATCAGATTTTCGAAGTGACATATACTTCAATCCACTTTGAGTATGCATCGACCAGAATTATTGCATCTTTCCTTCGACTGGATCCACATAGTCTACATGTATGCACGACCATGGTTGACAAGGGTACTCCCAAGGATGCAGTGGTGCTTTGGAAGGAAGTTTCGGTACACCTGACATTCATGATATCCTTTGACTCTTCTCCAAGTCAATATCCATTCATGGCTAACATATGTAGCTTTGTGCCAAAGCCGTTATTCTTACAATACCTGGGTGACCCTCGTCCAACATGTCAACCATCTGATGTTGGCATTGGGGTGGCAGTACCACCCGTGCTCCCCATAGCACACAACCTACATGAACACTTAGTTCCCTTTTATGACCAGCGAGTGGTTTGAACTCTTCCTGTAACAATGTGCCTGGCCAGCCCTTGATGACATACTCATGAATGCGTGAAAGCACAGAGTCCGCGCCTGTTATTAGCCATACACACATAAGGGTGATCGGTGAACTCTACATCGTGTCCCTCAAGAGTCACTTCTCCAGGAATTGGAGCATCAGGCCCAGTCAGTGAATGTGGACGATGGCTAAGCATGTTGGCATTGGCATTGGCTATGCCAGGTTTGTATATGATATGATGATCGTAGGCTGCAAGGGTTAATGCCCAACACTGAACTCAAGGTGATGCCATTGTTGTAATCACCCACTTTTCATTGAATAACCCCAACAAGGGCTTGTGGTCTGTATTTCTTTGAAAGGCATGACCACACAGATAGATGGTGGAATTTTTTGAATCCAAAAGTTAATGTGAAGCCTTTCTTATTGACCTGCATTATACAAAGTGCACAACGCATAGCTGATAGGTCTCTTTGTCCCATATGGCATTATGTGCGCCAGAACCACTCCGACACAGTATGGACTGGCGTCACATGACACCACTAGTTTCTTGCTGTCATCATAATGAGTCAGGACGTGTGTGGATTTCAGAAAGCACTTTGCTTTTTGGAATGCACCTTGTTGATCCTTCTTCCATTGCCACCGCACCGCCTTCTGTATTCGGCAATATAGAGGCTCAAGCACAGATGTTAAATCCGGCAAAAACTTGCCATAGTAGTTCAGAAGCCTGAAGAAGGACTTCAGTTCTTTTACATTCTTTGGTGCAGGTGGATTGGTGATCGCCCTGACCTTCGCACCCGTCGACTGTATCCCGTTCTCGGTTAACTTGTGGCCGAGACGCGTGACTTTAGCAGCGCTAAGAATGCATTTATGCCATTGTAATCACAATATCGCATCTTGCAACTTCTTCAAGACACTCTCAAGGTTGCAAAGATGGTCACTAATGGAATCTCCCATTACAAACAAATCATCAAGGTAGACCGTGACACCAGCAAATTTTCCCTTATGCGTTGCAACACAGATGGTGCCGGTGACATGCCAAGCGGTAAGCGTGTGTATCTGAACAATCCACAATGTGTGTTTATTGTGACAAATCTAAACAAAGTTTTCGACAAAACCAACTGCTGGTAGGTGTGGCTCAAGTCTAGCTTTGTGAAGCGTTTTCCTCCAAAGAAAGCTTTGTGAACAACTCATCAATGCACGGAATTGGGTAAGTGTCTGAGCGGGATGCCAGTTTGACTAACCTTGTAGTCTCCACATATCCAAACCAAGCAATCTCCTGTCATAACCGGGATGATCAAAGCTGCCCCACAAGAAAATTGTGCAGGTTCTATGATTCCGGCCTTTAGCAACCGATCCAACTCCTGATATACCTTCCCTCTCTCAGTGAAAATAGTACCGGGCAGGTTTCACAAACTTAGGAATTGCATTTGGGTCAATATCTAGCTCGACTTCTGTTCCTTTCAGTTTTCCTATTTCCAATGCAAAAAGGTCTCCATAGTCCTTGAGGAGTTTCCTCAATTGATCACTGGCATTGAGGTTGTTCACATCCTGCCAATTCAAGCAGATTTACATCCTGCCAATTCAAGCAAACTGAGCCGTGAACCTCTCACCACAATTAAGGTCAACTCTGCCTTCTGTGTACCATACGTTACAGCAACTTTGCATTCTCCCACAATATCCACAGATTCACCAGTATACGTGTGTAGTATCGCTTGACTGGGGCAGATTGTGGGTCTGTTTGGGTCATCTGCCCTCCACTTCTTCTGGTACATATCCTCACTAACCAGTGACACCAAAGACCCGGTATCTATTTGCATCAGCACTTCACTGCCTTGTACCTCCAACCTCACAACCAGTGGTTTGGATTTATCTTGGTTGCTCGATTTATGAAAAAGACTGTACGTTTCCTCTTCATTTTTAGTGTAGTAGATAGTAGAAAAATCGTGCAAATTATGATACAAGCATCAAATTTGGCATTTCTGTTCTGCAGGCTTTCTGATCAAATCTGCACGATTGGCCATTTGAAAATCCAAATTTTGAAAAATTTGAAAAAAAAAAACTTCAAAAAATTTGAAGTCACAGCTGGCTGAAATTCTTGAAGCGCAAGTGAACATCCCAGACAGAGAACCAAGGGGAGATGCAGTCATCATTGATGGCTCAGCACTTATCAATGCCCTACCTCCACGCACTTCAAAGATATTTGATGACTATGCTAAAGAAGACATCATCCCAAAGGTGGAATCCTATGGTGCCAGGTACGAGAGGGTGGACGTAGTGTTTGATGTGTACAAGAAGTCAAGTCTGAAGTCCGAGGCAAGGTCGAAAAGGGGCAAGGAATCAGAAGAAGAGTGACAGGACCAGTAAACACCCAAGTAACTGGAGAAGCTTTCTTGAGATGACAGCAACAAGACTGAGCTGTTTCACTTCCTTGCGGAAAAAGATGTGTGAAGCACAGACGACAAGCACAGTCATTGTCACACAAAGGAGAAGATGCCATTAGCAACACAAGGAGTCACTGGATGCTGTGTCTCCATGTTGTCATGAAGAAGCTGACACTCGAATATTTGTACACGCAAGGGATGCAACGACGGATGGTAGCAAGTCCATTATCATTAAGGCTAATGACACGGCCGTACTAGTCATAGCAATATCTGTACTGCCATCCTTACAGGAACTAGGTCTTGAGAACATGTAGATTGCCTTTGGCCAAGGAGCCAAGGCGTGATGGATTCCAGTCCATGAGGTAGTTTCTGCAATAGGGCCTGAGAAAGCTAGAGGGATCCCATACTTCACGCGTTCAATGGATGTGACGTCGGGTCTGCCTTCCGCGGTAAAGGGAAGAAAACTGCATGGCAGACTGGAACGTCTTTGATGATGTTTCTGCAACATTCACCAATCTCAGCCAGCATCCAACATTGATTCGTGATCTTGACTTTTTTTGAAGTTTTTTTTTTTTCTTCAAATTTTCAAAATTTGGATTTTCAAATGGCCAATCAGGCAGATTTGATTAGAATCCCCTGGAGAACAAATGTGCCAAATTTGATGCTTGTATCATCATTTGTACGATTCCTCTCAAAAATTGATGTTATCTGCCCCACTATTTCCTCCTCCAACTTATATGTCTTGTATTTAGATTTTTTGCTCGTTCCTGTGGAGAGCTGTTCTTGCTCTGAGGAATGCTTTGGGTCTTGGGTTTCAAGTGACAGACTTGCAAAGTGACAATTTTTGCAAAATATATAGCAGTCCACATTTGTAGTTGAACATTCGCTAGCTTGATTATGAGCCGTCCACCCACA
>CM068958.1:70487536-70498678 GCA_035128595.1 Eptatretus atami | reverse complement strand
CCCTTCCCTCTCCCACCCTCCAAGTTAAGAATTCGTGACCAGGACCTGTTGTCGTGCCAATGAGGTAATTAGGCAAACCTGGAGGACTGGAAACAAAGTGTTCATGGTAAGAAGCTTTTCCCTCGAACCTGAATGAAATATGTTTTTATTTGTACCACAAATGATTTGTAAGTAAGTTTATAGGAGCACACAAGGAGGCTCATGCAAATATAAATATAATATATAATAAAAAATATATTATATAAAACAACAGCAACCTTGCAGAGTCTCCCAGACCCTGAGGACTGGAAAGAAAGGGTTGTGTTATGAGTTTATCTTTTTCCCTCAAACCTGAATTAATTATTTGTTTTTTTTTACCCCGTGGGGTCTTCCACCAAACGGGGTCTACGCGCCGCTCGCGTTCTCTCTTTTCTTGTGTACAGTTCATTTGAACGTCTATTTCTCCATTATTCGTTAACATAATTCGATGAAATTGACAGAGGCATATACTAGACCCATATTCACAGGCACTAACTGAGCCCAAAGTGCAATTGCGGCCCTTCGGGCCAAGGAACGGCCCATTTTGGCCCGTTTTATTAAAATTGTTGTTTCTCGGATATTAGTGAACGGAACCGAACCAAACTTAGAGAGAGAGGTGTAGAGATAGGCGTCGGTCTATTAAGAGTAAGAGGTCGTAGTAAGCGTGAAGAGTCGTATGGGTCTCATAGGTTTAAAATATTGAAAGGGGTTTATGGGGTCTAAAAGAGAACCGAAGGTCGCATGAAGACGTATGTAATCATATTGTGGTGGAATTAATAGACGGTACGTTCAGTCCAGACGTACGGTGCGATACTATTGCGTATATAATGACGGAGCGAGGTATTTCACATTGGGTTGCAGATCGCAAGGTGGTCGACCCCCGCCTCACACCAGGCTGTTCAGTCTCGCACGTTGAGGGGGGTGGAGTTTGTTGGTTATTATGCTCATCGAAGTGTCCAAGGGTCGAAAAGGGGGGTGAGGGTAAAGGGGCGCTTAAGGGGTGTTTAATAAGGGGGTCTGAAACGGTTATAAACAGGTCCAAAGGTTGAAGGGTGTAAACTTCTTCTAAAAGGGTACATTTCAATCAGTTAGACAACGATTGAACAGTTTTGTGCCCGCCATTGCCCTTGGGGATCGAAAGCGATAATGCAAAAATATCATAGAAGAACAATTTTGTCGGATAGTGTGTTGTCTTGCAATTCAAGGGTGACTCAAAAAAAAGCATGGAGCATGGTAAGAACGGTGAAAATGAAGTAGCCGATCAATTGTCTGGACAGGATAAGCTCCTACTCGTGCAGGCGATAGCCCGAGATTACCCATGAGACAGAACGTAGACCTCTTGTCCTTTGTATACGTATAGAGTGATCGATGTAGATAATAGGATATGGTCGTATAGATAATGTGTGTGTTTGCTGCTTAATCCCAAAACTATGAAACCTAAATGGCCTGATATCTTTGCATGTATAACCAAGAGAACTCGAAGTTCGGTGCTGAATGAAAATTGGGTGTCTTGGATTAATTGTAAAAACCCTTTTGAGATAATAATTCAACGGGCGCTAATTTAAATTACGGTTCTGTCATCAGGCATTATCGCTTGTCGCAGTCTCGCTGTCCCTCGCGGGTCTTAAATAGTCGTCGCCCATTTTTTTGGGGCTGCTCAGTGATGCCCTTGACGTTGCAACAGTCTGCAGCGGGTTTCTTTAGTCGATAAGATTATTTCTTTCAGCTTTTTCAAGTCGTCATAGTTTATCGGAATGCTCTATCATCATATCTAGAAATGGCTGGGCGGTACATCGCAATACTGTATAACACAGAGATGCGGTGTTCATGGCTTTATTCGTTTCACAGCCATATCCTCTAGAATCTCTTAGCCTGAGCCAATTTCAAAATTTAAGCTCCAGAATTGACCTCAGCCAGCAGGTAAATTGCGAAAGCAAAAAAAAATGTTCATTTGACCAATTCATGGATAATTATTTGACATTCCGGGTCTCCGGGAGGTGTTTAATATGACCGTCGGCTGACGCCAATCGCTTGCCAAGCTGCCGTCTTGCCAAACGTTTTCATTGGAGTGCTTGCTTGAGTGTTAAGCCACTTGGTGAGTGCTCTAAAACTGCTTGGATGTTCATTTGCAAGCCAAAAAAGTACCGGCACTATCACTCTGGACTGTCCTCTGATAAACAGCATCAAAAATAAAATCGGTCAACCACCTGCCTGTGTTGCACCGCCGCAGTGTCATGCGGTGCAGCTTGCCATTCCTTATCAATGGATGGATGGAAGGAAGGGATGGATGGAGGAATGGATGGATGGAGGGAAGGGATGGATGGATGGATGCAAGGATGGATGGATGGACCAAACGATGTTTGTAAGCCATGGCGAGACAGTAGACGGTGGTGTAAATGACTTGTCGTTTTTGAAAATAGAAATTAAAAATTTGGCATTCAATACAGTGTTAGGTGACAATGTAAATGAAGTATCATATAAACATGTGTTCCGTTGTCTTAGTTAAATCTGACAAAAGTTTACAAATGCAACCTTCACCGCAGAGCCATCATGCTGAGCACCGCCGACGGAGATGCTATCCCTGGTGGAGTATTTTAGAGGTTATAGGGGGGAGTTTATATATTTTTTTTTATACACTCTCGAGGCTCGTTATGAGAGCTAACAACATAGAACGTACACAAGGGGAGCAGGAGACAAGAGGCGGGACAAGGAAAAGGAAAAAAACAGTGTGGAACAGGGACATTAGGAATTCTGTGGAGGAAAGAGGGATGGGGTGGGTAACACAGGGTAAACAAGATGGACACCACAGGGACTTTCAGGGAAGGAAAGCAGGGAATTTGAAGGAGGTGGGTTTTGGGGTGGATTACAGGGTAGAAAAGATCATGGTTTTGGATGCGGAAAGATAAGAGATTGGAGGTGAACAGCTGTTTTGGAAGACTGGAGGAAAGAATGGAATTGAACGAAAGTGTGGGAGTTTGTTCCAAAGGCAGGAAAAAGAGGGAATGAAAGAGTAGGTGAGCAGTGATTCTTCATTTGGTATTTTAACAGAGGGTTGCTGGTGGACCTTGACGCCCCCGATGGGTGTGGGGGGGGGGACATATCTCAGACAGAGCGGGGGGGGGGGGGCAAGGCCGTAAGGAGATGGTAGAAGACAAGACGACTGGACATACCTGTGGTGAGAGAGAGTGAGAGACCAAAGACTCAACCTCATCGTGGGATATCAATGATCCTAGAATGCCTTGGTTTCCACAGCATGAAGCTGAGGAAGGTGAGAAGGTGGGGAGCACCAGCCAAAGGGGTGAAAAGTATCCATTAGGCTACTGACGATAGCATTGTATGTGTTTCAGTGAGCTCAGGTGGGCGAGGAGGACTTTGCACGATGGAGGATGCCCAGTCAGCAACTGGCTTTGGAGGCCAGCTTAGAAATGGTGGCTTTCCCAGGGAAATGGCAGATGGTGATACCCAGAAGCTTGAAAGAAAGGACTTATTCAAGAGGATTGTTGAGAAAGTAGATGGGGGGGGGGGGGGGGGGGGTTCCAGAATGGTCCCTTTCAGAGAGACATAGTGAGAGTGTGAGATTTGTCAGGATTGAAAGACATGTTCACATGATGGACCAGCTTGTGATTTATAGATCTGCAGAGAGTGAAGAGGTCGCGTGCTTGCCGATCTGTGGGATGACAGATGGAACGGCAGCAGGGTGGAGTCATCAGCAAAAAGATAAAGAGGATTTTCAGAGAGTCAGAGATCATTGATGAATTGTTTCCATAAACCGCAAGCTCATTGCAGGTGCTGCAGGGAATGGCAAATGAAGGAACAGCAGGTGGGAATCTCATTCATCATTCATTCTTTTTGCTCTGTTCACTCTGTGAGATTGAAGTATGGTGTGTTCATGAACAACTTACGAATTCCTCTCATTCCCTTTCTCTATCCTCCTCCATACCTCACTCCATGCCTTCATTCGTCCTCAGACACACCATCCTTCCGCCTCTCACCCGTCTTCCAAATTTCATGAAGTGAAAAAAATGGGTGGTTGTGATGAATTCCACTAGTGACTGGGCTGTAGTTTGGAGGTGGTTCCATTGTGTCATGGTTTTGTGTTGTAATTTTTGAGCCAGGAGTGTCATGAAGTGTGGCAGGTTAGGTGGATGGCACTATTTTTGGCTTTCATGGCTGCTGCTGGTTCGATTCCACGGCTTGAATTTGGGATTTCGTCTCGGGTTTGAGAGATTCTGGGGCTTATTGCAATCTGTTGTTAATGTGTGCTGAAATGAAATAAGGCATCTAAATACTGGCATCTTTGGGCATTTATTAACATTGCCAGCTAGCGGTTTGATGGGTTTGGATCTCTTCGCCTGAGTCAGTTTGGGGTTGAGAGTGCGGCTTGGCTGCGCGAGTCCGGCCCTGCTGGAACGAGGAGTTTTTGGTCGCCGGGTGTTGTGTGACCTCGGAGAGATCTAGATCCAGAGCGGGTAAACAGGGTGGCAGCCACAGTTTGAGTCGCTTACTTCAAGGAAGAGCTCCATGTTATCCATCCATCCACGATCATCCATTGGGACCATACTCTGTGCGAGCGTTGGTGCTGCTTAACGCTCTCTTGGCTATTGGTCACAATATGGATGGGCAGACACTTGACACAGAAATACCAGAAGCTGTGCACTCATTTTGGCTGACACTTCAGAATATCGACAGGCAGAATGAACCCACGTTGGTATAATCAACAGCTGAGTGGGATTTGAACTTAGATCATGGGATCCATTCACAGTCGAAGTGGCGATTTGAGGTGGGATTTGAACTCAGGATCATTGGATCCAAGGCCACCACATCACCATTAAGCCAACACCAGGCATCATGTTTGTAATCTTAAAAGTTGGTACATTGCGTTTTGAAAAGTGATGGGTGGTTTGCTGTAGTGGTTTACCATGTGGGTTTTAACGTACACCGTTTCGTTCAACGCTTGTATGAATTTGGCAGAATGTGGGACCAATCCCCCGCTTCCCTGAAGTCCTCTCCAATGTATGCACCTCCTTTTCAGGAGATGTAAGTTCCAGAACAACCTCCATCCTCCCCACTTCAACCTCCTTGCTCCCATCCTCTGTTTGCTCATATCCTCACCTTCTGAGAGTTGTATAGTGAAGTGTGGTGAAGCATTGCTCCTCTCCCCCCTTCATGCCTCTTTCCTTTCCTCACATCTCCACTCCTAGCTCCCCACTTCCTTGCCATCCTTAACTCCCCTTCTCTCCCTCTTCCCCTCCTCCTCTATCTCCATCCTCACTTTCTCCCTCCTTACATCTCCCATCTCCTCACTCCCCACTCCCTCGCTCCCTACCCCTCTCCTTGCTCCGCCACTCTCTCTACCTCCCTCTCTCCACCTCTTTCTCGCCCCCTCCCTTCCCCTCTGCTCTCCCCTCTCTTAGTATTCCCGTCAGCGAAGCGATGGGTGGTATTTGCATGTATATATTATATATATACGAAGAAGGACAGGGAAGAATTTGGGACGGAATGCAAAATGTGACTTCTGCCCTCAACTCCCGCCACACCCTTCTAGAAACGCCCAAGTCTCAACGTCCACCTCCAAGACCAAGTCCTTAACTATCCCCTCTCAACCCAAGCATCAATCCTCTCCCCACTTCCAAGCCTTCAAACAACCGCCCCACCCATACGGTCACCTGTCCTTGTATGTACATCACCAACAAATAATACATCCATCCTGATGATACATACATCTTGTATTATAGAACTTGTAAACAATTCATAACTAAAGCGTGTCTGGCCTGAGTGTATTGCATTAATGAAAGGAAATTTGGAAAAATGGACAATCAAACAGAAAATGGCATTTGACCTGCAGTGTCAGCAACATGAGCTACGTACTCTGATGGTAATCAAATGGTGAATCACTATAAAGCAGTGATCTCCCCTGTTTTTTTTTAAGAATGGGGCATTCGGCTGATAAGGACAGTCAGTTTGAGAGCACACACACTGCAGACTCCATAATGGCTGATATTAGGCCCCACACCCACATACTCTTTCTTCTTCGTTGTGGTTCACTAGGCTGCAAACATAATTGTTTGTTTACTGCATCTACTGATGTAGTTATGTTAATTTTATGCTTCGCATTGGAGCACTCATTTGAAACCAGTGGATCAATTTGATATTTATGGCAGATTATGATGGGGATTTTTCACATTTGTGTTTATCGGCTGCCCGTCAGGGGCCACAGTGGCCACCGTGGGGCCGCCAGTGCTCAGGCCATGATGAAGACAGAGCTATAAAGGATGAAAAGGCAGAGGAGAGTGTGTTTTTTGTTGGGGGGGGGGTAATAATGGAAAACATGTTATTATCCCCCCCCCCCCCCCCCGGAGGGAGGGAGCTGGGATATTGTAATCGTCCGGTTTGTGTTGTCTGTCTGTCTGTTTAGCAACTTACGGAAAACGGCTTTAGCAAAACTAATCAAATTTAATCACAGGTGGGCATGAACCTTGGACGACCCCATTACTTTTGGGTCCATTGATCAAGTCAAGGTCAGGTCAGAAAGATAAATCATTTTAACGGTCATAACTTCGTCAAAAATGGTTTAATTGACTTCAAACTAAGACTAAAATTCCTTATTCTATCTTAATAATCAACATTCAGTTAAGGAGTATCAAATTTAAATTTGATCCCAAAATAACTTTATGCCTTAAAAGGCGGGATTTGTTGTCTGCAATTGTTAAATATATTTTTAAAGGCCAAGGCAAGTTAAAAAGAATACAATCGGAAAAAATACAGTTTGAATAAACGAGGGGACTTCTCCCTTGAGGGGTAGGAGTACCATTTTCAGCACCCACCTTGGTGGGAAAGTGTGCGATAAACTTTGGAATGTGCTTTATAATTTTTCAAACAAAATTTTATGTGGATTACACACACATAATTTAAGGTTCATTATATTATGATGATAATTTGCAAATATCGGCTACACAGAGGCAGCATTCCTTTTCTTCTCATCTCTCTCACCTTTCCTCTCTCTCTCTCTCCTTCTCTCTCTCTTTCTTTTCTCTTCTCTCTCCTCTCTCGCACCGCACAACCAACCCAGTTAAATAAAAACCACTAAACAAAAGGTGGCGGGAGATATAAGCAATCCTAATCATAGTGCCTCAGTGTTGGTCAGTGTGGCGATGTGAACGGTACTGAGAAACTTTCAACGAAAAACTTGAAAGTCCTTGTGCTCGAAACAAACTTAAATGAACGATTGACAATAAACATACATTCTACCATATGTATCACTTCAAGTTACAATGACAATAAAAAATCCTGCCGTCAACCCTCAACATATAGCATCTTCTTACACGTACCACAAGTTCAAGGATGGGCCCATGTTGTCTTCGTAAGTATTCAGGTCCCAACGAGGATTCTCAATCCAATTGTGCATTTGTAAATGAACGACCAGATGTTGAAGTCTTCTGTCGAGTCGTCCTTGGGTCTAAATGGGACAAGTCTCAAGTCACAAAGAGCTTGAGTGAGCGAATAATCTGATAATTCAATCTACATGTGTGGCGATGCAACATTCAACAAGCAAAGCTGTAGTCAGGTGTAAAGTAAAGCAATTGCACAAACATGCACGCACACCTTCAGAAAAACACAGCCACTGAGCTTGGGGGAAGTAACGTCACTTACCATCACTCTGGGTATCAGCTGCACATATTTTATGAGAATGCACTTTTTCTCAGTACACGGGCAATTCAGTTGGACTTTCCTCCTCCGTGGATTTGTCCTCCCATGGGTTTTTATCCACGCTCTATCTTTTAAATGCTGAGTGCCGAGCAAAGAAACAGCACATGGGTTTGAGGGTCAGAGGAGTAGCTGCTGAAAGCTAACCCTATCCAGTTTCTCCTGATGACTCATATTTGCTTTTTGCTTGTTCGGGTTCTTCTGATGACTCCAATGCCAGGACTGTACCCATTTGGTCTTCCATTTTGATTTGAAATTTCATTTATTTTAATCCCATTCCAAATTCAATTGAATCATAATAAAAATTGTCTTGGGTCAAGGTCAGGTGTCCGATAAAGCAGGGGTTGCATCAGAGGCGGGATGTCTTGGTACCCGGTCATCACTGCCAGCAGTTATAAGGCGGCAGTTCTAATTATCTCTTATATTACGTAACACAGCAGTGCACAAACGCCACACAAAATACACCACAAAAACTACACAAAAACACAAAATAAGTCTGGTGAGGGTCTGCAATCTCTGATTGCTCTTTTTCTTGTTTTATTCTTTGTTGTTTTTTTTGTAATCAGTCGAGTCTCATTGATGAGTTATTTGCTCAAAAAAAGTGATCATCATACTTTATATTTGGAAGATATCTCTACAGCTTTGATATTAAAAAAAAAACAACTTTACACCTTTCCAGGTGTCGGGTCTGGGAAAACATAAGAGGAACAGTAAGACGCAATAAAGTTGCAAAGCTCATGAAACTGCGTAAAATCATGAGAATAAAAAGAAATAAGCTTACCTTTACCAAAGGATTCGAAGCAGCAATGCAATGTCAAAGATGCTAAAACGCCAAAGAGAAGTCGATTTGAACAGGAAAAGCCTCACAGGAGTAAATTAAATACAGAAACACATTTTTACATGGCAGTGAAATGGAATGACGTCGAGAATGATTCAGCTTGGTTCCTTCCCTCTCCCACCTCTCCAAGTTAAGAATTTGTGACCAGGACCTGTTGTCGTGCTTCCCTTCCCTCTCCCTTCCTCTCTCCACCTCCAAGTTAAGAATTTGTGACCAGGACCTGTTTGTCGTGCTTCCTCTCTCCTTCCTTCCCACCCTCCAGGAAGAATTCGTAACCAGGACCTGTTGTCGTGCGTCCCTTCCCTCTCCCCCTCCAAGTTAAGAATTCGTGACCAGGACCTGTTGTCGTGCTTCCTTCCCTCTCCCTTCCCTCTCCCACCTCCAAGTTAAGAATTTGTGACCAGGACCTGTTGTCGTGCTTCCCTTCCCTCTCCCTTCCCTCCCACCCTCCAAGTGTAAGAATTCGTAACCAGGACTGTTGTCGTGCTTCCCTTCCTCTCCCTTCCCTTCCCACCCTCCAAGTTAAGAATTCGTGACCAGGACTGTTGTCGTGCTTCCTTCCCTCTCCCACCCTCGAAGTTAAGAATTCGTGACGAGGACCTGTTGTCGTGCTTCTTCCCTCTCCCTTCCCTCTCCACCCTCCAAGTTAAGAATTTGTGAACCAGGACCTGTTGTCATGCTTCCATTCCTCTCTTCCCTCTCCCCACTCCAAGTTAAGAATTTGTGACCAGGACCTGTTTGTGTCTTCCTTCCCTCTCCTCCTCTTCCACCCTCCAAGTTAAGAATTCGTGACCAAGGACCTGTTTGTGTGTCTTCTTCCCTCTCCCTTCCCTCTCCACCTCCAAGTTAAGAATTCGTGACCAGGACCTGTTGTCGTGCTTCCCTTCCTCTCCTCCCTCTCCACCTCTAAGTTAAGAATTCGTGAGCCAGACTGTTTTCGTGCTTCCCTTCTCTCCCACCTCCAAGTTGAAGAATTCACGTGACAGGACCTGTTGTCGCTGCTTCCCTTCCCTCTCCCTTCCTCTCCCACCCTCCAAGTTAAGAATTCGTGACCAGGACTGTTGTCGTGCTTCCTTCCCTCTCACCCTCCAAGTTAAGAATTCGTGGACAAGGACTGTTGTCGTGCTTCCTCTTCTCTCTTCTTCCCTCTCCCCTCCCACCCTCCAAGTTAAGAATTCGTGACCTAGGACCTGTTGTCGTGCTTCCTTCTCTCCCACCTCCAAGTTAAGAATCGTGACCAGGACCTGTTGTCGTGCTTCCCTTCCCTCTCCCTTCCTCTCCTCCCTTCTCCCACACCTCCAAGTTAAGAATTTTGACCGGACTGTTGTCTGTGCTCTCCCTTCCTCTCCCTTCCCCTCCCCCTCCCCTTTCTCCCTCCCACCCTCTCAAGTTAAGAATTTGTGACCAGGACTTGTGTCGTGCTTTCCCTTCCCTCTCCCTTCCTCTCACCACTCCAATTAAGAATTCGTGACCAGACCTGTGTCGTGCTTCCCTCTCTCCTCTCCCTTCCCTCTCCCACCTCAAGTAAGAATTCGTGACCAGGACCTGTGTGTCGTGCTTCCCTTCCCTCTCCCTTCCTCTCATCCCTCCAAGTTAAGAATTCGTGACAGGACCTGTTTTCGTGCTTCCCTTTCCCTCTCCCCCCTCCAGTTAGAATTCGTGACCAGGACCTGTTGTCGTGCTTCCCTTCCCTCTCCACCCTCCAGTTAAGAATTCGTGACCAGGACCTGTTGTCGTGCCAATGAGGTAATTAGGCAAACCTGGAGGACTGGAACAAAGTGTTCATGGTAGAAGCTTTTCCCTCGAACCTGAATGAAATATGTTTTTATTTGTACCACAAATGATTTGAAGTAAGTTTATAGAGCACACAAGGAGGCTCATGCAAATATAATTAATATAATTAATATAATTATTATAAAACAGCAACCTGCAGAGTCTCCCAGACCCCGAGGACTGGAAAGAAAGGGTTGTGTTGTGAATTTATCTTTCCCTCGAACTGAATTTTTTTTTTTTTTTACCCCGTGGGGTCTTCCCCCAAACGGGGTCTAGCGCCGCTCGCGTTCTCTCTTTTCTTGTGTACAGTTCATTTAAATCTATTTCTCCATTATTCGTTAAATAAATCGATGAAATTGACAGAGGCATATCTAGACCCATATCACAGCACTAACGTGAGCCCAAAGTGCAATTGCGGCCTTCGGGCAAGGAACGGCCCATTTTGGCCCGTTTTATTAAAATTGTTTGTTTCTCGGATATTAGTGAACGGAACCGACACAAACTTGGCAGGTATATTCTAGAGACCATTCCCCAGGCATAACTGAGCCCAAAGTGCGATTCCGGCCCTTTCGGCCCATTTTCTTAAAATTGTTATTAAAATAAAATAAAATGAAATGCGCAGGGCGACGCCCAACGCAAATTAAATGCAAATGATTGATTAAACTAGTCTCACTCTTGTGAGGTGTTCTGGTTTCTTTTTCTGATGCGATGAAAATCTTACAAATTTCAAAACTATCGTCGTCCGTGCTATCGCTCACTGAGAGTTTGTACGAATGAAATCCACGGGGATGTTCGCAATTGGAACTTGT
>CM068958.1:70470428-70487511 GCA_035128595.1 Eptatretus atami | reverse complement strand
AACTTGTTCATATTCATGTCACTGAATTATTTGTAACTAAGTTATAGGAACATACAAGTAGGCTCATGCAAATAAAATAATTATTCCGTGGCCT
This sequence comes from Eptatretus atami, assembly GCA_035128595.1. Taxonomy (NCBI): domain Eukaryota; kingdom Metazoa; phylum Chordata; class Myxini; order Myxiniformes; family Myxinidae; genus Eptatretus; species Eptatretus atami. Next base: position 70,487,417 of record CM068958.1, on the reverse strand, counting down.
CAATTATTCATGTTGCTGCTTCATCTTCACAAGGCCGATCTTCGATCAAAAGGCCGTAAAACCATTCGGCTCAAAAATCCTTTTTAGTGTCGCTTTGGTAGTTTTACAATGAAGGGAATATGTATAGGCAGTGCATCGCAATTGTGAATATGACAGCTACGAGGCGTCTTTGCCTTCACATAGCAGAGAGGACCAACATGGTGGCTGTAAGATTGAGATCTATCTTCAAGCCACCTCCGCCCAAAGTCCTCAAGCATACATAACACCCTCCTCTCCTTTTATTTATATTTTCATTTACGGATGCCTTACGATAGGTCTGTGATTTTTCTCAGTGTATCCGCTTCGATGTCCATCGGTACGCAAAAATTTCAGCTTTCTTCGTCGCCCAGATGGAACGGTCCTTTTATATCAGTCAATGAGTCGTTCAGTCAGTCAGTGGTTAGAAAGAGCTTTATGTGTTGGATATACCATGGCCATCGAGGAGTCCAGATTTAACCCTGTGTGGCAATGATTTCATGGGGATAGGCTAATGGAAAATTGTGTGCCAGGAAACCCGCTAATTTGGATGAATCAGAAAGTTATATCCACAGTGTTTGCAGATTTGCCAGAGGAGTTTCTTTGCCTTTCAGTGGAAAATGTTGTCCGGCGATTGCGAAGATGTGATGAGAATGCAGGAGCTTGTGTTAAAAGTTTGATGTTCACAAATTACAAGGGCAATCAATGTCCTTCAGAAAATCATATTTTAGTGTGTTTTATTTACATGAACAACGTGGTACACTATTTCTATATTTAAAATAGGGACTAAATTATGGATCAACCTGTACAGTATATATATATATATATATATATATATATATATATATATCCATCCATACATTAGGACCATACTCTGCAGAGTGTTGGTGCTACCAAAGCAGTCACCTGGGCTTTTGGGTATTAATTGTGTTTTTTAATTAAAATTGGAATTAATTCAACAGCCAAGCAGGATTTGAACTCAGGACGATAGGATCCCAAACCTGTCACCCGAACCATTAAGATAGGATCCCAAGCCTGTCCATCCATCCGTCTGGACCATACTCTATGTGGAGCATTGGTGCTGACTCAGCAGTCTCCTTGACTATTGGGCACAATCCTGGACATGTCACCACTCCAACACAGGATACCAGCAAGCTGGCATTCATTTTGCCAACCTCAGAAGAATGACAGGCTGAGTCAACCCCTCCTGATATTAATTTAAACAGCAAGCAATGAGGATTCTGAACTCAGGACCCTTTGATCCCAAGCCCTCCACTCTACCATTAAGCCAACATAGGCATACAGTATTTGTATGTAATACAGTATATATATATATATATATATATATATATATATATATATATATATATATATATATATATATATATATATATATATATATGTGTGTGGTTTACTCATTTAAAGTCGTCTCTGCAAGCATCCAACTACACGATTCATTAAATCTTGAACATGAATGTTATGCTATAAAATCGAAGAATATTCCTTTTCAGTTTACCTAAATTGATTAATGCAGTTCAATTCAAATGCATTTAAACCTTCCATATAATTGAAAATCAATGAACATTGGGGACAGGGTGGGGAGATTGAGGATGGAAACGAGGGAGGCATAATTTACACCAAAAGATGTTACTTCATGGAATAATCTTCCGAGAAGAGAGTAGATGTAATAGCTTTGCAGAAGTTCAAAAGAAATGTGAAAGGCGCGGAGAGGCAGAAGAAACAAACCTGAGTGCAGATGGGGATGGATAAAAAGGATGATCCATTAGCATTAGCCCTTGGTTATTTATGTCTGTCGTTTATCAAAATTTCTATGATTTATTTCGTTCGTCAACTGAAGTATATATATATATATATATATATATATAAACATTCTCTTGATTTGCATTCTATATTAATGAAGCTGAGCCTACACATCCTCCAACTATTATAATAGAATGGTTTGTTCCTTTATTGTTTCCACATTTATTCCTTCTTTTCATGATTAATCATTTTCATTCATTCACCAGGCATGACTCACAATATAGACCAAGGTGGGGGCAAGATGTCCCCCAAATTTTAACCTCGTCAGTCCTGGGATGTGATCTGCTTCCTGAACATCTGCATCACAGGGCTCTCTGCTGATGGTATGGTGAAAATTTCAAATTGTAAATGTTCACTCTATTGAACAATAGGACTGAGATTGATGTACTGTATTATACTGAGGGTTGGGGGAGGGAGAAGGGGATGGGTATTTTGAAGCATCTTACTCTGTCAGCAGGATTACAACACTGCAGTCACGAACAGTCGGCCTTTCCTGTGTCATCATCATCAAACCAGCCGATTTCAGTCCACTGCAGGACAACAGACTCCCTCAACTGATGTTGAGGACTTTCTATATCATAATATTGCCAAGTGTGGGCTGACGAGAGAGTCACAGCAAGATTTTAAAAATTTGTTCAGGGTTTCAGCAATTCCTCATCTACTCTTCAATGAAAGACCCCACGTGATATTTTACATCCACCAACCAATGCTAGCAGATGGGTCCCCAGCTCAATGTCCATTTGAAGGAGTGCACACTTTTTGATACAATCCCCTACCTGTGAAGCACCAATCTGACAGTTTATGGTCAGGTTGAAATCAAACACAGAACAGACAGCTCAAAAGCAAATGTGCTCTCATCTGACATTTGGAGGTGATATGGAAAAGTTAACAAACAAAACAAAACTTGGAAATTACATGAGCAATTAATCTCATCCACATTGTGAATAACAATAAACTTTTGAGAGTTGATGGCAAATACTTTGCTCCGAATGGGTAACGAAAGTAGCTCTGTTATTGGATGTCACAGACCTCGCTTTCCGCAAGTCTTCAAGATGTTTTGCTCCAGCCAATTTCCTCTTTACAGCCGCTTCACCCATAATTTGTATGTTAAACCCATGTTTGCACACTTGACAGTTGTCTTTCTTATCTGCAGTCAACCACAGTTTGTAATCACCTCTATTGAGCTAATGATCCTGGAAACTTAATTTCTCCATTGTTAAGAAAATAACTTTGATTATCTTAATCCAACGACCATCATAAAAAGCATTTTTGTGTAAATACCACCAGGAACATATAATGTCCAATCGCTGCACCCAATATCTCACGCGCATGTGTTAGCCAATTCTCCAGACAGTACGATCTGATTATTAAGACAAAGACAATGGGACATGATTCCTGCAGGAAAATCGACATCAATCTCCTCCAGGATTACATCCACGTGTTCTCTGACCGAACATGAGTAAAAACAGTGAATTTTATTTTTTTCATGCTGCAGGATCATGTCAGTATGTTACATTTGAGCAACTCAATTATTTTTTTCAAAAATGGGAGGCAATCATGAATTTTAGAGCCAGTGATTTTCAGTTTCAAAAAATAAATTCCGTTTCTTGTAATCTCTCAGCCTTTTCAATAGGGGTGGGCGTAACATGCCTCACTCAGCTGAGTATCTCCCCTCCCCTTGTTCCTTTCTAGGCCGTGACTTTAAGGTAACAAAATTCTATGCTATTCAAGGATTTCCAGGCCAGGTAGAAATCCTGCCTGCAAGTGTCATATTTAAAATCAATGTCTACTTATCGTGATCAGTCGAGGCATATTTATCGTTTGTAAGGCAGGGTTGAAGCTTGCGAAACCATTCGGCCTCACCACTTATAAAGGAAAGAGAGGAAGAAGAAGAAATGCACAGATGTCACTTTCATCTGTTTTTTTTTTGTCTGTCTCCGTCTATTTTCTCCCTCCGCCCTGCTGTTGATCTTTTCCCCCCTTCTCCTGGTGGTCCTTTTGTTATGTTGGGTCCTGATCCGTTTTGTGTTCTTGCTCTTCCACGAGCCTTGACTGTGTATACAATATTTTTTTTGTAAAAATGAGCATCGGCACTCCTGCCCCGGAGACAGGGGGAAACCGGGGCCCGGGGGGTGGGAGAGGCCCTCTCAGCCCACCTTCGTGGACAATTTAAAGTGGAGATATTTCCACAAAGTGAAACTTTCTTCTGGAACTCTCTGTACATTTAAAAAAGGGATATACTGTTGTGCACCGCTCATTCCCAGTTCCATATCCAGGAGATGAACGACGTCATCGTCGGGAGCCAAAGGAAGGGAGTACTCAGTTTTTACTCTGTTTGTTTGTTTTCTTGTTTGTCCAGGCAGTATCTCAGCCGTCCTTTGAGCTAGGTACTGAAATTTGGGAACAAAAGTGAAGATGTGCTTTGACAATATGATATTTCTTCATTTTTTGATTAATCCAATATCCTTGGAAGACAAGGAGATTAATTACTTGATTATTATCGATTTATTAGTAACCTATTTTTTTGTACTCATCTGAGCTAGGAAGCCGATATATGTACATGACGGTGAACAAATGATCTGGCTATAAAGGGTATTTTTGATTTATTAATTAATCAATTGATTGATTAATTATTCATTTTTCGATGATTTATTTAATTTTCAAAAAGTTACAGATTCGGATGTAACAGTGGTGGTTTTGGTTTGCTATTCGCCAATTGATTAAGAAATTAATTATTTTATGATTATTATTTATTTATTTTAATTTTACAATTAATCGATTAATCAATCAATTATTGTACACCGCTCCCTCCCAATTCCATCTACATGTGCTGCACGGCAGCATCGCCGGGCGCCGAAGGCATCGCGACGATGCTGCCGTAAGCCTAAAGGGTATAAATGGTCTGAAGGGTGTGGAGATCGAAAGATGTCAAAAGTGCTGAAAAGGTATTAAAGGTAAAAGGGGTCTTTTGGGTCTTTGGGGTATTTTAAGGTCTTCTGGTTCTTCAACGATCTTCAGAGTATTAAGGATATTTTTGGTCTTAAAGGGTCTTAGGGGTATTAAGGATATTCTAGGGTCTTATGGGTATTGAGGGTCTTTTGGGTTTTTGGGTTCTAAAGGATCTTAGGAATATAAATAGTCTTAGGGGTCTTAAAGCATCATGGAGGTATGAGGGGCCTTCAGGGTTTTAAAGGGTCTGAGGAGTTTTGGGTGTCTTAAGGGTCTGTAAGGGTATTGGGCATCTTAAAGGGTGTTAAGGGTCTTAAAAGGTCTTACGGGTGTTCAATGGTCTTTGCGGTGGTATTAAGGGTCTTATGCATCTTCGGAGTCCAAACGGTATTGGGGGTCTTTGGAGTCTTTGGAGTTTTAAAGGGTCTTTGGGGTTTTTGGGAGTCTTGTGTGTTTTAAAGGGTATTAAAAGGTTTAAGGGATCTCAGCAGTCTCAATGGTCGATAGGTTTCAAAAGTACATTCTAATAGTATGTAATTAATAGATGTAGGTGTTGTCAGCATGCAACTAACGTTCAAATAGTATGTAATTAATAGACATCTTGTGACACGAAGGCATGAGCTCAGGTTTATACATATAAAGATGTTCTACTACTGATTTACAAATGTTGTAGTACAAACTTTATCGACATGCTCACATTGTAATGGTACTGTACACACTTTATAGATGATCTAACATTATAAATCGTACACACTTTATAGAAATATGTGTGTTGTTGCTGTCAATTGGCCCCATGACTGCTGTGCACAGAGAGGGCTGATAATATTCCACCATTCACCGTAGCCATGTCGGTCTGATTGGTCCTTCGGCAAATGTGTCTAGCGGCCCCGCCTCCATCAGGCTGATTAGGCCTAAGTCACATTTGCCACGGCGGCAGTGGGGTCTCCAAAATCTACGGCCACCAGCAATTATAGGGCGGCCGCAGTATTTCCACGGTCACACAATGTAGCAGTCACATATGTTTTTATTTTTCGGGGAGCCGCACAGCGTATTTATAAATTGTGGAGACCGAAAACGTGGGGGTGCCGTACGGTCTTTGATTTGATGTCGCACGGTGACCTTAAGGGGGCCCTGCGGCAGCCATAGAATTTTCAAGGCAGACACAAGGTAGCCTCAAGGTGCCCGCAAGGCGACCGCAGGGGGCCCTAAGGCGAACGTGCGGCCAGACGGACGGTAACGAGTGGGTAATTTTTTTTTTCTTACCAGTTCTTTTGTTTCGGATTGTCGAATTGCTACGGCGAACGTCGAAATGAAAAAAGTTATAACTCCGCGTTATAAATCCACGGCGACCCCTACGGCCTGTAAAAGATAGCCAAACGGCGTAGGGCCACCCTGAGGCCACCGCAGAAACTCTGCGGCCGCCGCACGTTTCTGTCAATTCAGAGGGCGTACGGCCGCCGTATCCTCGCCGTAGAGCAAATGTGACTTAGGCCTTAAGAGTCATTGTCCTGTCTACTCCTCTGACCCACTTCTTATTCCTTTACAAGGGAATGCAGTTTTGCATACTTTTCATGGAATCTTTTCAAGCTATTAAAATTTTGATCAGTTTTCACCTTCCTACTAGAAAATGCAGTTGGTTGGTGTTTAAACCAAGTTCGTAGCCCAAACCAATTTTGAGCGATCAGAAAGGAAGAATGACAAATGGGCACTTTTGGTTCTTTCATTTTTCTTGTTCAGCGATGATGTCCCAAAGTTTAATGAGTGTTATTGGATGGGGAATTATTCACAGATGAATGGTAGGTAATTTATAGTTTTTTGAGGATTTATGTTGCACGGAGCCAATGGAGTGTCTGGGCCGTTCCGACATAATAATTCCACCAACTTCTTGACAATGGCAGTAAAAACGAAGGTTATACGGCTGCAACATTTAAAAGCACCTAAAATGCTGAAGCCAGAACCATAAATAAAATCCAAACCAAAGACAGATGTCCCAAAAGTGAAATTTGATAAGACTGGAATAGAAATATTAAGACCTAAGGAGATTAAAGGATAATTTCCCAGAGAAAACAAGATTGAAGAAGATGCTAGAATTGTACACACACTTTGACCAGCAATTAAAAATACAATTTTCAATGATATAGACATGCTAAGCTCGGTCAGTGGAGAACATTGGACACTGAATCCACCGACAATGCAAATGGTAATATCTCAAATTCCAGAGACTCTCATCACAACGATGTAATCACTGGTGACCTTCGAGTTATGAAAGATAAAGTTATTTCTAAAGGACCAAACAAAGATAAATAAGATTGATTAACTTGGAAAACAATGTTGAGTTATTAAAACAGGATAATACATTATACATTTATTATATATATATATATTCAATGGATTGTGTCACAAATATGCAACCATGGTATTGATCCAAATGCATTCCAAATATGGAGAGAGAAAGTACAGAACTAAACATCTCCTACTTATAAAGGAATGTGTGTGTGTGTGTGTGTGTGTGTGTGTGTGTGTGTGTGTGTGTGTGTGTGTGTGTGTGTGTGGTGTGTGTTGTGTGTGTGTTAAACTCAGAAACCTTTCGACAGAGACCCATGTAATACCTATCTGGAGTGAGACCCGTGTAATACCTCTATGGCAGTGGGACTCTGTTGACCTCTTCGTGAGTGAGACACTGTAAACCTCTATAAAATAAGACACATGTATACTTCTGTTGAAGTGAGACCTTTATGGAATTGACATCTGTGTAATACGTGTAATACCTCTGTGGATAATTCTCAGATCAGAGAATATATTATGTTGACTAATACTTTTTCCTAGAAGGTCACTCCTCCCTGGGGTATGGCTGGGGGTGGGGGGGGAGGGGGGAGGGGTGCAACTTTACTTCGATTTTAAGTAATTTCAGTGTGTACAAGAACACAACACACAATCTCGAGATGAAAGGAAACATATTTTATGCAGGGCACACTCTCTTATGAGAGAAGGCTACTTTGAAACTGTCTCCAATCGACTGACAGCATTTCAAATATTGTTAGATTATGAAAGTAACTTGTTGAAACCCGCAAACCTCAAAGTTAAAAATAAAGGAGGAATCCTAAGACAGAAAGTCTGATAATAACAAAATCCATGCTGAATAGCCCCATACAGTTCAAAACACATCTAAAGTGACTATCATGAGAAATATAGTATGTGATTCTGTCAATTGGATAGGCCTCTAATAATAAAGCACTTACTTGCAAGCATTTCTATAATCAAGTTATTTTCGATGAAATTGGTGTATTAAAAATAAGGACATAGTCCATATATACTGAAGCTAAAAAGATTGTTGATAAGCATATCCATTACCCTGAGAGCAATAAAATATGACTAAATGAAACACAAGGAAACCCCCCATCCATGTCCTGCATCCTTAAAATGCATAAAATCATTGCAAGATGAGATTTATTATTGCAGCAAAAGACCCTGGTGTGAAGGCACTGGAATAAAGTGTGACAGCAGCAATTAAACTAGCTTATCAATGCAGATAAAATTATAATAACAAATCAAAATTCTACTCTGGGATTAACGATGTTGGATAATAGATATCTCAGAACATATAATTACTCAGTTGAACAAAAGCTAAATGTTTATCCACATTCTTCTTATCCAACACAGCACAGAAGGATTTCTCATGAAAAGCTGGCTGGAAAGTTAATCAGGTGGTTGGCAAAGCATTTCATGAAGGTCATAAAAGGCATCATTACAGTCTATAACGTGAAGGGCACCTGGTAGAGCGCATACCTCCGCCATGCAATTCAATTCCTGATCCAGGAGAACATATCAGGCCCAATACCTTTTTGAACAAGAAAAAGAGCAATCAGAGATTGCAGACCCTCACCAGGACTTCTTTTGAGTGATGTACTTTTGTAGGTTTTAGGGCAAATCTAATATGGCTGCCAAACCATGTGATATCATGTGTGAACCTTTTGTTCCTCATGGGCAGGCGGTCATATGTGTAAAGTTTTGCCTCGATTTGTTCAGGCACTTTAGAGAAGATTTTTAAAGGTTTTAAAAAAACAAAACAATATGGCTTCCGAATCACGTGACCCATGACAGCATGAATTAATTTTTCTGTGGACCATTTTATCCCGAGATGACCTTCAAAATTTTCATACTGATCGGATGTGGCATTCTACTTATGCAATTATGACGTCATAATGAGGGCACCTATGACGTCATAAAAGTCACACTCATTCCCCATGAGGGGTACTTGCTATATGCAGTTTGAATATTTTCCTTGGTATGGTTTCAGAGATACAGAGGTCCAAAGTTTTTCCATTTTTCCAATATAGCTGCCACAGCACGTGACATATGACGTCATAATTATCAGAAGAACATTCTAAATGAGTAGTCGCAGCAATAGTGAAAATTTCGTCTCAATCCGACAAGCGGTTGTAGAGAAAAACATGAAAGTTCTGTGCAGACAAACAAACAGACAGATAAACAAACAAACAAACAGACAAACAGACAAACGAACCCAAATGCAATACCCTTACCCCTGGCGAGGGTAAATATCATGTTCTACTGCATATCGTTTTGGCCCCATCTCTCAATGGTGAAGAATCACTTTAAGAATGAAATAATTCTCGTATCCGGATCGGCATCTTCACCAACATCAAATCAATTCGTCCTAGCCACCCATCCAACGTGTCCACTAAGTATCGTCCAAATCCGTCCACAACTTTTTGAGATATCATGCTATATATCGGTTTAGCCCAATCTCTCAATGGTGAAGAATCAACTAAAAAATCCGAGTAGTCGGATCCGGATCCGGATCTTCACCAAAATCTAATCAGTTGGTCCTTGTCACACAATTAACCTGCCCACCAAATTTTATCTGAATCCGTCGACAACTTTTTGAGGTATCGTGCTATATATAGTTTTTGGCCTGATCTCTCATTCATGAAGAATCACTGAAAAAAGTTATCAGATGCGAATCCGGATTCGGATCTTCACCAAAATTGAATAAATTCTTTCTTGTCAAACACCCAACATGCCCACCAAGTTTTGTCTGAATCCGTCTACAACTTTTTCAGATATTGTGCTCCATATCGGTTTTGACCCTATCTCTTCATGGTGAAGAATCACATTAAAATCTAGTAGTCGGATCCGGATCCGGATCTTCACCAAAATCTAATCACTTCATCCTTGTCATACACCCACACCCAACCCGCCCACCAAATTTCATCTGGATCCGTCCAAAACTTCATGATATTTCCTGCACACAAACAACAAGCAGTCATAGACTGGTACTTACGAAATCGTCACTTGACCTCTGACCTTGTCTAATAAAAGCTGTCTCTAGAGAAGTAGCGACGCAAACCAGAAGTTTCTACGATGATTCTGTACCAACCATCAAAAATCGAATGTTTGACCTCACTGTGACCTTGACCTTTGACCGATTTTGACCAAAATCTAATCAGCACTAGCCATCACCCTCCTGAATCACGTGGTGTAATTTGACATTGGTAGCTTCTTCCGTTCTCGTTATCATGCCTACAAACAAACACACAAACACACAAACAAACAAACACACAAACAGAGGACGGAAGTCATCAATATACTAACGAAATCTTTAGATTTCGTAAGTAACAAACAGACAGACAAGCCGGTAGGCGGCGATGGGTCGCCGAGCATGGAAACTATAAGATACAGAGCAAAATGGATGTCATATAGCGGATAGGGAATCACCTTAAGATTATGCATATCAAATCTCATCCAGTTCCATCTACTGATAATTACTACTCGGTATCCATTTATCATACTATTATCATACTAACAGCTTGGCCCATGATTGTATCCATTTGAATGAAAAGTACCGAAAATGCGGTTTGAAATCGGAAATCCCCAAAGTTCGAGGTGTGCTGTGGGTGAACAAAGATCTAAATCGAAAATCCGGCTCGATTATTTGTGCACAATGTATTCCAGACGATTAGTTGTGAATTTTCATGACCATCCGACCATAACCCTAGGAGGAGTAGCATTTTGCGCGAAGGCACCTCCAGCTCTCGCATATTATCGATTTTTGCACTAATTGACCTTTGACCCCTGACCTAAGCGAAATCGGTCAATATGTCCTGAGGCAAAGTTGTATACTCATTGAGTACCATGAACCTGCAAAGTTTCATTCGTATCGATGCACTCACCTGGTCGCTAGGTTGCCTTCAATTTTCGCCAATTTCGCGCATACCCTAATTGTAGGGGGCGCTGCGGGTAAAGTATTCCATATATCACAAAAACCAGAATATATTTGATAGAGCATCACCTGTAGATCATTCGTGCCAAATTTCATAACCCTACGTGGGATAATGGCTTTCGGAATTGATTTGCGTGAACGGTACCTATTTTGAAGGTTTTTCCGATGTTGCTAGGGACCAAAGCGTCTCTGCAACCATCACAATTTACAAACACATGGGTCAATAAGATGTACCTACCACCCGAGTTTGGTCAAAATTGGCCCACGTTTACTACCATTATGCTGATGACAAACGAACAAACATCCAAACAAACATCCAACAACAGACAGAATTACTGACAATAAGGGTCACCTATTTCGGCGACCAACAGAAAGGGATGAAACATAACCTCCTCACCTTCGGTGGTGGAGGTAGTTATCATATTCGGATCCAGATTCGATCTTCACCAAAATTGAATCAATTTCTTCCTTGTCACACACCCAACATACCCACCAAGTTTCGGCTGAATCCATCCACAACCTTTTGAGATATCCTGCACACAGAAGACAGACAGACAGAGAGGGGTGAAAACATAACCTACTTCACCTTCGGTGTGGATTTAATCAGTCTGCATGAGGGAGATGGAATCCAAAAGTTACAACATACAATTTTTCAAAGAACAATAAATAACAACAGATCGTGGTGTATGGTCATTGGCTTCGTGGTGTAATGGAGTTTCCACTCTGACTCTGGAGAGTCAGAGGTTTGAACCCTGCCGAGTCAGACCAGAGTTTTAAAATGGTACGTGCTGCTTCCTTGAAGATGTTCAGCATTTAAAAATGTCAGAACATGGACAAAACACCAAATGTTGGCAACTGTAGTGCACGTTGTGATGGGTCTAATGGCCTCCTCTTGCATTGAACTTGCTTGTCATGGAACATGAAAACAATGACTGCATTAAGTTTGTGAATGAGAATGGCAACTTTAAAACCAGTCAAAACATTCAACAAATGGAATTCCGATGGGATCTGATCTCGCAGCATTTTTTTTCCAACCTATTTTTTGACCATATGTAGAATCTGATTGGCTTCATAACAAAAGTATAATCCAATTATTCACGTCGGTCGATTATTAGCAGTGAATGATGGGCATACTTTTAACATTTAATTGCTATGAAGGGATGTATCAAAAAAAATTAGTTATTTCAAAAGTGAATACATGCATGTCTTCAGATAGTGTCCTTTTTTTTCTTTTAGACCTGGAGTTCTTTATTTTTTTTAGACGTGGAAGTCTCTATAAAGACATAAGTTAGTTTAAACAAAGCTGTGTGATAAAAGAGACGTGTCTCCATTGCAATAGTCAGAATATCCTTTGCAAACACTAATATTCCAAAGAAATGGATACTGGATTCAATGTTGGATGATTCATCAGAATAGTTCATATGAGAAAACTTCAGGTGGTGTGATAATATAACCAACCTCAAAAATGATTGATACCAATGAAAAGACAAGAAACCGAAAATATTATATATAATATATATGTTGAAATGTCCGATTGTTTAAACTTCAAGTGACAGCAATGAGAATTAATTAAGTTTAACGTGCCACTTACACAAATTTTTAATCAGATTTTTGACTTACGTATATAATGGAATTGTATTTAATTGTGCTTATTATTTTGTTCATCCAAAGAAGATCTGAGTTTACTGCGATTACTCAGCATTTCCCAAGAAGGCCACTTGCAGGGACCTCTGGTGTACTCCAACAGTGAGGATGGAATTCAGCTCAGTGATTGTACAAATAATATTGTTGCGGTTATGCAAAACTGCCGCTCCCATGGCAAATGCACACAACATGTAGCGGTCCTGAGATAGTTAATACCTCCACCACCGAAGGTGAAGGAGGTTATGTTTTCACCCCTCTCTGTCTGTTTGTCGACTACAGGTCAAAAATTTAAACTGATCTTCACGACACTTCACCACATGGTAGAGTTTGTCAGAAGGAAGACCAATTATTTTGAGGTCGACATCAACCAAAAGGTCAACATAGGCCCAAGGTCAACAACTAAGGTGGTATTTCGAAAATCCTCAATTTTCATCCATTCGCTTGAAATTTGAAGAGGATTTACATTTCAAGTCACTGATTCAACAAGCCAATCATTTTTGAGGTCAACATCGACCAAAAGGTCAACAACTTTGGTGTGTTCTAAAATCCTCAATTTTCATCCGATTCATTTGGAAATTGAAGAGGATTTTTTATTTCGGGTCATTGAATTCAACCAGCAAATTATATTTTTTGAGGTCATCTTCGGCCAAAGGTCAACGTAGGTCGAATTTCTATAATTGTCAATTTCATCCGATTTGCTTGAAATTTGAAGAGAGTCACATATTGGTCATTTGATTCAAACACCAATTACATTTGAGGTCAATTTGCTTGATGTGTTTTGCAAGTATCATGTTCTGCAGGAAGTCTTCTTCTTGTTTGTTTGTTTGTGTGCAGGATATCTCAAAAAGTTGAGGATGGATCCAAATGAAATCTTGTGGATCGGTTGGGTGTGAGCAAGGACGAAATGGTTATATTTTGGTGAAGATCAAATTCGGATCCGGATCTGATAATTTTTTTAGTGATTCTTCACCATTGAGAGAAAGGGAGAAACTAATATATAGGTGATATCTCAAAAAGTTGTAATGTATTTGGATGAAACTTGGTTGACAGGTTGGGTGTGTGCAACGACAAACTGATCCAATTTTGGGGAAGATCCGAATCCAGATCTGGATACGAGGATTATTTAATTTTTGAAGTGATTCTTCAACATTGAGAGATAGGGCCCAAAACGATATAGTACTGTATTGGCAGGATATCTCAAAAAGTTGTAATGGGCCCAATATGTTCTCACAGATCAGGCATTGCGTGGTGGAGGTATGCACTCTTCCGAGTGCCCTTCTAGTTTCATTAGTCTCCATTTTTAGAAAGCCCTTCCCTTATATCTAGTGGGTTGATGGGGCAAAATGCGTTGCGAGGGCTTTCAGTTAGGTCTTTAATTCAATTTGCTATTCCTTTATTTGATTTACTTTACTTTACACACATGACCTCTCCTTCACGCATCCATGCATGCTGCAGCAAGACCACACAGCAACGGTCTCATTAGCATTTGCACCAGAAACCCGTTCAAACTGCGCACCATTCCCCAACAGACATTTCATTTCAACCTTATCCATACTGAACCACAATGCTACAACCTTCATACAACCACCACAACGCCTTCCTAAAAATCCCCACAATAACCGATGCTCAACCTCCTCACCACAACTCCCAAATGCTTCAACCTTCTCACCACAAACACCACAACATTTCAGTCACCTCACCATGGGGCGGCAAAGCATCGCTACCACGTCGGCATCCCAGATACTCACCACTGTCCTTTAGGGATGTCAGGAACAAAGGACGTTACCCACCATAATGGATGCTGAGGTCGGAACAGATTGGCATGTAGTGCAGAACACAGGTATGCAATGGGGTCCGTTTAATGTCATCTGAGTAACCCTGGCAATTCGCTCAATAGTGACTCTCATTTAGAGCCCAGCACATATTCGTGGCCAGAGATTACTCTCAAAAACCCGCACCTCATGTTAATCTCAGAGCTCCATTGCATGGCCTAGTTCGGGGTGAATGAGGTCATTTTCAGCTTTGGAGAATCGCGGGTGGGGCTACTTCTTGGGAGGCATCTCTGAACCATTGAGAGCACTGGAAAATGCTTACAGAGCATTTTGATCCACTTCTAGGCTCTTCCTTCACACAGCCTTGATTTAATAGCTGTGACAAGATCATTCAGTATGCACTCTATAATCCGCAGTCTACAATCCACAATGTACGATCCAGAGTCTTGGTTTGTGCTCCAGCCAGTCAGCTCCCTGCCGCAGTCATCCACGAGAGGTCGAAGGGTCTTCTCCTGGGTGTGAGGCAACTACTTCTGAGCGAGAGGGTCCAGACCTGTGACAGCAGTGCGAGGAAAGGAGATCGTTGAGTGGGCAGGCCACCAGACTGATAAATAATAGACTCAATGAAGACACATACTGACTTTCTCACATGCCACTTTTAGATGTCTTCTCACATGTTCTGTCTTTCCAATCTACTGTCTCGTCTGCTGTGAATACAAAAACTAAAAGAGCAACTGCAGATATGCACCACTTCATTCTTCCTCTTCTGCATTACACCTCATTTATCACTTCCTCACCCACTGTAAACACCCCGTTTGCTTCCCTCCTCCCCCCTCCCGAAGTGACTAGGTTGCATTGGTCTGTTGACCACGCCAGGTTCAAAGAGTGCCCACACCTCAAATTCTCTCTCTCTCTCTCTCTCTCTCTCTCTCTCTCTCTCTCTCTCTCTCTCTCTACTATCTGATTCCTCAGGCGTGTGTCTGATGGTGCCTGTAATGTTTGCATAAGATTGTAGAACTTTTTATCGGATTAGCGATGCACTGTGTCTTCTTTTGGAAATATTTGCATTTCTTTTGCTGCACCTCATGAATCATTGCTTTCCCCACTGTACATATTGCTTTTGTAATAAAACCTCTTATTGTTCACATGTCAATCCTCGCCCTCAGTTTATAAATAAATTCCTTGTATTATAAATTTGCCAGCTCGTTCTGTGTTTCCTCCATTGGTCCAGCATTGTCCGCACGTAGTTAGCCAGGAAGTTCTCCCCCACTAATTGGCTCTTATTAGCCGGTGCGTACTTGGCAGCTTCACTCAGCTGCACCTGATACGGTAAGTTAATACAAGTACGCATCGAGGGCCCAAGACTTGGTGTGGCCATCCGCACGTAGATATATGTGAGGTAGTGTAACTCTGCAGGTTTGGCAGTGCCAATTGGCTTTTGTGGTTGCCTAGCAACCCACCAGCGTATGGAGTTATCTCTGCCTGGCAAGCCTCAGGATTGAGTGTTCGGGAGGGACCCAAGTGCTTCCTGAGTGGCAAGCCTCGAAACACGGATCCACAACAGTTTGGTGTCAGTAGTGACATTCAGTCCTGGGGGTGATGACCGCATCCCCAAAATTATAAAGAGCAGTTAGGGTGAAAATTTTAGTTAATTGCTTGTGCGGGCTATGGCAGACCAAGACGGGCTAGTCCAGGTGGGCATAGAATGAAATGGAAATGGTAGAGGAACGGTGGTCCAAGAGGGCAGTATGGAGGAAGGTATTTCTTGGGGGAGTATTCAGTCGGGTCACGGCAGAAACACTGGTGATGCTGGAGGGCCTCCACCCCCAAACTTGTGTCCCAGAAAATATGGTGCTCCCTCTGGAGTCCACACCCCTGAATAGCAGGGCATTTATATGGCCACCAACGCCATCAGAAATGGACCGATTTCATTATGATGAATCAGATGATGGCTGCAATGAGAGGCAGGGCAAAATGTGTTGAGTGCTGACATGAGGGGTGATGGGCAACGGCATGAAGGCAGGGCAGCAAAGGATGAAGCAGGGCTGGCAGAGGTATGGAATGAGGGCCAAGGCTGATGCAAGGGCATTGAGCCATGGAATAAGAGGATGAGCATTGAGTGAAGGCTGATATGGAGGTGATGGGCCAGGAGATGACGATGAGGATCGAGCAGTGTGAGGGAATGAGCGAGGTAAAGAGAGTGTGGACTCTCTCAGCACCTTTGTCTGGGAAAAAACTGTAAATTCTGTATGAGACATGAGGACAGGGACTAATTGGCAGACTCGTCTAGAAGATCCTAGTCTGTGCAGCCTGGGTGGTATGGCCAGTTTTGCCATGAACTGCAGAAAACGAATTTGGAACTTTGGTTTGGAGCACGCCCAGCAGGAAGACCATGCTGGGGCCAGTGTGCAAGTGGAACCGGGTGGATAAGAGACCCTGTGAGAAGTCACCCCCCCCCTCCAGAGCACAAACAAGGCATACTGGGTTCAATGGAAACCTGGCAATGAGAGACATCTTGTGTCGCATGGTGATATATCTTCTCTCTGG
>CM068958.1:70447164-70462884 GCA_035128595.1 Eptatretus atami | reverse complement strand
TTCCAATCATCAATTTGGATTCAGACCAGGTCACTCTAACCTGGAGATGCTGCTTCTGCTCTCCCAACAAGTGATGGAGGTCCTCAATGCCAGAGATGAAATCAGAGCCAGATCCCTCGACATATCGTGTGCTTTTGACTCAGTCTGGCACCCTGCCCTGCTCAACAAACTCTCTTCCTATGGTATCCAAGGCCATCTCCACTCATGGCTCACAGACTTCCTCTCCTGTCACAGTCAACATGTGGCCCTTAATGGAGTTCTCTCACCCCCTCTTCCTGTCCAGGGTGGAGTTCCTCAAGGCAGGGTTCTGGAACCAATGCTTTTTTCTGGTTTTCATCAACGATCTCTCCGACTCCTTGGAAAATCCCCTTTATCTCTTTTCTGATGACTGTGACGTCATGGCTAATCTGAAGAATAAGAAGATTTGGACTTTTAATTGCACATTTACCTACTTTATATTCTGGGAATCAGAAAAAGACATCATATCTATTTTGTGGGGTATCAAGGGATAGATTAGCGTCGAGGTGGTCTGAGAGTTTGGGTTCCCCTTTAACCTCGGTGCATGCAATGATGCATCAGCAGCCAACACCCAGCATATGAAACATCAGGGTGACAGTTTTTCCGCTGAGTCAATATTCAATCATTGTGTTTGTTATTGATTTTTAGTTTAATGATCATGATTAACTTTCTTTGACCATCAAACCTCACACATCAGGCAGTATTGCTGTGTATTGAATAATGTTTCCATTTCAGAAAATGATTTGCACATGTCAGCACGGATAGTCATCACGAGACTTGAAACTTAATGCATTTTCTTTGTCTCACTGGAAAGCACTCATTGAAGTGCAAGGTCGAGAATAATACATAGGGGGGAGGTGCGGTTGGTGCGAGATGGAATGGGAGGAAGGTGGTGTGGAGGAGGTGGATGGCCAGGTTGGAGAGTAGCTTGGTCAAGCATCATTCAGTATCCATTGTTGGCACAGAGCGATTAAAGAAACAACATCCCGAAAAGTTTTATTACAGTGGTAAGTGAGTAGGGATTTAAACATAATAACTTCCCAAATTGGGGGAATGATGTTTACATGAAGGAGAGAACTGAATTTCCTTTTTATTGAGGAAAATCCGATGGGTGGAATCTTCAAAATATATTGACTATTAGCTGATTGGGATTTGCACAGGACACACCACCCTCCCTCCTCGTATGCACCTTCTCGCCCACAAATCCCCACCTGTGTGTATAGAATAAATACGTATGGCGTTGTCCAGCACACCAGCACACAGTGCCTTACTTTTGCAGGATATTTAATCTCCACAGACTAAATGCATACAGGACAGCCACCCCAGCTCTTTGTATCTTGATCTGTACCTTATTGCACTTCGGTGAAAACAAACACAGATGACATTTCGTTCAAAGCAAGCAATAAGAACCTTTATTTTCAAAGGAAGTAATCGGAAGGCTTATGGTGGAAGCTAAATTAAATAGAAGGCAGGACATTATGAAGCACGAGTGTACTTTTACATCAATTACAAGGACAATCGCAAACACATCTGCAAACGAGAAGGGCACTAGACCGGGCGCATACATCCACCAGGCTGATTAGTTTACGTTTTGTATACCACTGATAGACCGGGTCTGGATTCAGACCTGAACTAAAATTTAATTGGCTTGTCCTTGTCACCTAACTAAACTCATCCACCAAGTTTTGTCCGAATCCGTGCACAAATTTTTTCAGATATCGTGCTCCATATTGTTTTTGGCCCGATCTCTCAATGGTGAATATAATCAATTAAAAATTCTAGTAACCGGATCCGGATCCGGATCTTCACCAAAATCTAATCAATTCGTCCTTGTCGAGCGAGCACGGCCATATCGTGTGCCATCTGCATAGTGTTTCGTCGCTAATCCGTCATAACTTTTTGAGAGATATCCTGTTACTAGACAGGAGAGACAGACTTAAACAGGGTGAAAACATATACCTCTGCCCACCTTTGTCCGATGGAGTAAATCAATGCATATGTGGCAAAAACTGACCATAAGACAGTAAATATTCTATATATGGACGCAAGTGTATGTGATTATGTCTGTAGGTTATGAGTGTATGTAATGTATTGGAGGTAAAATATGAATGTATTGTGGATGGCATGTATGTATGGTTATGGAGGTAGCGAATATGAATGTATGTAGTAATGTATGTTGGAGGTGCAATATGATAGTATGTATGTAATGGTAATGGAGGTACAATATGAAAGGTATGTATGTAAGTGTATGTAGGGTACAATATAATGTATGTATGTATGTATGTATTGTGTACAGATATGAGATGCATGTTGTATTGAGTATGTTTATTGTAGTGGTGTTTGTAGTGTTTATGTATGGGAGGTATAATAGAAGTATGTATTGTATGTATAGTATGGAGGTGCAATAGAAATGTAATGTATGATGTATTGAGTATGGTATGTAATGGTAGGTACCATATATGAATGTATGGTATGTATGTGATGTAATTGTTTGTAATGTATGAATGTGAGGTAGAATATGAATTGTATGTATGTAGGTATGTATGTATAGGAGGTGCCAATTGAATTATGTGATGTATGTATGTGGATAATGGAGGTACAAGTATAATCGTATTTGATGTATGTATGTAGGTTAGCAATATGAATGTATGTGTGTATGTATGTATGGAGGTACAATATGAATGTATGGTATGGGTAATGTATGGAGGTAGCAATAGAATGGTATGGTATGTTTATGTATGTATGTATGGAGGTACAATATGAATGTATGTATGTTATGTATGTATGTATAGTGGTACAATATGAATGTATGTATGTATGTATGTATGTATGGTATCAAAGTGAATGTATGTATGTATTGTATGTATGTATGTATGGAGGTATAATATGATATGTATGTATGTATGTAGTATGGAGGTGCAATTAATTGGTATGTATGTATGTATGTAGTTGGAGGTGCAATATGAATGTATGTATGTATGTATGTATGTTAGTGTTGATGTATGGGAGGCAATATGAATTATGTATGTATGTATGTATGTATGAGGTACAATATAATGTATGTATGTATGTATGTATGTATAGTATGGTATGAAGGAGGTACAATGAATGATGTATGTTGATGTATGTATGTAGTGTAACAGTAGTATGAAGGTAAAGTGTATTGTATGTATGTATGTATGTATGATGGAGGTACAATATGAATGATGGTATGTATGTATATGGGTAGGTACAAATGATATGAATGGGTATGTTATGTGAAATGGTAGATGTAGGTATGTAGGTGAATGTGCAATATGAATGTATGTATGTATGTATGGTATGTAGAGGTACAATATGAATGTATGTATGTATGTATGTGATGTAGTATAATTAGATGTATGTTATGTATGTATGTATGGTAGTGGAGGTAAATATGAATGTATGTATGAGAGTATGTATGTTGTATGGTATGAGTAGAGATATGAATGTATGTTATGTATGTATTGTTAGGAGGGGCAATATGAATGTATGTATGTAGTGTATTGTATGTATGAGGTACATATGAGAAGATTATGTATCGTATGTATGTATAGTTGTAGTGATGAATGGAGGGTAAGAATATGAATGTATGTATGTATGTAGTATGTATGAGTGGTAGGTTAGCAATTGTACATGTATGTATGGTATGTAATGTATGTATTTGTATGTTATGAATGAGGTCAGATATGAATGTAAGTATGTAGTGGTATGGTATGTATGGAGGTCAGATATGGAATGTATGTATGTATGTATGTATGTATGGAGGTGCAATATGAATGTATGTATGTATGTATGTATGTTGATGGAGGTACAATAGTGAATGTATGTATGTATGTATGTAGTATTAGGTACATATATGAATGTATGTATGTATGGTATGTAGGTGTATGCGAGTAATATAGGAAGTATGTATGTATGTATGGAGGTAAATATGAATGTATGTATGTATGTATGTATGGATGTATTGTAGTACATATAATGTATGATAATGTATGTATGTGGAGGTACAAATATGAATGGGTATGTAATGTATGGTATGTATGTATGGAGGTACATATATGGAATGTATGTATGTATGTATGTAGGAGGAAATATGAATGTATGTAGTGTATGTTATGTATGTATTATGTATAGTATGGTAAATATGAATGTATGTATGTATTATGTATGTATGGAGGTACATATGAATGTATGTAGTATGTATGGAGGTACATGGATTATGATGTATGTATGTATGTATGATGGTATTGTAGGTAGATATTATGTAGTATGTATGTAAGTCGTATGTATGTAGTCATGATGATGGTAGTATGTATGTAATGTATGTATGTATGTATGTAGGTACAATATGAATGTATGTATGTATATGTATGTATGTATGTAAATGGGAGGTAATATGAATGTAATTGTATAGTATGTAATGTAGCACAATATGAATGTATGGTATGTATGGTATGTATGGTATGGAGTATATGTGAGTATGAATGTGTAGTATGTATGGATTGTATGAATGTATGTATGTATGGAGTATGTATATGAGTATAAATGAATGTAGTATGTATGATGTATGGTATGTTAGGAGTAGGGTATGAGGTATATAGTGAATGTATGTATGTATGTATGTATGTAGGGGTAAGATATGAATGTATGTATGGAATGTATGTATGATACTAATGTAGGAATGAGTGTATGTGAATGAGTATTATGAATGTATGTATGTATGTAGTGTATGTATGGGTAATTGAATGTATGTATGTGTGGTATGTATTTTGAAATGGTAGGATGTATGTATGTATGTATGTAGGGTATAATATGAATGTAGTATGTATGTAGTATGTAGGACGGTGTATGAATGTATGTATGTATGTATGTTAGTATGTATGGAGGTATAGATATGTTAATGTATGTAAGTATGTATGTACTGATGTGTATGTATGTATGTATGATGGAGGTTTACGATATGAATGTGATGTAAATCTATGGGAATGTTGTATGTAGTTATGTATGTAGTATTGTATAATCTGGCTCGTCACGCGCATTGGTTGAAACAGGCGACTTGACTCACTCACACAATTGTAACCTGAAAATACTTAATCGCGGAAGTGCCCAGAGGACCCAAAAGAACTATCCCCACCCCAGGAACCAAATACCCAAAATGACCTCAAGGCCCCGACGGACCCAAAACAACCCCGTGGCCCCAAATAAACCGAGACCCAAAGACCATATGATCCCGGAGGGAGCGTCAGATAAGGTCCGCAATAGGTATCTGAAGACGTCTCAAAAGACCTGAGAAGACCCAAAATAGCTGCTCATGGACGCAAAATGACCGCAGATGAACGAAAATATCTCCCAAAGCCGCATTAAGTAGTGACCTCTAAGAGGACTCAGAGACGACAAAAGTGTTTTGGAGTGGTGTTTGTTGTGGTTGTGTTGTGGTTTGTGGTGTTGTAGGTTTTTTGGTGTGTGTGTGATTGCTGATTATGTAGGGTGTTGGTGTTGAGGGATTGGATGTGTATGAGTTGTTTGTGTTACCGTGTAGTAGGTGGGTGTTCTGTGGGATGCGGGTTTGGTGTAGTTGTGGTGTGGTTTGTGAGAGGGTGTGTTGGTGGTACTAAGGAGGTGTAAGTGACTTATAGTGTTTGTGTGTGATGTGAGGGAGGGCGTTGTGTGTTGTATGGTGTATGATGGTGGTAGTGTAGTGTATAAAGTAGAATGGAGTCGTGAGTTGTGTGGTGATTTGGACCCAGAAGAACCTGAAGACCCAAAATATCCCAAATACCCCAAAGACTGAAAGACTCAAAATACTCCGAGGACGCAAAAGACCCAGAAGACGCAAAAATACCCCAAGACTATTAAAGACCTCAAAGACCCATAAGACCTAAATGACCCTAAAGACCCAAAAAGACCACGAAGACCCTCAGTGACCCAGAAGAACCCGAAGACCCTAAAGAATCCAAATTACACCAAAATGCCCCGAAGACCCTTAAAAACCCAAAAGATCCCGAAGACCCAAAAGACACCCAAATACCAACAAGACCCCAAAGACACTTAAAGATCTCAAAGACCCAAAGGCCCTGAAGATCCACAAGACACAAAAGACCCCGAGAAACTAAAACATCGAAAAGACTGCTAGGACCAGAAGACCCAAAACAACACACACACACACACACACACACACAACACACACACACACACACACACACACACACACACACACACACACACACACACACACACACACACACACACACATTCCAAAGTCATCAACGCCCCCTCCCCAACTCGGTCCTCTCTCTGCCCCACCCCCAACCACACCCAAACTCAGTGTTCCCTCTACCCCTCTGCCTTTATTCAAATCGTCAAACACTCTCCCAACCCAAATTCAACGCCCCTCCCCCTCAAAAGCCTCAAACCCTCCATCCCAACTCGATCTCCTCTCTGCCTCCCTCCCCCAACCCAACTCTGTCATCTCTCCCCTTTTCTTCTTCAAGTCCTCAACTGCCCCAAACCCAAATACTCAACTCCCCTCCCAACCCCAAGTCCCTCAATCCCCCACCTTCCGAGCTTTTCAATCTCCCTCTTCCAACTCCACACACCACCACTCCCAACCCCCCATCCTATCCTCCCCATTTCTTCCCATTCTTCACAACGTTACAGGGGGAACTTTGGCACGTGAGGAGGCCATTCCGCCGATCATGCCTGCGTTGTTCCTGTCCCCTTTGTTGAGAACAATGTCAAAAGTAAATAAAGACTGGACGTTAAATTCACAATTACTTCCCCCTTTCTTTCCTTATCCTTACTTCCTTACTGTAATTCATGGACCGGTACTTGTGTGTTTGTTTGTTCGTTTGTCATACTACTCCTCCTTCAGTTCTGGGCCGATTACATCCAGACTTGCTACATTGTATCAGTATGACCCCAATTAATGTATCGGGGTGTTTTTATCTTTGCCACTGGTCTTGAGGGGATGTGGGTGGGACGCAAATTCTCCATGTAAATGTGTATCATGAAGCGCCACCTCCAGGTTTTCCCTGCTTTACAAGTCTCCACCATTTACAGTGCAGTATTCCTGTCCCCACGTTTTCCAGTTCAGTGAGGGGTTTAGAATTATAAGCAGTAGGTATGTTGTTTTTGCTTCTTGCACGAACCCGGGTTATTTTTTTGGCTTTTACAGAGCCGTAACTTGCCTATACACCGTCCAAATAAAGTATGCATCAGAAGAATGTGTTGCATGCTTGGAACAAGATCGCCGGTAGGGCAGGTACTCCACGAGTAATGATAATAATAACAACAACAACAACAACTAGATATCTGTGATCCCAAAACGATCGCCAAGGTTAAGCTCCCCCCACCCCCTTGGCGATCATTCACGACTTACCCTTGGCCCGTGATCAAATGATGGCCATTCTTTTTGAACCACTACATGACCTTGAACTTCAACATTTAGGGATAGAGTGTATAAGAAGAAAATGTGTCCCCATCAAGAATATATCCATAAATCTTACCACCATGAAAATTGGAGGGAAATTCGAATTATTCAAGTTATGATGAAAAGGTGTTTTTTTGTTAATTGGGTCACAATCCTAAAAAACGTCGGTCAAGAACAGCAAAACAAATATCAGGTACACAACTTCAGTGCAAGTACATTATTATGACAAGTAAGAAAAACATTTTAAAACAAGAAAAAGAACAATCAGAGATTGCAGACCCTCACCACGACTTTTGTGTAGCGTTTGTGGAGTGTTTTTTGTGTGGTGATTGTGTACTGGTGTTATGTAATTAATAATAGACATAACTAGAACTGCCACTTTATAACTGCTGTCGGTGATGACCGGATACCAAGATGTCCCACTTTGATGCGACCCCGCTTTGAACAGATACTTGACCCTGACCCATGACGTTTTTGATTAATCAATTGAATTCAGAATGGGATTAAAATAAATTCAATTCATATCAAATGGAAGAACAAATAGGTACAGTTCTGTATTGGAGTCATCAGAAGGAACTCAAGCAAGCAAAAAGCAAAGATGAAGTCATCAGGAGGAACCTGGATAGGATTTGGGTTTCGTCTCCGACTCCACCATTAAACCCATCCAAGCACAGCCAAGTGAGCCTTATGCAAAAAAATTAACAAATAGGACAACTGGACCTGCAGTTTATCTGGGCCCTGGCCTAATGTTGCAACCCTAATTTTGGTAGAATTCTGACTGGTGGGCCTGATGAAGATTTTTGAAGGAATTTACATGATTTTCCAAAAAGTTTATGAAGTCCACCATTTTGACACACTTCCAGTCATGTGATCAGCATGACCTTGGCAATTTAACATCATGACATTGTCCTCATGTTGTAACCCAAATTTGGTAGCATTCTGACGGGTGGGTCTGGAGAAGATTTTTTTGAACAAGTCGGCCATTTTGGCACACTTCCGGTCACGTGATCTATAGGACTTCTGCAATATAATTAACATCCCTACCCTAGCCTAATGTTGCAACCCAAATTTGGTAGCACTCTGACTGGTGGGTCTGGAGAAGAAGATTTTGGAAGAATTTGCGTGACTGCCAGACACATTTCCAGTCACGTGATCAGAATAGCCTCCCTTCCGGTCAGAAATTTGCGTGACTGCCACAGACACATTTCCAGTCACGTGATCAGAATAGCCTCCCTAATTTAACATCAGGACTCTATCTTAATGTTGTAACTTAAATTTGCTACTATTTTAACTGCTTGGTCCTGAGAAGAAGATGTTTGAAAGAATTTATGCGATTTTCCCAAAATTGAATAAGTTGGCCATTTTGACACACTTCTGGTCACATGATCAGAATGACCGGCAATTTAACATCCCTACCCTGCCTGGCCTAATGTTGTAACCAAAATTTGGTAGCATTTTGACTGGTGGGTCTGGAGAAGAAGATTTTTGAAGGAAATTACACGATTTTCCCAAAAATTGATTAAGTGGGCCATTTTCACACACTTCCGGTCACGTGATCAACATGTCCTTCACAATTTAACATCCCTATCCTAGCCTAATGTTGTGACCCATATTTGTAAGCATTCTGACTATTGGGTCTGGAGAAGAAATTTTTTGATGAAATTCACTCAGTCGGCCATTTTGACCTACTTAAAGTCATGTGACCGGAACATGCTTTGCAATTCCTGTTATAAGCCTGGAGAGGAGCATTTCTGCTAAATTTCAGCCGATTGGCATCACAGTTTGGCCAGAAAAGTCGAAAAAGGATACGGACGGACGAACGGCGCACAATGACAATACCTGATCTGGAATTCTAGATAAGCTAGAAATAAAAAAGAACCCAGATCAAAAAAATAATAATAATTCTGGCTGCCAGACCATACATCTGATCAGGTTCAAATTTAAAACATATTCTCCATCATGACTAAATCATAATTGTGAAGTTTCACATCGATCGATGAAGCGCTTCAAGGATACAAGGAAAACAGACACACGTGGAGGCCATTCAGCCCATCATGCCTGCGTGAACACCATACTAATTTATCAACAAGATACAAAAAGAAAATGCAAATTTTTCTATATTATTATATTTCAATCTTATTTTTTGTAGTTTTTGGGTTTTTTTTCTTCTTCCCCTCAGGGGAGGGGGCATGGGCTTGGTTAAAAAAACACAACATCAACCACACAACACCCCTTGACAAGATGAAGACTTCAAGAGAAATAACTAAAATTTTTTGGCTTAATCCAATTTAGCTGCCCTACCATGTGACATCAATTAATCATGAAAAAACTGATATCCCCAAGGCTTGGGGAACATTTGTGTGAAGATTTCCCTCAATCTGTTCAGCTGTTCTGGAGAAGATTTTTTTATAGGTTTGAGGGTAAATCCAATATGGCTGCCAAACCATGTAACCTATACCATCATTTGTGTAAACATTTTGTTCCTCATGGATAGGCGGTCATACGTGTAAAGTTTTGCCTCAATCTGTTCAGCTAGTTCAGAGAAGATTTTTGAAGGGTTTTTTAAAAATAAAAATACAAAATGGCTGCCGAATCACGACACCATTTTTTTCTGTGGAACAATATATTCCAAGTTGACCCTCAAAATTTTTCATACTGATTGGATGTCATGTTCTACATATGCAATTATGACATCATAACAAAGGCACCTATGACATCATTAAAAAAAATCACAATTATTCCACATGAGGAGTACTTGCCATGTGCCAAGTTTCAATTTTTCCCTTGGTGTGGTTTCAGAGATACAGAGGTTAAAAGTTTTTCCATTTTCCAATATGGCTGCCACACCACGTGACCCATGATGTCATCATTATCATTATAACATTCTATACGAGTCATTTCTCCTTTGGTGAAAATTTCATCTCAATACAACAAGCGGTTGTGGAAAAAAACACTAAAGTAAGTTCTCTGTGGACAAACAAACAAAGAAGAAAGATGTCATGAATAACACGATACTTGAGAAATCCATAAAACAAATTTGACCTCAAAAATAATTGGTGGTTGAATTCAATGACCAAATATGCAACACCTCTTCAAATCACAAATCAATCGGATGAAAATTGACAATTTTAGAAATTCGGCCTATGTTGACCTGATAAATAATTGGTGGTTGAATTCAGTAACCTGATATGCAAATCCTCTTCAAATTTCAAGTCAATTGGATAAAAATTGAGGATTTTAGAAATTCCAGCTAAGTTGTTGACCTTTGGCCTATGTTGACCTTTTGGCCGAGAATGACCTGAAAAATAATTGGTGGTTGAATTCAGTAACCTGATATGCAAATCCTCTTCAAATTTCAAGTCAAACGGATGAAAATTGAGAATTTTAGAAATGCGGCCTGTGTTGTCATTTTGGCCTATGTTGACCTAAAAATAATGGGTGGTTGAATTTAGTGACCTGAAATATAAATCCTCTTCCAATTTCAAGTCCATCAGTTGAAAATTGAGGATTTTAGAAATACCACCTTAGTTGTTGACCTTGAGCCTATGTTGACCTTTTGGTCGATGTTGACCTCAAAAATAATTGGATGTTTGAATTCAGTGACGTGAAATATAAATCCTCATCAAATTTCAAGTCAATCGGATGAAAATTGAGGATTTTATAAATACCACCTAGTTGTTGACCTTGGGCCTATGTTGACCTTTTCGTCAATGTTGACCTCAAAAATAATTGGATGTTTGAATTCAGTGACGTGAAATATAAATCCATCAAATTTCAAGTCAATCGGATGAAAATTGAGGATTTTAGAAATCTCACCAAAGTTGTTGACCTTTGGTCTTGTTGACCTTTTGACCTCAAAAACAATAGGTTTCTTGCTTATGACAAACTGTATCATGTGGTGAAGATTCATGAAGACCAGTTTAAAATTGTCACCTGCAGGCGAGAAACAGACAAACAGACAGACAAACACAATAACAAAATCGACTGACCAATATACCTGAAAAATCTTCGATTTTGCAAGTAACAAACGGACCCAAATGCAATACCCTCTCCTCTGGTGAGGGTAAAAATGCAAAAGGATGTGGGGATGTAACTTCAAAAAGTATGTAAACAAGGTAGGGATGGTCACAATAAATGATTGTGTGAAACCACCCCTGTCTACATTTTAATAATTGCTGTCCCTATAAAAGACTGTGTGTGTGGCGTGCGTGCCTGCGTGTGTGTGTGTGTGTGTGTGTGTGTGTGTGTGTGTGTGTGTGTGTGTGGTGTGTGTGGTGGTGTGTGATATAACTTTGTCTTTTTGAGAGACACAAAATTATTCAAAAAAGTTGTCGGGATGGTTTACATGATCATTTATTGTGACCATCCCGACCTTGTTTACATACTTTTTTGAGTAACATCCCGACATCCTTTGGCATTTTAAAATGATTTTATTACATTTCTTTACTTTTCTTTTTAGAAATATATTTTCTCTACATGTTGTGTGTGTGTGGTATATTTATATATATATATATATATATATATATATATATATATATATATATTATATATATATATATATATATATTGTTACGAATCTACGCCGCCAGGCGTGCGAACGACCGCTTTAGCCAATGGCAGCCGCACGCCCACCGGATGAGCATTTCAGTCGTGACTTCCCGGACAAACGCCGAGAACCAGTCACGGGTGTGCCTTCAATGCACACCACGGCCCAGTCCGTATTCTACCCGCGCGCGACAGGGTCAATCGCCGAATATCGATATACCTAAGTATTCGCGGGGTAACCTACCGAGGGACCGTACCTCGGCGAAGGCCTGTTTGGACACGAACCGCTTAAGCAGTTGTTCCGTTCTGGGATAACCGAGCGGGTATTATGCCCCAGACTCGCCGGACCCGATTCTATTACCGGTATTCAAAACCCAACTAGTATTCCGAAAAACAATATGGCACTTCAATGGGGGGAAAAAGGACACGACGAACGGGTTGACATTCACACAAGCACATTTATTTTACACAGCACGTATGCAATTAT
Source organism: Eptatretus atami (assembly GCA_035128595.1). NCBI lineage: Eukaryota > Metazoa > Chordata > Myxini > Myxiniformes > Myxinidae > Eptatretus > Eptatretus atami. Next base: position 70,450,384 of record CM068958.1, on the reverse strand, counting down.
GCAATCAACAAAAGCAAAAGTAATGCAAAAAGAACTACAACCGTTCTCACAAATCACTTAACAGTCTTACTACTTGACAGACACGGCGCCACAACATGCATTCAAAGCAAAACCCAGGAAAAAGCCCACCCTTATAGACAAGGGAGTCAGACTGGGCCCGTGGGCCTTTATAACATGGGGCTTTGGTGACCGAAAAGGGCCCCACGAGACCGTTGCAGGTTACCTGCACCCTCCTGGTGCCTTGATGGGGCGAGTCGCGACGTCCCGTCCACGGCAGCTAGCGTAGCTGTGGTTGAGCTCGGGTCTTGCCAAGCGGCAGGCGAGCTTCTCTCGGCTCTCCCCACATGCACGCGCAGGTTCGCGTGACACAGCAGGGCTGCGCCTCCAGCCCGCGTCTCCTTCGCGACACCCAGACCTCCACCGACTGACCGCTCCAAGCTCCCGACTCGGACACAAGCCCAGATCTCCACGCAGCTCCGGCAGCAGCAACACAGCTCCTTACGCGGCGTCCAGTGGCAGCAACAACACCAGCAACAACAGCAACCCAGCAGCAACTCCAGAGAGAGTTCTTTCCACCAGCACAAGCAGCAGCAGCAGCTCCCCCTCGCGATTCTCCTCAGCACGAGCAGCAGCAACAACAACAGCAACTCCAGAGAGAGAGAGAGAGAGAGAGAGAGAAGAGAGAGAGAGAGCGAATGCTCCGTGCGCCCTTTTATTACCCACGCTCCGCCCCCACGCTCCGCCCTCCCGTCTCGCCCCGCCCTCCTTCCAGAACATACGGGAAACTTCCAGAACATGTGGGAAACTTCTCGAAGGAAGCGTTTTCCCGCCAAATTAGGGACGCGCGCCGCCGCGGTAGTTCTCTTTGTCCCTTGCAGGGTGAATTTCACAGTGGCGACGCCATTCGTCCGGGGAGGGGGACGGGGCCGCCTGCTTTCCTCGACGAAGGCCAGGCTTCTGGCAACCGTGTGCTGAGGTGGAAACGCGGTGGTGTGGTTATGAAAGGTTTGAGGTTGATCGTGGTTGTTGTAATTGGTGGCGCTTTGTGGTTAGGGTGGTTGTGTGAAGCGGTTGGTCCAAAAGAACGACAGCAAAGAATAACCGCTAACTCCAAGATCACAGCCCTGTCCACACGGATAATTCCCATTAAACAACGGTGGGGAAATCTACTGAACACGACTTATCGGCATAACTAACTGAGGACCTATATGGTGTTCTGCGAATTCCACAGCCGTAACAATATATATATATATATATATATATATATATATATATATATATATATATATTATATATATATATATATTGCTGCGGTTCTCGGAACCGCATGCACACAACAGAAAGTTGTCCCGAGTCAGTTATTCCATTAATATACATGCAGATAGACCCCTTCCTTTTGTGTAATGGGAGGACAAGGGAGTGCGTTGCGATGAGCTATTAGTTAGGTTTATTCAATTATTTTCCCCTCCATTCCACTTCCCACTCTTCCTCTTTTCACTCCTGAGGTAAATCTTCCTCGCTTGCCCCTCGTCTCGCTTACCACAGCGTGACAACCCACGGTATCCTCCCCAACGATCAGTTCTGAGGCAAAATCGCAATGTGCACTCTGGAGTAGACTGGGCTTTGAACTTCTACACCCGAGGCCAGACATGTGCGGCATGTCACGTACGCTTTTGCACCCAGGTGGGTGGGCTATACCAGAATCTGGCCGAAGCCCGGCCCAGGATGGCGCACCACGGAGATTCCCACATGCACGCGCAGGTTCGCGTGACACAGCAGGGCTGCGCCTCCAGCCCGCGTCTCCTTCGCGACACCAGACCTCCACCGACTGACCGCTCCAAGCTCCCGACTCGGACACAAGCCCAGATCTCCACGCAGCTCCGGCAGCAGCAACACAGCTCTTACGCGGCGTCCAGTGGCAGCAACAACACCAGCAACAACAGCAACCCCAGCAGCAACTCCAGAGAGAGTTCTTTCCACCAGCACAAGCAGCAGCAGCAGCTCCCCCTCGCGATTCTCCTCAGCACGAGCAGCAGCAACAACAACAGCAACTCCAAGAGAGAGAGAGAGAGAGAGAGAGAGAGAGAGAGAGAGAGGCGAATGCTCCGTGCCCTTTTTATTACCCACGCTCCGCCCCCACGCTCCGCCCTCCGCTCGTCGCGCCCGCCTCCTTCCAGAACATACGGGAAACTTCCAGAACATGTGGGAAACTTCTCGAAGGAAGCGTTTTCCCGCCAAATTAGGGACGCGCGCCGCCGCGGTAGTTCTCTTTGTCCCTTGCAGGGTGAATTTCACAGTGGCGACGCCATTCGTCCGGGGAGGGGGAACGGGGCCGCCTGCTTTCCCTCGACGAAGGCAGGCTTCTGGCAACCGTGTGCTGAGGTGGAAACGCGGTGGTGTGGTTATGAGGGTTGAGGTGATCGTGGTTGTGTAATTGGTGGCGCTTTGTGGTTAGGGTGGTTGTGTGAAGCGGTTGGTCCAAAAGAAGACAGCAAAGAATAACCGCTACTCCAAGATCACAGCCCTGTCCACACGGATAATTCCCATTAAACAACGGTGGGGAAATCTAACTGAACACGGACTTATCGGCATAACTAACTGAGGACCTATATGGTGTTCTGCGAATTCCACAGCGTAACAATATATATATATATATATATATATATATATATATATATATAATATATTATATATATATATATATTGCTGCGGTTCTCGGAACCGCATGCACACAACAGAAAGTTGTCCCGAGTCAGTTATTCCATTAATATACATGCAGATAGACCCTTCCTTTTGTGTATGGGAGGACAAGGGAGTGCGTTGCGATGAGCTATTAGTTAGGTTTATTCAATTATTTTCCCCTCCATTCCACTTCCCACTCTTCTCTTTTCACTCCTGAGGTAAATCTTCCTCGCTTGCCCTCGTCTCGCTTACACAGCGTGACAACCCACGGTATCCTCCCACGATCAGTTCTGAGGCAAATCGCAATGTGCACTCTGGAGTAGACTGGGCTTTGAACTTCTACACCCGAGGCCAGACATGTGCGGCATGTCACGTACGCTTTTGCACCCAGGTGGGTGGGCTATCCAGAATCTGGCCGAAGCCCGGCCCAGGATGGCGCACCACGTGGGGGGGGGGGGGGGGGTCGGGGCCAGTCGGAACAGTAGGTCTGATTGGCCCGAGGGCAAATGTGTTTGGCGGCTCGCCCGCTCAGGGATGA
>CM068958.1:70435010-70447139 GCA_035128595.1 Eptatretus atami | reverse complement strand
ATCAGGATGATTGACAGTCGTAGCCCCGCCTCTGATCCCTTCATATTCCTTTGCAAGGGAATGCAGTTTTGTGTACTTTATTGTGGAATCCTTTCAAGCCATTAAAATTATGATAGCAAAGGATGCTGCACCAATTAAAACTCTGTCGGATGGTACCAGAGTCATTGCCATTGAGAGAGGCACCTCGGAGATACGCCATCTGAAGGTGATTGTTGTTATTATTACCTCCGCCACTGATGGTGGGCAGAGGTTATGTTTTCACCCCCTGTCTGTCTGTTTGTCTGTGAACAGAATATCTTGAAAATTTATGGACAGATTTGTATGAATCTTGGTGGACAGGTTGGATGTGTGACAATGAAAAATTGATTCAGTTTTGGTGGAGATCAAAATCCGAATCCGAATCCGATAATTATTTTTTAAGTGACTGGGCTAAAAACGATATATAATATGATATCTCAAAAAGTTATGGACAGATTCGGATGAAACTTGGTGGACAGGTTGAGTATGTAACAAGGAGTCAAGGACGAATCGATTCAATTTAAGGAAATCTGAATCCGGATATAGATAGGAGAATTTTGTTTTTCAATTTTATGAAGTGTTTTTCAACATTGAACAAAAACTAAGTATAGCTTGATATTTCAAAAGGTTGTGGATGAGTTATGACAAAAATAGGTGTTTGAGTTAGTTAGGTGACAACAACAAGCCCATTCGATTTTTTGTTGAGGTCCGGATTCAGATCTGGCCTATCAGTTGGATACAAAACATAAACTATTCAGCCTGGCAGTATGAGCTCTACCAAGTATAGATGACCAAGAAGAATATTTGCCGGTTTTGACCGATCTCGGGTTTTTAAAAAAAAAATGCTTTTGCCATGGTCTGGAATACTGAAAAGTGATCCCTGCCAAGACAATCAACTGAAAAGCCCAGGTAGGCTCTCATATGTAGCCTAAGTGGCTTTTTCGAGAAAATACTCTGACTTTAGTTTTGTATATAGTGGGTAAGAATGACATTTTTTTTTCCGCACCATCTTAATCTCTCCATAGGGAGTGCCAGCACACTCTCTGATGCAAGAACCTATTGGAAGGCCAAACGGTCTTTGAGATTCCGCATTGGCAAAATTGAGTGAGGACAAAAAATGCATTATTTTTCAGACCGCCATTTGACCTTGACCCTCAACCTGGAGGATTATGATCTAAATATAACACCAGGTGGGTTAACTCAGCCTTTCATCCTTCTCAGGTCAGCAAAATGAGTGCCAACTTACTGGGGTAATAAGCCGTTCGAGTATCCTGCGTCATAGTGGCGACCCATCCAGGATTGTACTCCTTGGCCAAATGAAACTGCATCAGCAGCCCTATGCACCTCATCGCATGAAAGGAATGGTTATTATTTTCATGTGTACGCTATTGATGGATATTCTGTAACGGATGCATAGCAGCGAGTGATTACAGCCTTTTAAGTTTCATAATTAATGGGTTTACGGACGTAAAATGTGGCGATATGCAGGCTAGAGTGGTCATCGGTTAACGAGCTGGAAGTTGGATCGGTTAAACTGTGCCTATGGATGTACCATAGCAGATAGGAAGTTCCTCAAGGTGGGTAGGATTCGTTTGCCAAGGTGGAGTTATTGTTTGGTGTTGAAAACAGTTTTCATTTATGGTGTTGGATTGCTTGCTAAGGGCACCTTTTATGCTTCAGGTGTTTGAAAGATGAGAGAGCCCAGGACATTGAAGGATGTTCACGAGATCTCGAGATATTTACGCAGTGCTTGCTGATTGGATTAAAAAAAAAAAACATGGGATAGAGGGGAACAGCGAGAGGAAGTGGAGTCAAGCAGTTGTGTTCCTTCACAAGTGGTTTTGCAAAGTGAGACTAATACAGCTTCAAGTCACGTTGGGTGAAGTTTTGTCAGTATATTATACCTCATTAGGACTGTGTGTCGGGTGGGATACTTCTGCGTCTGGTGGGGCTGAGAACGTCGTTGAGCTCTATAATTATACTGAAGAGGCCTGCATAGTGGATTCTTCTGTCGATTTGGAGGATCCAAGACTGCTGTGCATTCAGGATAGTCCAGGAGCCAACTCTCAAAAGGGGGCTAGAAATAGGGTTTCGTAGCACACACAGTAAACAGAAGGTTTCACTTCATATTCTGTTCGGGTGATGTTTTAGAAACATTTTCATGTGCGATATACAGTTAAATCGTGGTACAAATAATTTCCATAGCCTGGTTTATGAAGGTAGGTTATGCTTGGAAAACGACATTTTCATGCCTTTGGAATAAGAGGGCACATGTGTTCAATTGACCATAAAAATGTTTTTATCTTCCAGATTATATTCAAGCTGGTGTCAAAATATCCGGCTTTGAATGCTCTGACTGCCTAGACCTTTCTAAGTTGACCTTTTGCACGATTTTAATTTAAATAGACCATATTGAATAGCATGTCTATTATTGTGCAAACATGATATTTTGGCACATTCAGTGATGGAATGATTAAAACTTTTGGAAGTTATCTATCCAACAAATTCTGCAATTTAATGAATTGTATGTGTGCACGTGCACGCACGCACACGCACGCGCGCGCACACACAGACGCACACACACACACACACACACACACACACACACACACACACACCACACACACAGCCGGTAGGTGACATGGGTGGTCTCTAGACTAAGGCAAATTTGAAATATGTAGATAAGAGAACACATCAGATGGCATTTTCGCCGTTCGTTGTTTCATATAGGAACATGACGAGCAACTGTCCATTCATCATTTGTGTTCGATTCCTTAACCCTACGTTAAGCCGCTGTCAACCCTTGACGTTTTAGCCAGCATATGGCAACGTATCAAAATGTATGTAAAACGCTGGCGTACGCTGAACTATTGATGTTTTTTTTCCAGTTTTGGGCATATTCATAATGAGTTGGATGTATGCATAACGTATTAGTAATGTACACAGAACGTTTCTATAAACATATAGATAACTTATACCAACGAATGCTTAGCGTGTTGTTGGCGTTCACAACCTATGCCCAACGATAGTCTAACGTATGCATAGCGGCGGCATCGTATCGCCGATGATCACGTGGCGTAGCCTATTAAAAGCGTGCGGCTCGACGATTCAAATCATAACCACACTAGACATCGAAGTGTCAAGCCGCTGTCACACCTTGACGTTTTAGCCAGCGTATGCCGACGTATGAAAAATTTGCCGAATACGCTGGCACACGTCGAATACGTTATGGGTAAGTTTTGTATAGTAAAGAGCACGCTGAAGCACGCTGGCATACGTGCGTAGTATGCCGAGCTCGTCAACAAATTTTAAGCATGCTGAAAATTTTTCGACGTATGCCAGCGTATGACGCACATGTTCCGCATACGCTGGCCATAAGTTGTAGGCACGTTATGCGATCGTTGACACACGTCGACACACGTTACTTGTAAGTTACTCATAAGTCGAGGTAATGTTTAGCGTACCCGAAACTTATTTCTAACCTATGAGTAACGTGCTTTGAACCTATGAGTAACGTATCACCAACGCATATTGACGTATGTAGACGTATTTGACGTCTTCCGGATGACCACAGAACTTACTGAACGTGTTACTAACTTACAGCTACCGTTATAATGGCGTATTGGTAGCGTTTAGGGGAATTGGTATATAAAAATGGGGTTCACACAGGAGGAACCCGTCAGTGTTTTCATACTCCATGGTTTTTATTTATTTATTTATTTTTTCTTTCTTCGGCATGACGGTGATGTTGACACTTCGATTTCTAGTGCGGTTATGATTTATCGTTGAGCGGCAGCCTATTAATTATATTATATTATAACCGCACTAGAATCGAAGTGTTAACATCACCGTCATACCGAAGAAAAAAAAATAAAAAAATCATGGAGTCTGGAACACTGACGCTAAACATTACCTCGACGTGTTTCGACTTATGAGTAACTTACAAGTAACGTGTGTCGACGTGTGTCAACGATCGCGCAACATGCTACAACTTATGGCCAGCGTATGCGGAACGTGTGAGTCATACGCTGGCATACGTCAAAAAATTTTGAGCATGTTAAAATTTTGTTGATGAGCTCGGCATACTACGACGTATGCCAGCATGCTTCAGCGTGCTTCAGCGTGCTCTTAACGTATACAAAACTTACCCATAACGTATTCGATGTATGCAAGCGTTTTAGACAAATTTTTCATACGTCGGCATACGCTGGCTAAATGTCAAGGTGTGACAGCGGCTTTAGGGAATCCCAACGCGAATGTTGGGGTGAAAAACTATAGTAATATAATTGCATACTAGTCATATAGTTTTTGACAGATCGGGCTGAAAATTTTTGACAAAGAGTTTGATTATAGTGCGCATAAAAGCGCAGAAGCCGATTTTTGATTTTCGAAAAAAAAAAAATATAAATATTTTTCAGGTTTTTTCAAAAATTTCAAAGTCCCGTTGCTAGGAAACGGTGGCGTCCATAGCAACGGTGCTCAAAGCATAGAACTGGATCCTGGTATGAACCTACCAGTCAAGTTTCATCAAAATCGGTTGACTCCTCTGGCCTCCAGAGCTGTCCATTACATGCAAACAAACAGACAGACATACAGACAGGTGGAAAACCTGAGACTAAGGGTAGTCTAGTGACCACCCAACAGACATACAGACAGATGGAAAACCTAAGACTAAGGGTAGTCTAGCGAGCACCCAACATACATATACAAATATGTATTGGCTTCATGGTTAAGGTGGTGGGCTTGGGATCCCATTATCCTGAGTTCAAATCCAACTCAAATCCCACTTGGCTGTTGAATTAATACCAGGTGGGGTTGACTGCCTGTCAACCTTCCGAGGTCGGCAAATGAGTAAGATAGGCATAAGAGTAAGATACCAGCTTTCTGGTATCCTGTGTCAGAGTGATGACCTGTCCAGGATTGTGCCCAACAACCAAGTAGACTGCTTAGACAGCACCAACGCTCTGCAACAGAGTGTGGTCCTGATGGATCAGTGGATAGATAGATATGTGTGTGTGTCTATATATTATTATATATAATGTGTGTGTGTGTGTGGTGTGTGTGTGTGTGTGTGTGTGTGTGTGTGTGTGTGTGTGTGTGTGTGTTTGAAAGATGTGTAGCATCATGCATTATTAATTTAAGATACATTTTAATTGTCATAAAACTTTTTTAAATAATGTGGCATCATGCTCAGAAAATGTCATTTTTGATCGTTTTTTATCAAGGGGTATGTATTTTCATATAACTGTTGATAGGTTATTACTTATTCAGTTTTGGTGAAGTATGCACTACAATCTGTGCATTTGAATGTCCAAAACTGTTATGATTGGATTAATTATAAAACAGGAAATAAAACGACACATCAAACAGTGAATGTACTATAATATTGGAACAACTCTCCAAATAATGGTTAATATACATAATTGCTCAACATGTACTTCTCACGATTCTCACTGTTCTGAGTTCCAAAGATGCACTAGGGGTAGAAATGCTACACATGTCAGGTGCGGATCCATGATATTAGGTTGGTTTGGGGAAAGGGAGGAACGTTAAAATTTACTTTGCACTGAAAAACAATTTCGCGGAGCAGAGTGAGGGGGACATTTTTTGCGCATGTTTCCTTTTGTCGTAAATTCTCAAGATTATTCTAAATACTGTATCGACAAAGAACATTCTAATACACTTGAAAAGAAATACTATAATGAAAAAACTTTTGCTCAACATTTATTTTAATTATTGTCTCATCATAAAAATCAAATCGAATGAAAAGTAGACATTGCATATAATGAAACAAATGATAATGATCAAAACAAATCAATGTCTCTGACATATGGAGTACGGTAGTACGGTAGTACTCCATACAGAGGGATAATATGGGGAAAAAAAATCTGCCCATTCAAATGTGTACACAATGATATGCTCAGAAACTATGATAGTGTGAAATTATAAGTATTTACAAGCCATACCTTTTATTCTCAGTCGTTTTCTGAACTACCAACACTTAAAAAGACGCCAAAATACATCGTTAAAGTACCACATCGAGAGATTGCCAAATTGCCAATTTGTACTTCTGCTTCTTCTTTCCCTGTAAAAACAATGTGAAACTGCGGCCCGACCTAACTCAATAACTGCTAAAGCGATGATCGTGATTCCAACACGAGGAAGTTGCTTTGTCTCTGGCCTAGTGCACGTAACCCAAAATTTAAAAATATGAAAACATTAATCGTTTTATTATGAAAAAAAATCAAATGTAAATGTGGACTCAACCAAACCATGCTAGGATTGGGTGGTGGGGGGGGGGGGGGGGGGGGGGGGATGAAAATGTACAGTGGACAGAACCATTCCAAAAGTGATACATATCCAAACCATCCCCCAAATCAACTGAAACAAGTAATTAAATCAATTTAATAACAGATAAATTTAATCCATACCAAAATAACAGAATTTATGAACCATTAAGCATTTTATCAGACTCGAGCGTGGCATAGAATGCGTCCTTCACGGTGAGATCACTCGCCTCAGTTGGAGTATATACAGAGACCAGGGAAATGACACCCAAGGAGTGATGAATCCTTAGTCTCAAAAAACACTCGTTGACCGGTGTTACCGCAATTATCATGGGAGTCAGCTTATTGGACACAGCTACAGAAACTCCTTGGGTATGGTAACTATCAGAGCGACCAGACCAGTAGTAGGTGTAACCACCCACCATGATCTCATCACTATCTGGTTTCCAAACCTCAGAGAGTGCTGCAGTACCAATGTCCAAATGCTGGAGCTCAGGTGATAGCAGAGACAGGTGATCATCCTCTCTCAGGGATAGGATGATCACCTTCCAGGCACCCACCCAAAGGGACTGCCTCAGGTTAAATCGAGGAGAACGCCGTCTGGTGGACGACACCTCAACTCCACCCCGACACATGGTGCCCATAGCAAGTCACAGATCTTATCTGGCCTGACATGACAATGAGTCCTCATCAGAGTCCTGAAAGCTTGGCTAGAGAGTTGCAGATGGGTATGCAAAGTGTGAGAGGAGAAGGAAAAAGCTCATAGTGTGGAGGAAGGCAGGAGGAAAGCCCAGCACGTGGCTTGGTTCGTGGGTGCTGCTGGTCCCATAGGCAGAGCAGAAACGTAGCTGCTTGCAGTTCACATATCTTGCATGCCGGAGAGGACTTGCCTAGTGGGTCTGCATGACTGAGAGACATGGCTAAACCTCCAATCGCACTGCATCCCCAATCCATTTCCCATCTTTCCCATTCTTCCACCCCCCTCCCACCACCACCACAGTATATTTCGACTGGCACAGCCCGGTTGAGCTGTGTGAGGTGAGGGAAAGAGTCGAAGTCACACGCCATACTTTTGTTTTCTTCTCAGTTCATTTTGTCTTCTTTTCCCCAGATTGAATAATAGCCATACATCTTTTGTGTAAAGATTGCATAAGAATATGTGTTTGGGTTAAATCTGCTTTTCTGTTCCTTTTGTCTGTAAATACTCACTTTTTAATGATTGCTTGATTGTTTGTGTAAATAAATACTTGTTGGATTTTATTTCAAATCTGGCTCGGTTGTCCTTTCCTTCATTGGTCCAACACAGTACACAAGCATAGTTAGATGGGAAGTTATACCCCACCTGATTTTCTCCATTCACCAGTGCTGCACCTATCTGTTCTGCTTGGCAGAAGATCACCAGGTGTGGCGCCAAGGGCATTGCTTCTTGTTTGGTTGCCGTGCCAATATAAAGGTATCGCAGAAACATTGAAGCATAACCCTGCTAGGCTGGTAGTCGAAGTCAAGCACTTATGGCTGTGTAAGAACTACAGCCCATTGGACCGCGGAGTTATCTGTGGTTGGTGGCTTCAGGACCGGGTGTTCAGGAGAAACTTGAGCGCTTCCCTTAATGGCAAACCTCAAACCTTGGGGCTTAACAATTTGTTGGCTTAGAGTGTTATCTTTCGAACCCCCTAATTGTGTAACATTGGGAGTCAGGATTGTGCAAATTTGTAATTGTAACAGAGCGTGATTAGGGTGCAAATTTTAGTTAAAATGTAATTGTGCAGCCTTGTTGGACTAAGGTGAGTATAGCATCGAGGTGGATTTTGATGAGGATAACAATATGGAGGAGGAACATATGGTCATGGATAGTATATATGAGAATGAGATTGAGGGAGAGGGTGCAGTAGGGGGCACCATAGAAATACCAAAGGAACTCGAAGACCCCCACCCCCATTCCCCGGAAAACATAGTGCCGGATTGCATATTGGCATTGCCATCGCAGTCCAGCAATGATAAGATGATGCTGTTCATGAGACAGATGAGGGCAAAGATGGAGTTAGAGCTGGAAGCGATGGGCAACAAAATGGAGATGATGGGCAGCAAAATGACGACAGGACAGACAGAAGCCAAGGCTGACACAAATGCTTTGGGTAATAGGCTGGATGTGATGGACAAAAAGATGGACGAGGGTTTGGCAGAGGTGAACGCAGATTCAAAGGCGATAAGATGGATGAAGTATTTGCAGAGGTGAAGGCAATGGGTGATGATGTGACATTGAAATTCCAAGTTGTACAGGACAAGGTTAATGGGGTAAGGGGGTGTGTGGACAATATCCTGGAAGAGATGAAGGCAGGTCAGCTCAAAATGACAGATACAATAAATAAAATACAGACAGAGATTACAGGACTTAAGGAAGGGAAGGAACAATTAAAAATAGAAATCAGAGGTAATAAGGAGGTGATAAAAGAATTGAAAAAGGCCCAGATAGAAACAAAGGGGGAATTGATAGCAGTCAAGAAAGAATGTAAGGTGAGACACGACAAGGTAACCCAGAAAATAGAGGAGATGGGATACACAATAGAGACAAAAGACGGGAGATGAATGAATAAATGAAGATAAGGGAACATATAGTGACGAGGGAACATATAGTGACGAGGGAACAAAAAATGAGAGTATGGAAAACACAAACGTAATTCAAGAAGAGGAACTTAAGGACGCCAAGTGGGAGATCATGAAGTTAAGAGATGAGATAGATAAAGTGAAGGAGGAACGAGTAGAGATGGGGTTGGGGGTAAAGCAAAATAAGGCAGAAATGATGGAATGTGTTGAGACAAGGCTTACATATCAAGATATCGTATTGCAGGTACAAGTGGAGAGGATATGAACCCTCGAGGCAAACCAGGATGAGGTGAGTCCGGTCAAGGTAGACAGTGTAAGACGACACGGGTGCATGGTGTGAATGGGTATGTGTCGACCTTGGGGAGAATAAAGGACCCAGGGTTTGTTGGAGTGATGAGAGGTATGGAGTGTGTGTAGAGAGTGAGTGTGATGGAGTGTGTGCCAGGAATGAGTGGTATGGAATGGATGAGCAAGCAGGAGAATGCGGAGCATGTGCCAACACAGAGAGGGGTAGCCATTAGCTTGACTGACAGGAGGGGTGAGCCCACTGTGTATGCATCACTGCAAGGATTCAGAGAGTTCGCCCACACATTGGCCCAGCAAGGACTGGCGTGCGGGATTCGAACCCCGGGAAACCGAGTGGTGCCAATGGCCCCATATGACGGTAGGAGTGACCTGAGTGCAGTTTTTGGCACAGTTTGAGTGTGTGGCTCAAGGCAATAGGTGGAACCTGGATAATGGCAGCATTGTGTGGCATGGCGACAGAGGTTCTAACCACCATACCTGATAGTGCAGTGTCAGTACCGAAACTCATTGTGGCTCTAAAACACCGATTTGGAGTAAAAATAGAGTGAGCTTTTTAATGCTCAGCTCACGGTGCAAAAATGAAAGCCCCACGAGACTTTTGGGGAATTGGCACATGATATTCGCCTCGTGGTGGGGATCACGCATGCAGGCATGGGGGTGTCCTGCCCAGGAAAACCTGGCCTTGGATCATTTTATCCCAGCTCTGCCAGACCCAGACCTCAGGGCACATTCCTCTGTTTGGCGCCCAGCCACCATGAGTGAGGCAGCCGACACTACAGTCCGTTGGGATGCAGCGAGGCACCTGTCGCGTGGGGTGAGCATCATCTGGTGACTGTGAAGGAGGTATGTCCTGCAAACAATGGCGGGTCCAGGGAGAGGGTCGCTCCGAATGTAGCGAACCTGTAAATTATGGTTTTGGAAGTAGTAGACAGGCAATTAAGAAGATTGGGGCCAAGGCAGGGGAAGGTCACCAGGGAATACTCCAACTCAAAACTACAGGGGGAGGAATTTGGAATTTAGGAGGCATATGCCTTACCTGGTGAGGTGTGATAACTGTGACTGGTTGGGTCACATAGCATGGGACTGTAGATACACAGGAGCAAGTGCCACAATCATCAGCCCTTTGATCCTGAAATTGAGTGCAAACGGTTGGGACCACGTCCAATGTTTGCAAAACTATAGTTTGCAGTTGACTACCGGGGCAACGACCCTCATCATAGTACATGGTTTAGTAAACCTCAAGTTGGGACAGTTTAAATGGAGAATGGAGGTATGGGTGGCCGTGATGTGCGACCCAGGTCTAATTGGGTTGGATAATTTGTTAACCTCCGGAGAGTGGGTGATCGACCGGGGCCAGAGCATTCTCCGGGTGGGGTATGAAGAGCTGCCATTAGGAGGCATGAGCATGGATGAGGGAGTGGAGCTAGGGGCTCCCAACCCCCTAGCTATCTCCCCGGGTCCAGAGGCAATAGTCCCAGTGCAATGGCAGGCTCAACCGACCTGGTGGGAGAACTGTGGCCTGGTCGAACCACTCGTGGGACGAGCCATCTTGGATTTGGTCATTGACTGTGCCCTCATGAGAACCAAGAGTCCCATTGTGGCAGGAAGAATAATTAACCGAAGTACAGAACCATGTACTAAAAGATGTGGCATGTTACTGAAGGTAGCCAGTGACACCCCAGTTGTAAACATTGCAGAGGTGAGACACAAAAACATCCAGCCAGACCAACCCCAGAGGGAATCTCCAGAAACTAGCAGGAATTGGGCTGATCCCATTTGTGAGATGGTAAATCGGAGAAGCATCGATTTAGAGTTGGCCCAGCAGGAGGCCTCACACAAATTAATTGACTGTCATTTCGACATCTTCTCTTTGTCTTCCAAGGACATTGGACATACAGGCCTGTTGAAACATGAGATTCACACCGGTGTGGTCCAGCCTATTCATCAGCCTGCCCGATGGCTTCCCTGGAGCAAGAGGGAGAAAGGTGATGAGCAGGTGAAAAAGATGCTTGAAGCAGGTGTCATTGAGTCCTTGGGAAGTCCTTGGATGTCACTGGTTTTGTTGGTAAAAAAGAAGGAATGGACCACGAATTTCTACGTGGATTTTTGCCAAATTAACAACATGACACTCAAAGACTCCTATCCCCTGCCGAGAATTGTTGATATCTTCAATGCCGTTGCAGGCTCAAATTGATTCTCAACTTTGAACCTCAAGAGTGGGTCATGGGAGTTGGAGATAGGTAAGGCAGGGAAGGAGAAAATGGCATTTTCCACATATAAGGAACTGTATCAGTTCACTGTGATGCCGTTTGGTTTGTGTAATGCCCCTGCCACCTTTGAAAGATTGATGGAGTGCATACTAGGCAGTCTGCCATGGCAGTCATGCCTGGTGCACCTGGATGATGTCCTGGTGCAAGCTAAAACATTTGACCAAGCTATTACGAATTTTGACAAGGTGTTCAGGTGCCTCAGACAGGTGGGTTTGAAATTGAGTCCGGTAAAATGTACTTTGTTCGCAAAAGAGGTGGCCTATCTCGGTCACATGATAGGTCACGAGGGGGTGAAGACTGACCCAGGTAAAATCATGGCGGTAGAGGAGTGGCCCGTACCTAGCAATATCAAAGAGGTGCAGAGGTTTTTGGGACTCTGCTCCTATTATCGGCGTTTTGTGGCAAAACTTACGGAGATAGCCAGGCCCCTTTACAGACAAACGGAGAAGGGGACAAGGTTTAATTGTACATGGGAATGCAATGATGCCTTCCTAAAACAAAAGGAGTGTTTGACATCTGCACCAATTTTATCTTACCCGACCGATGACAGAACCTTCACCCTGGACACGGATGCAAGCCAGGAAAGACACTGATCTCATCGCACCGCATCATCACTCCACTGCCCATCTTCCCAGTCTTTCTCT
>CM068958.1:70415261-70435000 GCA_035128595.1 Eptatretus atami | reverse complement strand
CTCTCCCCCAGTATATTTGTACTGGCACAGCCTCGTTGGGCTGTGTGAGGTGAGGGAAGAAATCGACCCCACACTCCATACTTTTCTTTTCCTCTCAGTTCTTCTTTTCTTCTCCCAAGATTGAAGGATGGCCACATATCTTTTGTGCAAAGAAGATTTTATAAGAATGTGTTAGTGTTAAATCTGCTCTTCTGTGCCTTTTGCGTGTAAACACTCACCTTTAAATGATTGCTTGCTTGTGTGTGTAAATAAATAATTGGTGGTTGTTATTTCAAATCTGCCTTGGTTGGCCTTTCCTTCATTTGTCTGGCACAGTGTGCAAGCATAGTTGGATGGGAAGTTGTACCCCACCAGATTTTATCTGTTAGCTGGTGCTGTACCTATCTATTCTGCTCAGCAGATCACCAGGTGCAGCGTTGAAGGTGTGGACTCCGGTTAGGTTGCCGTGAAAATAAAAAGATATCATGGAAATATGTAAGCATAACCCTGCTACACTGGTCGTCAAGTCAAGAAGTTATGGCTGTATAAGAACTACAGCCCGTTGGACTGTGGATTTAGTGGTGGTCAGTGGCATCAGAACCGGGTATTTGAGAGAAACTCAAGTGCCTCCCCTCATTGCGAAACTTGAACCCCGGGCTGTAACAATATATATATATAGAAATATATATATAATAAAATATATATATTATAATAAAGAATATATATAATATATATATATATAGAAATATATTATATAATATATATATATATATATATATTATTAATATATATAATATATATATATATATATGAAGACCACAAGGGGAAAACCGGTGATGTCACTTTTTATAAATTTCAGGGTTATTGCACCTGCCAATAGTTGGCAAAATAAGGTTTCCTCTCACAATATTACTTTAAACAAATAACCAGGGGTGTCACATAATTTATATGGTATAAAGTTTAGGGCAATGAAAAAACAAGTGTTGTCAAAGCTGAGCAAGTAGAAACTCAGAGTTGTCAGTACTTTACTCCTGGTTATCTCCCTTTCATTCATGTTAACTGTTCACCATAATATTCAGAGTTGAGAAACTAAAAAATGAAAGGTTGTAAAACTTTCACAGCATAAACTCTGAGCACTACAATAGCCTATTTGGTTATATCATGGATCTATTATTTTTGATCACAGGTTTTGTGTTCTGAAAAGTATTAAAATTAAGTTTTCACTCAGATATGATTGGCTTTCTGCGTCATTCATGTTAACTGTTCCATCATAATATTCAGAGTTGAGAAACTAAGTTATAAAGGTTGTAAAACTATCACAGCATAAACTCTGAGCACTACAATGGCCTATTTGGTTATACATGGGCTCCGTAGTTGGTGCATATCGTGGTTCAAGCCTGGTCAAACCTTTATTGTGACTTTTATGGGATGTATTTATATATATATATCATATACGATATATATATACACATACTGTACATATATGATATATATATATATACATATACAATATATATTTACATATATATATATATACATATATATACAATACGATATATATATATATATGCGATATATATATAGTATAATATATATATATATATATATATATATATATATATATATATATATATATACGATATATATATATACATGTATATACTATATATATATATATATATATAATATATATATATATATATGTATATATACTATATATATATATATATATATATGTTATAATATACTATATATATATATATATATATATATATATTATATATATATATATAATATATACACACACATACATATACGATATATATATATTTTTTTACATATATATAGATATACATATACGATATATATTATATATAACGATATAATATTTACATATATATATATATATATATATATATATATATATATATACACACACACACATATATATATCATAATTTTTGTGATTCTGCACAAGATTGAATGTTATACATTAGTATTCAGTGTAACCACCGAGAACATAAATCTTTCATACAGATGACATTTACTTGCAAGTGGGATGCCATGATGGAATGATATCATTTTAATGAACATCTTTCATATAAACAAGGCATAAGTTTATTCACAGTGTAACGCGTAAAGCATGATGTCGTGAATTTCAATGCTTGGCCTGCCTTAATTTCCTGCATTTTTATCTTCACCCTATTTCTCCTGAAAAATTGCTGCACAGTGAGAATCCTAATTGCATGCGCGTTTGGTGACAAAATGAGGTGGTTCGTAACGTGATTGGGATAAATTAGAGGGTCATTCTACCTTTTATCTGCCCTTCTTACAGTGTAATCTCAAACGGCTTATCGATATATTGCCCAAAGTTCTCTATCACTCTATCCATTCCGCTCCTCGCATTTTATGTGTTCGATTCGATGCAGTATTATGGAAGCGCCGCTGTCGTCATTGTCACCTCAGCTTTGCAAAATGCTCGACAGGTGGGATTACTTTTTGCTGTGGCACATCAGAGATGTGGATGACAAATCTCGCTCTCAATTCCGTTGAAAGGCGACTGATTGTCTCTGGAGTCAGTCTGATAAGTCGCTGTCTATACCTTATTCATGGTTTCAAAAGGACATCTGATATTTCTGTCTTTATAGAGGGATGTAGGTTAAAAGTATCTTTTTTCGGAGGTGAAAGTTTTTGAACGCCTCTAACTGACAAACGTTTGAAGAATGGAAAATCTTCACAGTGAACCAATTATGAGTAAAAGGATGTAATATTTAAATGGTGCCTGAGATCCATTGAGAAGGTCAAAGTTTGGCACAATGGAATACTGCACTTCCTGCAGAAAATTAACCAATGGTGAGTCTGGGATGTCTGTGGTTTCAAACCCTGGCTGTCACACCAAAGACTTTAAAAAAACTAGAGAGTTCATGCAACACATTAATTACCCTGTTCTGTCTTGAAAAACAAGGACACGGTAGGGTCGATGAGCGATAAATTTCATTGGTCGTGATGATGTAAAATGCCGTAATATTTTGAACAAGTACTGCTAAATGGAAGGGTTCTCAGTGTCAAAAAGGCGATTTGTGTTCTCCAATGTTCAAGTATTATTCAATTAAAATAAAATAAAGATTTTAAAAGTTGTACGAAAAAGATTCCTGGAAGTTTACTGCCGTTGATGCAGTGTATTTCATACCACTTTACTTCACACGTTACATTAGTTATTCGTTCCTGTTGCATGTGTCTTTTATGACATCCTCAAAACAGTAAGTTTTCTGTTTAGAATGATTTTAAATTTTGTTTGACTGCCACACAGATAGACAGAGTGAAAATATATGTCACTCTTCTCTGCATATGTGTTATCGGGATAAATTCAGAGCCAAAGTCCTGCTGAACTACAGATTTGTTTTCTGATTCATGTTCCGATTCGTTTTCAAAATATAACAATCAAGTGCAATTAAGTTGTTTCTCAATCATAAAATGATGTCTGTAGACAAAAGGACAGAGAGACAGACAGAAGTGAATCAATTTCTTATCCCCACTTTTCACTTTGGGCAGGGTAATGGAACATACTTATTCCTTGCTTGGCGTTTAGCATTGGAAAGAACAACAGCATGGACAATCTACATAGGTTGACATCAATGGCGATGAGGAAATTTCTCCTTCGGATGGCTACTCCTCAGAAAATGCCCCACTGTGTGTAGTGAGAAAGGCTGTGCCATTGTTGCGGCATCGCTGGTACCCAGACTATCCCATGAAGTGGGTCCTCACCGAATGCAGACAAGAGTTCTGGCAGGGGCTGCTTGCAGCTGATGTTGATCTCTGTAAAGCAATCGATTCAATGAATCTGGAGTTCGTCAGGGGTGTGTCCTGGCGCCCACACTTTTCAGCGCTTGTATGGATTGGATTCTGTGGACGATGTCGGAGAGATCAAGCTGCGGTGCATCGTTTGGGAATGTCAAGATCTCTGACCTTGATTTCGTAGAGGATGCAGTGATATTTGCGGAGACTCTGGATATCCTTTTGGTGGCACTCGAGGTGCTGAATGAAAAGTCAGAGCCACTGGGATTACGGGTTTCCTGGGACAAAACTAAGATCCAAGCTTTTAATGACATCTTGGATGCTGCTATCTTGGCTGTACCTGTTTGTGGCGAGATGTTGAGGTCACGGAGAGATTGACTTACCTTGGCAGTGATATTCATGTCTCTGCTGGCTGTGACAAAGAGGTCAACAGACATCTGGGTCAGGCCTGGGGAGGAATGGATTCACTGGATCATGTGGTGTGGCACTGCCGGTACTTGTGCAGGAGGGCGAAAGTCTGAGTCTTCATGTCCTTGATGCTTCCAGTCTTGCCCTATAGATGTGAGACTTTGACTCTGACCAGGGACCTGAGATGGTGAATTAATTCCTTTGGTACCAGGTCCCTTTGGAGAATCCTTGGCTATCACTGGTCAGACTTTGTGTCCAACGAGCGGTTGCTGAGAGGGACTCAAATGAGATTTGTTACCTGCATAGTCCGTGAGTTTCAGCTGCAGCTGTATGGACATGTGGCTCATTTTCCTGACACTGATCCTGCTCACCAGATTCTCCCAGCAAGAGAGCCTCCTGAGTGGGGGAGGCCAATGGGCTGACCACGTGCCTCGTGGTTTCAGCAGGTTGATTAGCATCTCAAGGAGATGGGGATGGGCCAGGCATCTGCCTGGGGGATGGCCAGATGGAGGCCCCTGGAGTACCGGTGGAAAGTGGACACAGCGACACGCTGCTCCAGCACTTGCTCCCTTATCTGACCTGACCTGGCAATACTTTCCCCAAGCTCACTGGCTGTGTTTGGCTCATCTAACAGTACTGCGTTGTGTTTTGTGCATCCATCTGTATGTCCACGTGTGTGGTGCCCTGATCTGCCTAAGGCTTGACAACGAGCCTTAGATCCTGTGCAAAAGAGAAAAAAAGGAAAAGTGCAGATTCGTCCACAATCACTACATCTGATTTGGATGTTTTTCTCACCACTATTGGTGTATAAATGTCTTGTTTGAGCCTATTCTTCTTTGAAAGACATCACGAGTAACAGGATCCTTTGCAATAGGTTTTCAAAATGTTCTCGGAATGAGATACTCACCATCGTCCAATAAACACCAATTATTATTTTTTTTGAACTACGATGCTGCTGTTGCTACTACTACTACAACGACTTCCACTGCTACTTCTACTCCACCACCACCCCACACTTTTTTACTGATCCTGATCAAGCTAGTCTACTATTAATCATTCCTCTTCATCTTCGGGTTTTGTTTTTTTAAGTTTTTTTTGTTACATCCTTCATTAGGCATATCCTCGGCCACCCCCACTAGCATTTTAAGGTGACCTCGGTTACCTCGCTGGGGAATTAATTCGCCATTTTGTTCGGCATGTTCAACTATGCCTTGACTTGGAACAGGCCGCAACGATTTCTGAACAATAAAGATATTTTTTTCACTTTCCTCACTCATATGATTGAATGTCTGTTCATCATAGCTACAAATCGCTGGATACATTGCAATGTTTATAAACGCCTGGAGACGCTAGCGTTTGTGGCTTTATTTAATTTCCGCACATGCCATAACCTCTATAATCTCTTCAACTAAGCAGAATTATAAAATTTAAGCTCCAGGATTGAACTTAGACGATGGTGAGTATCTCATTCCAATGAACACCATCATAGCTACAAATCGCTGGATACATTGCAATGTTTATAAACGCCTGGAGACGCTAGCATTTGTGGCTTTATTTAATTTCCGCACATGCCATAACCTCTATAATCTCTTCAACTAAAATTTTGTTATTGGATTTGGAAGACGTGAGGAAGCCTTGGTCCTCAGAAGTTCTACAAAATTTGGTGAAAATAGGATTATTCGTTTTAGTGTCATGGGTGATGTAGTTTGCGGTCGTTTCATTGAAATTGTGTGTGTAGTTTCAGAGAAGAAGATCCGAGTGTTTACATATTGACTTACTGACTGACTGACTGATTGACACCACACGATACTACTACCTCATATGAACAATTTTTGTTCCAGGTGAACTAAAAATGGCACCATTGGAAAGGTAATCATCGATTCACTTGCTTGAAATAGTTGAAAAGCTGATATGATTGATTTACTTGGAAAGAAATTTCCTTCGTTTCCGTTTGTTTCGTTCGCCACTGTTTGGAGAAGGAAGCAGAAAGCACATGTCGTGTCTCTGGGCGGTGTTTTTCTCAAAAAAGCATAGGGAACAAAAAAGTACCCAAACTTTTATTTTCTGTTTGTTTACAGTCACAATACTGAAATTACAACAATTGGGAATATTTAAAGTTGAAGCATTTTGCAACTTGAAAAAAACAAAACATCTGATGTGTCACGCCTCTCATCCATGTTACCAAAGTGGATTGCTGTATATACGTTTTACTGTTCAAATAGCATCAGCAAAGTGACGGGTAGTCACGCCCAGTGCTGATGAATGTGAATGGGCTAAAGTTGCTGCTGCTATTTCAGGTGCAGGTGCAAACACCTTAGTGCATCCGTTTCACTCCTTGACAAGGAAACATGGTGTGAGATGTGAGTTGGGATAAACGACAGAAAAGAGGCGTACAATATGTCAGTGCAATGGCTAATGTTGTTGGTTGCAACCTCAAAATTAACGAACGAGCTGTGTTTTTCCTTAAGTCTGAGGCTACAGCAAATAAGGATATTGAGGAGGGATATTTGTCCAAGTGGAAGCGCTTTCTAGCCTTGGTACACAGATCATCCTATCTAATATAACCTCCTTTTATTGCTGATGATGTAGCTGTACCACTGTTGGAACGATTGTGAGTGCTATGATCACCCATTAGGCCTGTGCCTCTTGGATGCCGTGAGCGTGTCCTACTTCATATCTTATCTTTCAAAAGACAAGTCTCCATTGAACTGAATCATGACACTGGATGTGAGGGATACTTTGTTTTTTCTTTTCAAGGTAGGAATTATAAGGTTTTCATTTGAATGATGAACCTTGTTGGAATGTATGTAAAACAAAGGAACACTTGAGAGCAGACTGGCCCACTATCTTAAAAGAAGTGGCTGCTCCTCTGGGCTCTGAACAGCTGAGGGAAGAAAGGAGTGTCACTGCAGATATCTTAAAAGGAGTATCTGCTCCTCTTGGCTCTGAACAGCCGAAGGAGGAAGAAGGTACCATTTCAGAAGTGTCTCTTAAATCTCCCAGTCCTGGCTTATCTTCTGCTGTGGATCAATGGCAGATAGTAAAGTGAGAGAAGGGAAAATAGCACAGAAGAGTCGGACCCAGCAGATGAGGGGTCTGCTGGTCATGTTGGTACCTTCGAAGATACAAATGATAACGACTTGGCAAAGAAATCTTCAATGTCATGTGTTCAGGAGTGTGTAAATCAATTTGAACAAATGCAAGACAGGGAAGATACTGTTCCTCAGATAACAGACCATGAAAGTGATCTGCTGCACACTGTAGCCAGAAGCCTGCCAAAGAGTGAATAGAGAGATAAATTATCCATTACCAATCCCAGCATGATAATGATGAATGACTCAGTGGCATCTCCTGACTTGGAAGAATCAAATGAGACTGAGATGTCCGTCATGAAGGTAATACATCCTGATGCACCAATATCAACTGTATCGAAGCTTCAGAATAAACCAGTGATTGATACATTGACGGTGACAGTTCCCCAAGAAAGGAACACCACCAAGGTTTGAAATGTATACACAGAATCCTTTCTTGTTGAAACAAACATCAAAAGGGACTGATCATCCAAGCAGCTAAGGCATCACCTCCACTGACCGAGGTCTCGAGTGTTGCCTCTGCAGTATGTGCAGATAGGGAAATCAACAAGCACGCTTCATCAAAGCACCTCAAACAGATGAACTCCTTGTCCTTCTAAATGTAGCATCTTCAATTCATACAGATTCTCCTAGTGGCAGAATGTTTATTAATATAAGCAGAATGATCAACTATGTTGCCAGAAGCCTGTGCTAAGTCTGTTTTAAGTAATGACATGGTGGAAGATTTGTCACACAGTGAAGATATAACAAAGAGGAGAGACCATGATCTCCCAGACAGTGAAAATGAGGAGAGTATTGGTGACTGGGAGGGAGATCAAGGAACAATGATGAGCTTTCAGTCGGAACTGCCTTTAGGGCATCATTCCTCTATTCCTGGCTATGAGATATTAGAGTTCCTAGAAAAAAGTTTACACAGTTGGAGGAAAGATGAAACTGCCTTAAAGTGGTGAAAGGACTATAATTTACTCGTACATTCCCTGCATGTACTGAGAAGAGGACAAAAATAAATTAAGACTTCAGGCTTGGCTGAACAAGTCTGAGTCAGGAAGTTTCTTTCACAGCTGTTGGGTTCTGGGGCTCAGCATGAATTGGCTTATTCCGGGCCTTTATCCTCTAAAAAAAATTGTAGAACTCTAATTTATACAATGGTGGCAATAGGTTTTCATCTGGGATTATTGAACGTTAATGGGTGTAAAGATGCATTCCAGGTGCATCAAGTGTTGTCCTTCTGTTTGTTTGGAGGAGAAACTTTGAGAAGCTTTTCTACAAGAGACCCACGCAACTCGAGAGGCTGCCTTACGATGGAGAAGTCAATGGCAAGGATTGGCTTTTTTTCAGTCATTTCATGAATATATCCTGTGGAATAGCTATCATCTTCTCGTCTGTTTTTCAACCTGATATATATCTATCTATATATTACTAAAACTCTCATCTTGTATATATGTATGTATGTATGTATGTATGTATTTTCCTGAAATACAGCCAAAACGGTACACGATAGCACAAAAATTTCATGGCCACCTTACTCACCATTTTTATTTGAAATTATTTTTTTATCAACCGCTGTTACAACGGGAACCCAACTGGTTCACGGGTCATCTAGTATATTACTAAAACTCTCATCTTGTATGTATATATATATGTATGCATGTTCCTGAAATACAGCCAAAATGGTACACAATAGTGAAATTTTTTTAGGGCCACCTTACTCACCATTCCCCTGCGGTGTGCAGTATCAATTTTCATTCAAATCGGGCAACGAAAAAAATTATTAAAAAATCAATTCCCGATTCACTCAAGTACTATTCGGGAGTATTTGATCAATGCAAACAACCTCGGCAGTATAGTTCGCTGGAGCTATCTTTTTTATTATTTGAAATGATTTTTTTTATCAACCGCTGTCACAACGGGAACCCAACGGGTTCACGAGTTGTCTAGTACTTGCTATAAATGAAGTTTAGTTGAGGCTGTTTGTTACATGTAGAAATATGGTTTAAAGATATTGTTGTTAACTTCATGAACATTCATGCACCATGTGTTGGAGCTGCAAAAGTGTGTTTCTTCGACCACATGCAGAGATTTATGCTCACCTTTCCTGACGAATGATGTGTAATTAGTGGAGGGGACTTTAACTGCACCCTTCAAACCCTCTCTTGATCAACTTGGTCAAGAACCGTACAATCCTTCTGCGAAAGCATCACAATAAGTAACAACGCTGTTAAACCTGAAGGACATTTGGCAGATGCAGCACCCCACAGACACATCAGTTACATACTCAACTATCAGGGGTGGCCATATCTCACAATCCTGACTAGACAGAATATATCTGTCTCACCATTGGTGCAGCAATGTCAATGACTGCGGTATCATATTTGGATATTTTGCAGATCATAATCGGGTGTGGATAAAGCTTTCTTTGGATGAGACAAGATGTGGTACTGGTCTTTGGCATTTCAACAATGACTTAGTCCAGGATGAAGTTTCTCTTTCAGTTTTTCTCAATTTTCGCCAGCTTGGGTGAATAGAAAGGAGATTTTTGTTTGCTTGGACTCTGGTGGGATGTTGGGAAAGTACAGCTGAGATTGTTTCAGAAATACTTAGATGGAGTGAGTAAAACATTTGGGATGGAGATCATGGGACTCGAAGAGGAACTGTTGCATCTCGAGTGATGACTGACAACACTTACCCCTATTTAATTGCATACTTATGAATAAAAGAAGAACACCCTGAGCGCATGCAGTAGTCTGAAGGCCCGAGGAGCTTATGTGCACTCTCGCTTGCAGTTACTTTTTGAAGATGAATATGCCTTGAGTTATCCCAAAGCTTTGGAAAAGTGTACACATTGATTTAGAACTTGGGCGCGCTCACGTACATTCTCCTCAGTGAAGTACACTCTCTGGCCATTCTCAAGCTGCACACTGAGATGAATCACAGTGGGATGTCACTCATGCATTGGGAAGTTCAGGATCCCCCAGATGGCTTCATTGCTGCTGATGTATCTTCCCATTTCATATTGCCGAACCTCATCATGCACAGTCCCATCCATTGTCAGGCCAAACACAGCCATGTCAGATCCTTTGTTGACAGACTTGCACCCATATTTGATGGATTTCACAGAGTGGCAATACTCAACATTGACGTGTGCATTGAATAGCCATGTGAGGAGTGGACAGTATGGAACAATCCACCTGTTGTCAACTTCAACCTCACAACCACGAATTCTGATGGTTGTTGTGAATCCACCATCTTCTGGTTTTCTCCGACAATACAGTGGGTATTCATCTTGTCCAGTCTGTCTCTTTCAGAAGATATTGTGGGAACCTTTTTGTGCATTTGTTATCTTTCATGCACGGTGAGTTTGGATTGATGCTTCCACAGGGCCCATGCACCATCTGTGTTTAGACAGTGCTGAACAGAAGTGGATCAATTACTGGGTCTGGAAGTTCAAAACTGATGAAGCCATCCACTCTGTGCACATGAAGTTCATCTTGAAGCCAAGTCAGAATGTGGGCATGACACACACAATTTGATGATAATTTGTGGTACAGGCCATGCTTTTGCACTCAATTGTGTACATGTAGCACTTAATGGCTCCAAAAATCGCTCCTTTGGTGATGACATTAATCAATGGCTTCATTTTTTGTCGGGATGCTCTTGCCAGCAAATCATGGCGATGCTGTGGTTTTGGCCTGGCATCAGTTCATTAGCCACTTCCTCCAAGCTGGATTGCAGGCTGAAGGTGATGAAGAGATCAGGACAGCCATAGTTTCACACATATGTCAGCGCTCATGCATGTAGCGGCGACCTGTGAAACTCGGCGACCTGTGAAACTGGAAGGCAAGATGACCAGTTGACCAACATTGGCAGTATTTCCATCATTGTTCATGGCAACCCTGAGGTGAACATAGTTTTCGACTCGGAGTTTCTTTTGGTTCTTTCGAATGAATCTCAGCCTTTCTGCTTCAGTTTTGGCAGACATGTCCACAATAAATTGGTGGAAGAGATCTTTGCAATGCAAGATGTGATTGAAATTAGCAGCTCTCAGCATAATCCTGTCAGCACAAAACTCAGAAATGTCGGCAGAAATGTTCTTTTCACTTGGCAGTCCTGTTGCTGAGTCTGCTTGTTGCAGTTTAATGTCATATACATCATCACCCTGCCAGAAAATTAGTGGATACTGAAGTGAATCATATGATGGGTGTGTCTCAACAATTCTCTGGAGGGAGTTGTTTCTGAGTTGCAGCACAATATCTCGATCACCATGTTGTTCACCAGCTAGGATGACAGCCACTTCTGATGTGGAGTGTGCATTGAAGCGCCGCTCATGCTCCCCAGCTGGAGTTTCGTCTGAATGAATGACAATTTTGTACTCGGGTGTCATCTCCTCCATGGCACACTTGAGACTCCGAATGTAGTGGTTTTCCTTGTGGAGCATATCTTGCAACTACAGCACCACTTCCAACATGGTTTGAATGACATTGTTGCAGCATTGTTCAGCCTGCTTTGAATTGTCACCAATGAAGTAGATCTGCAGGAATTTTGGCTCTTCATTTGGTCATGGCTGTAGACTGCCAATCTGATGATAAACCTGTCCCTGTACTTTAAATGTGGGCATGAAGCCAGATTCTCTGATCTCTTTTGTGGTGCAGAAATATGTCATGTTGAAGCACGAGTTGTATCTTCTGATGGTGCTTTGGAAATAACTTGCATTTGGAGTGTTGACTCAACAATGTACGAAGAGGTTTAGGAGGAGCATGAATTTGGGTCAGCTGAACCTTGCCACTATTGCATATTCCTGGAGCTTCTCCTGTCCATTTCATCGCATCACAATGCCTGCAAGTAATCGACATTGAGCCAATAGCAACAAATGGATCAGAAGCATAATACAAGGCTGGACTGTAGGAGAATGCAGACTTTTCTTTTACCCTCCAGGGCTTTTTCCTGGATGTAGCCATTCTTGTTGCATTTGCCTTTCATCTTCTTTCTTGCTATTGAGGAGTTTCAGCTGCTCTTGATGCAGCCATTGCTTCTGCGTTTGCTTCTCGTCGTCTTCCTTTCTCTTGAGGAGTTGAGGCTGCTCTAGATGCAGCTTTCGCAAGTCTTTTTTTTGTCAAGTTCACTTCTTGGACATTTTCTTCTTTTGGTAGGCGCCAACTTCATGCAAAATAAAGGAGGGAGACAGGGGGCTGGAAAGTGAGGAAGGAGGGAGGAGAGTGACGCCTTACCACACATCACAATACACTCTGCGGAGGAGGGGGTTGAGGGTGGGGGAGGGTGGGAGGGGTGGGAGAGAGAGAGAGAGAAGAGATATCTATATACACTACATGGCCAAACACACACACATATATATATATATATATATAATATATATATATATATATATACATATGAAGCTGCACAACATAATATATATATATATATATATTATATATATATATATATATGTATGTCTGGAGGGATGTGGAGAGGGAGAGAGAGTGCTGTACTGTATTCGAGGGGTGGAGCGAGGATGGGACAGAGAGAGAAGGGTGGGAGAAGGGAGTTAGCAGAGAGAAAATGTTATGCTTTCTGAACAAACACACACACACACCACACACACACACACACACACACACACACACACACACACACACACACGATATTTTGGGGAATCGGCAGATTGCAGTCATGTGATTACTGAGTGCAGTACGTACTGGTGTTCAACCCAGAAACATTGTGTACTTTAACCCTTGTTTGGGGGAATTTCAATAAATATATATACATTTTAAACGTTGCATTGTAGACGTTTCAAGATGTGCATAAACATGATTATTTAAATACAGCTACCAATCGTCGTGTGATGGGTAAAAAAACAAAAAAACATTGTCTCGAATTATAGAAAACATGTTAATGTGGCAAACAGCTCGGAAATTGTGCGTTTTCAGCTTTGAAAGTCACAAGGAGAAATCCTCACGATTCTGAGAGCAAACTCGGTTCATATAAACATTTTCGTCTGCACCTCCATCCTCGCTGGACCAAGGTAGTTGTGATACTCGAGCATTAATTCTTGACGTCATACGTTCAAGGTGTACCCGACTCCATGAAAGCATCAGTTAAATTTGTTAGCTGTTAAAATCACTAACCTTGCTAAATCACCGGGTGAGAGCAAACACAGCCTGTTCTAAGTTCCGTTTGAAGTTCCGCACGGATAAAGCATACCAAAAAAAACCACAAAGGTTTACCTTTAAATAATTTTTTAAATATGGAAATCAAGCGAACAAATAACAAAATGAATTCAAAGAAAAAACAATCCGAAGCGACCACAAAATGTGGGCACATGCTTTTCCAGCTCAAACTGACATGAAGAAACTCGGACCAGGAACTCCGAACACGAGGTCGATGGAGGTTTTGGTGTTTTTAATGTATGAATGTTGAAGTGACGCGTATATGATATTAAACAAGGCGATCTTGTCTAAAAATGAAGTTGCACAACATTTTCAGCCAGCGAGGCTCCACTCTCTGGGACCACCCGCCATCGCACAGCTTGGTCGATGTGACATGTACGTTATTTTTACCTCCCGGAGACGCCTGAAATGTCAAATATGCCCGAATTGTGTAGCTATGATGAACAGGCATTCGATAATATGAGTGAGGAAGTGAAAACAACAACTTTATTGTTAAGAAATCGTTGCGGCCTGTTCCAAGTCAAGGCATGGTTGAGCAGGCCAGAAAACATGGCGGCTTCAGACCCCAGCGAGGTTACCTTGGATACACCTCACGACCCAGACAGCGAGATGCCAAGGATCGCCTGATGAAGGACATAATTAAATAAGCCGTTAATTATCTTCAAAAGGGGTGTTTAATTAACCCAAAACACCCAATTTTCACTCATGTACTCCTTGGAGTTTTCTTCGAATGCACGCAAAGTTTCAGGCTGCCAGGTTTTATAGTTTTTGAGTTATGGAGGAACACACTGACACACACACAACACACACACACACACACACACACACACACACACACATTGACATTTATTAGTATAACATAACAGCAAGGCGTTCTTTATTTATATAAGAGGTAAAGAAGGGTTAAGGAGTGTGGGTCCATTGAGAATAGAACGGGAGAATTGGTGAATGGTAAGGGTGAGATAGCAGCCTTGTTAAATATGTTTTTTCCTTCTACATTTACACGAGAACAGTCGGGAGAACTTCTAATCGTGGAGAGTATCTCTCTTGGGGGTCGACAAGGGCTTTAATAAGAGATCCAATTAAGAGTGGAGGAAGTGAAAAAGCAGCTAGACAAATTAAGGGATGATTAAGCTCCAGGGCTGGATAATATGCATTCCAGAGTATTGCGGTTGGTGACAGAGCAGATAAGTGTGGTGTTAGTGGATATCTTAAACAACTCATTGGATTCAGG
This sequence comes from Eptatretus atami, assembly GCA_035128595.1. Taxonomy (NCBI): domain Eukaryota; kingdom Metazoa; phylum Chordata; class Myxini; order Myxiniformes; family Myxinidae; genus Eptatretus; species Eptatretus atami. The sequence continues at coordinate 70,420,328 of CM068958.1, read as the reverse complement.
ACAGGTACCAGAGGATTGGAGGGTAGCAAATGTAACACCACAATTTAAGAAAGGATCCAGACAAGAATTAGGCAAATATAGACCTGTTAGTTTGACTTCAGTTGTGGGAAGGTGTTGGAGACATTAATGAAGGAATGTATAGGGAAACATTTGAATAATTTCAAACTAATTAAAGGTAGTCAGCATGGATTTACCAAAGGGAGATCATGTTTAACAAATTTATTGGAGTTTTTTTTGACGTAGTTTCTGATTGGGTGGATGAGGGAAGTGCAGTGGATGTTGTGTATCTTGACTTTCAGAAGGAATTAAGATACCACATAGGAAGTTGTTAGCTCAGGTGAGGGCTTGTGGAGTGCCTGGTAGAGTGGCTAACTGGATTGGAAACTGGCTTAGTGATAGGAAGCAAAGAGTGGCTGTGAGTGTGAGTGTGAGGATGTCTGACTGGGAAGATGTAAGCATTGGGGTACCTCAGAGATTGTACTGGGACCATTGTTACTCATATTTAACATCAAGGATTTTGATGGTGTGGTTAAGTGTCAGCTTGCGAAACTTGCAGATGATTTGGAGAAAAGGGAGATAGCAGATACGGAGGTGATCAGCTTCAGAAAAGTCGAGATACTTTAATGGATTACACAGAAGATTGGCAAATGCAGTTTAACATAAAGAAATGTGAGGTGCTGGGGATGGGTAAGAACAATGAAAATACAGAATGCATGATGCAAGGGGCAGTCTTGGAATGTGTCACACAGAAGGATCTGGGGGTGGTAAAGATAAGGGGTGTGGGGAGAGGTAAGCATACAGCACAGTGCCAAGCAGCAATAGTTAAAGCAAACAGGGGTTTACATTGTATTCGTAGGGGGATAAATTATAAATCACAAGAGGTAGTGTTAACAACGTATAGGAATTTAGTGAGGCATCATCTAGAGTATTGTGTGCAATTTTGGTCACCACAACTGAGGAAGAATATAGCTGCCTTGGAGAGGGTACAGTGCAGGGCTATAAGATTGATTCCAGGGCTAGTTATACTACACTATTAGGAACGTTTGAAGGGGACAGTACTTTATACATTGGAAAGGACCCAAATGCAGGGGATCTGTTGGATATGTTTAAATAGTGAAAGGTATAGACAAGATAGGTGAAGTGGAGTTTTTCATGAGAGTGGACAATGTTAGGACCAGGGGCCATAGCTTGAGGGTAAGCAAGATGAGAGTTAGGACATTTTTAAGCCAGGGGTCTTTCAGTCTGAGAGTGGTTAATGCAGGGAATGGTCTCCCTGGAAAATAGTGCCAAAGGAGGGGGTGGATAAGTTTAAATGGGAATTAGATAGGTACCTGGATGCATTTGACATAGAGGGGTATGGGGAGATTGGCTTGTGTGTGGATGAGTGACAATACTGGGGTTTGTGCAGCACAGGCATGATGGGCTGAATGGCCTCCTGAATGGCCTCCTGCACCAAAATTCCCTTTTGTATCCTTATATAACAAGGTCAACCACGGCCAAGCCTCAATACTTTAATATGCATGCTAATTACCTTAACCAATAAATCGGTGGAGCCTTATGTAAAGGCCCAGTCACACCTTGACGTTTTAGCCAGCTTATGCCGATTTTTGAAAAATTTGTCTAAAACGCTGGCACACGTCGAATACGTTATGGGTAAGTTTTGGAAACATTGAGAGCACGCTGAAAAACACTGCCATACGTCGTAGTACGCTGGCTTTCATCGTTGTACTTTGCGGTTGTCCTCAAATTTTAGCATGCTTGAAATTTTACGACTTATGCCAGCGTATGACTCACAAGTTCCGCTATGCTGGCCATAAGTTGTAGGCACGTTATACGATCGTTGACACACGTCGACACACGTTACTTGTAAGTTAATCATAAGTCGAAACCGTCGAGGTAATGTTTAGCGTACCCGAAACTTATTTCTAACCTATGAGTAACGTTTTGTAGGCACGTTACGCGATCGTTGACACACGTCGACACACGTTACTTGTAAGTTACTCATAAGTCGAAACACGTCAAGGTAATGGTTAGCGTCAGTGTTCCAGACTCCCTGTTTTTTTTTTTTTTGTTTCTTCGGTATGACGGTGATGTTGACACTTCGATTTCTAGTGGCGGTTATGATTTAAATCGTTGAGCGGCAGCCTATTAATTATATTATATTATAACCACACTAGAAATCTAAGTGTCAACATCACCGTCATACCGAAGAAAAAAAAAAAAGAAAAAAAAACAGGGAGTCTGGAACACTGACGCTAACCATTACCTCGACGTGTTTCGACTTATGAGTAACTTACAAGTAACTTTTGTCGACGTGTGCCAACGATCGCATATCGTGCGTACAACTTATTCCCATCGCATGCGGAACGTGTGAGGCATACGGCAAGTACGTCGTAAAATGTTTAACACGTTTAAAATTTCAAGACGTACTCCACTTACTACGACGTTTGATAGCGTACTTTAGCATTCTATTCATGTATACCAAACTTACCCATACCGTATTCGACGTGCGCCAGCGTTTTAGACGCATTTTTCAGAGGTCGGCATACGCTGGCAAGATCGCCAAGGTGTGACTGCGATGTTGACACTTCCATTTCTCCGGCGGTTATGATTTGAATCATTGTGCGGCAGCCTTTTAATAGGCTACACCACGTGATCGTCGCGATACGTGCAGCGCTATGCATAAGTTAACTATCGTTGGGCATAGGTTGTGACGCCGACAACAGGCTAAGCATTCGTTGGTATAAGTTATCTATAAGACAACGAAACGTTCTTGTCCATTACTAATATGTTATGCATATGACCAACTCGTTATGAATACGTCCGAATCTTAAAAAAAAACATCAAAAGTTCAGCGTAAGCCAGCGTTTTACATACATTTTGATACGTTGCCATTGCTGGCTAAAACGTCAAGGTTGACTGGGCCTTAACAAAGCTTATTGTTGGACCTACATCTTCAAAATTAAAACGATTCCCAATTTCCATGACACTTCTAAATTTAACCTTTCTTGTACACAAAGTCGAGGATCATGGAAGAGCTATATCATAGAACAGATCAGGATGTAACAGAACAAAAGGAACAGCAGAAAAAGAGGGTGGAAGCATACCAACAGCAGCATTGAGGGACAAATACAGCGAGACTTGGACAAATAAGGGATGTGGGGAATTGATAAGGGGTTGAGTGAGACACATGGGGTGGACACGATGATACATAAGCAAACTCTCAGGAAGAAAAAAACTGGAAAATTGGAAAGAGGTGAGCTTGAGGAGGGTTAACATGGGTAGAATATATTATAGAGTTGGATGGGAGATTATCTGAGATTGTGGTGAACAGCTGTCTTGAAGACCAGGAGGGAAGAATGAGATAGAAGAGAATATGGAAGTTGATTTTGCAGGTGGGAAAAAGAGAAACGAATGAGTAGAAGTAAGCACTAATTATGGATTTTAGGAGTTTCACAAGAAGGAGGTTGCTGGTGGACCACATGCACCCTGCAGAAACCTCAGAGGGACAAAGCACAGAAAGAGCAGAGGATGCAAGACTAGAAAGGAGGCAGTAGAAGACAGAGAGACCACTGACCTGTCTGCGGTGTGAAAGTGATAGGGCCACAGAATCAGCTTCATCGTTGGAGATTCCCATGATCTTGAATGCCTTGTTTTACATGGCGTCAACTTCAGCAAGGTGTGAGGCAGTAGAGCCAACACATAGGGGAAAACAGTATCCAGCAAGCTATGAATGGAGGCCTTGTAGTTTTATAAGAGTTCAGGTGTGCCAAGGTCGAACTTTGCCTGACAGAGGATGCCCAGTCGGAGACTGGCTTTGGAGGCCAACTTAGAAATGTGATTTGCCCAACAAAAATCATAGCTGATAGTGAGACCCAAAGGTTTGAGTAACTGAACTTCTTGAAGACGATTTTTAAAAGGTATTGAAGGAGTTGCTTACGGTTCTTTCACGAGAGAGAGAGAGAAAGAGAAGCAGAAGAAACGAGAAAGAGAACAGGACGAGAGAGAGAAGAGGGAGAAGAGAGAGAGAGAGAGAGAGAGAGAGAGAATGTAAGATTTGACAGGATTGAAAGATCTATTCCAAATGTTTGACCAGCTTGTGATTCTATAACAAGGTCTGAATATAATAGAAGGAAAAGGCTGATTTCTGCCGATATGAAGGATGAAGGATGTCAGGGCAGATGGTGGAATCATCAGCGAAAAGATAAAGACAATTCTCTCGAGGTCAGAGAGATTGTTAATGAAGATTAGGAATAGGAATGTGCCCAAAACACTGCCTTGGGGCATTCCAGCCTTGACAGGGGATGATATGATTCTGTTGAGAGCCATGCATTGGCTACAGGAGTAGAGGAAGTCAGTGAGCCATGTGTGGAGTTGGCCTTGGAGAGAGTTTGGAGAGCAAGGCTTGGTGCGAGACTGTATCGAAAGCTCGAGATATGTCGAAAGAGACAACCATGATATCATGGCTGACATTCAGGGCCTCCACCCATTCATGGAAGAGCAAAAGCAGCATTTCCAAGGTGAAGTATCCAGGTCTGAATCCGAATTGATGATATGAGATGAGGCTGTTCGAGAAAAATAAAGATTTGATGTCAACTGTGATAATGGATTAAATGGCTGTGTGGATGATTGGAAGGAAGCTAACAGGTCTGTAGTTAAGGGGATCGGTTTTTGCACACTGTGACCTCTGCCACCTTGAAAAAACGAGAAAGATATTCTGTGAACTCTGTTATATTTATATGTATGTATGTATATATATATATGTATATATATATATATGTTTATTTTTATATATGTTTATATATATGTATATTATAAATATTTGGATATATTATATATACTCCTCCTCTCGCTCTCTCTGCTCTTGATATTATATTATTATATGTATTTATATAAATGTAAATTAATTTGAAGAACGAAAGAAATGTTGTTGATATATAACCACTGAATAGCTCTTGATTGGGGATCTCTTTTTCATCTCTGTAAGAAAGGTCTTTCTATTTGTTATGAAGTTTTTCAGGATAGTTTAAATTTACTTCAAAATAATACCCATAATCCCGTTTATCT
>CM068958.1:70399996-70415251 GCA_035128595.1 Eptatretus atami | reverse complement strand
GACTTGTGGAGATTATATCATCAAAGATAGATTTGTACTCATTCTTTCACCCATTTAAAATTACCATGGGGTTGAGAGTCAGACATTGCCCAGCCATACAAGTTATTAGCATCAAAGTACATTAGTAAGATGTGGGCTATCAGATGAGAAAGTATGGAAATATTTTATTATTCCTTAGCCATATCTCTTTGAACAAACTTGTGAAATTCCTCCTCTTTTAGCCTTCTCAATCTTCAAGAGCATATCTACATCAGTTAGCAGATCAAGGGGTTGTTTCGTCATTTTTAACATAGCGCTCCAGGCCAGTAGATGTATAATAATAGACAGGTTCAAGTCCATAGGAATGTTTATTATAACAAACTTCTCTAAATTTCTGAAACACATCTGCGAGAATAAAACATCAGTTATTAAATAAAGGTTATGATATTCACCCATATTCTTAATCTCAAACTCTTTCCAAACTTGTTTTGCTCTTTCATATTCTTCACCCTTAATATGACATCTTCCTAACTTGTTATGAAAACGCTTTTGAGGAGGAAGTCTTGTTTCTTTAAATCTTCCAAAGGAATCCATATAATCACATGGGTAAATGCCCTTTTTAGGAAGAAGAGAAATGTCTTTACCCAAGTTGGCTTGAGTCCGAAATTGAGTAGAAAGCACAGAAAAAGAAGAGGTGTTTGAAACCAAAGAATTTAGATGGCTTGTCATAAATTTATAAGTCAAGAAATCTAATTGTATTTACACCCATTTCTTGAGTAAAATCTGTTTTGGAAATGAGATGTAATTTTGATCTGTGTTCGGAATTGCTATTATCTTTCCAGGAGGCGTACTTAGTTCTTTTGTTAAGAGATGTGTATCATAATGACAATTATTATGAAGAAATACAGGTAAGAATGTCGGGATTCTATAATTAAGATTGCAATTATTATCAGCTGCTCTCTATATTTCCCCATTACATGGCAATGATCTCTAACCCTTTTATCAGTTTTTACCAAAGCCTCTGAGCATATATGACATATCCTTGCTTCTTCAAATTATTTCTCTTCGTTTGCAGATAAGTCAAGGGGTTTATTTGTTCTTGACATAATTTCAGTTAGCATAACACAATCATCCTCAATCCTTTAAAAAAATTCATCAGCAGTATCAGGTCCCCTATATAACTCCAAATTATCATATTTACCTCCTACAAATGATTTAATGTAATAACAAAACCCACAAGGGATATGCTTTTGATATTTTTTAATATCATCAGTCTTTTCAAGATGCTCTCAAAATCAGCATATATTACAAATGGGTGTTTTATACATTTATTTGTTTTATTAAATACGACTTTCTCTCCTGGTCCTGGCATCTCAACAACTGCTGCTTTATGATTAGAACAATACTTTAAATGTTTCTCAAGTCTTTGTTGAGATCGAAAGATATTTAGACATCTCTGACAAGGATATGATTTATGCTTTGATTTATGAACTTGACCACATACCAATCCAGAAAAGTTTTTGATGTAAGCATAATGAGAGGTTTCCTTTTCGTGAAATAAAGGAGATCTACATGCCGGTCATTTGACGAATTATCATTGGATATAGTATTACTAACTCTAAGAATTTTGACTTTGTTTTTATCAGTTAAACCAAAAACATTTATTGATAGGTTATTCATATTCTCAAACTTTGTTATATCTTTTAAGCTCATGCGTTCTCCTCTAGAGATACGTAGATCCTAACTTTCTAATTTATTCTCATATTTCTTATACTTTGAAACTCTTATTATCAGTACTTTTAATATTAATTATTGCCTTTTTATTCTTTATATCCTTAGGTAAATCAATATATGAAGAAGCCTTTAGCAGAGTGGATTTAAGAATATTACGATCGATCTAGGAAACATTCCCAATGTTGAACCCACTACCTTATTGTTCTTCTTCTAATTCAAATCTAATAAGCTCTTCAAAGATAGGAGATTTAAGGAAGCTATCAATTGATGGAATAAGGTGTGGTAGATTCATTCTCATGTATTTTTCTTCAATAACATTATCTTCTCTTGAGAAGGTAAAGGAAGCTCCAAGATTTATTTTGAATGATTTATGCTTTTTCAACATTCTACTAACAACTTTGATAATTGAATCCTTTGAGATATTAATCGCTTTCCAATTGGATCTTACACTAATATTAAATCGTATAAGTTTTACCTCGATCCGATCTTTAAAACATCTTTGAAGAGTTGTTATTTCTAATGGTTTTGTCTCAATGACATCTCCCTCTAATCCAATTTTCTTCTTATTTCGCTTCAAGTTTCTCTCAATGTTGTTGATGTGTTTTTGTGATTGAAGGTGTTTTTTATAACTTTCTTTTAATATGTCCTTAGAACAAACATCACAATGTTTTGTTTCTCGTTCAAATGGAGATATTTGTCTGAAAAGATTGAATGTGCGTTTGTTGGTTTGAAGGTGCTTTTTCTAACATTTATATTCATGATTACAAATGTCACAGTACGTTGTATTCACCATATATATATATATATAGAAAAACTTTGCTTAAAATATAAATTTCTTGATGAAAATCTCATGGAAATTTATAAATGCTTTTCGTTTAAACCAAAAATTTTCTTGATGAAAATTCCGTTTAATTAATAGGCGAATCTGTGCTTAAAACTAAAATTCTGATGAAAATTTCGTTAATTTTACAGGTGAATCTGTGCTTAAACTAAAATTTTCTTGTGAACATTTCGTGTCATTTACAGGCTGAATCTGTCACTTAACAACAATTTTATCCTCCAACTTTTTCACTTATAAATACAAATGTTTCAAGACACAAAGACAAGTTTCAATCAATCCTGTTCATTGTTAAAGAATACTGAGAAATATGTCAGGAGTAAAATTGAACAAAGATAAATATAACACTATTGGATTAAACAATTATGGCGAATGATATGAGTTTTCTTCATTTACTTCAGTTGGAAGGGCTTTTAGTATACCTGGAAGAACATCAATTAAAAAGTAGCTCTAACAAAAGTTTTCTCCTCTCCTTCTGGCGGGGCAATATAATTCAAACTAGAGCAATGAAAGAAAAAGTATCAAAAAATAAAAAACCTTATGGATGAAGCCTTTTAGAAAGGAAAAGATTAAAGACCATCTGTAATATGCAAGGAGAATTGTATTTTTTTCAAACAACCGCGAAAGATATAAATCCTGATAAATAAATGATGTTTATATATCAGGTGAAATGACATTTCGTTCATTGTAGTTAAGGACCATTTTAAAATTACCTTGAATATAAAAAAATGCAGTAGTTTAATCTGTGAATGAAAAAAAGTATATGGATATAGATGGTCATGTTTTTTCTACTAATTAGATATGAGTCATTATTCAAGTGAAGATTTTGAAGATAATGAGAGTGATGATAGCATCTCTGTTGGAACAGAAGACAGTTTTGATTCCAAAAGTTTGTGTTCAAATGATAGTTATGAAAGTAGTTTTAGAGATTATTGTGAAAGCACCAATGAAAGTACCGCAGATGATACTTTATAGATATGAATAGCATACTAGATCTTGAGCCTCTTGAATTCCTTGATTCTCCATGTGACAAATATAAGAATTGTCCTGCATGTGATAGAGTGGAATTAAACACAGTCAGAAGCCTATAAACAGTGTATATTCTGTGATTATCTTCTAATTAATGAAAATATAAAATATACAAAGGAACATAACTGTTTCAAAAGTACACCAAAAATGAATTACTTTACAAGATTAATAAGATAAATGAATGTTAAATACGTGGGTGATAATAAATCTTTTCTTACAAGAGAAGAGACTGATCAAATGATGGTAATGTTTCATGGATTGATGATGTATGCCATTGTCAGGTAAGTATCAAGACAAGATATTGTCAATAAAATAATGGATTATCTTGAAACTAAACCTGAACTCAGGAAAAAGCATCGAGTTTCAAAAAAGCCAATACAAATTTATATCATTTATTTTCTAAACATATACAGAATGATTTTTTTACCCATTTGGGAAAATAAGATAAAATTTAACAACCATAAAAATCTTCCAAATTCAATAAGATGTCTCATAGTGGTTCAAGCGGAGTGGAAAAACCTGCCTGCTTTTGAAGATGCTCCGAAGGCCTAAGTCACATTTTGCCACGGCGGCCGTGGGGTCGTTCCAAAATCTACAGCCACTAGCAATTATACGGCGGCCGCAGTATTTCCACGGTCACACAATGTAGCAGTCACATATGTTTTTATTTTCGGGGAGCCGCACGGCGTATTATATAAAATTGTGGAGACCGAAAACGTGGGGTTGCCGTACGGTCTTTGATTTGATGTCGCACGGTGACTTAGCGCTTCCTGCGGCGGCCATATAATTTCAAGGCAGACGCAAGGTGCCCGCAAGGCGACCACAGGGGACCACAGGGGGCCCTGAGGCGAACGTGCGGCCAGACGGACGGTAACGAGGGGTTCTTTTTTTTACCAGTTCTTTTGTTTCGGCTTGTCGAATTGCTACGGCCAACGTAGAAATGAAAAAAGTCTATAACTCCCCGCTATTAATCCACGGCGACCCTACGGGCCTGTAAAATATAGACTATACGGCGTAGGCCACCCTGAGGCCCCTCAGAAACTCTGCGCCGCCGTACGTTTCCTGTCAATTCAGAGGGCGTACGGCCGCCGAATCCTCGCCGTAGAGCAAATGTGACTTAGGCCTTACTCCCAACTTTTTCGATTTTGATAATTTAATAATTTTCAAAAAGTCAAGTTTTCAACCTGAGTATCAACGACTCTCACAAGGTTTTAATGCAGGTCTTCTAAAAGAAAACACAATTGGTTTATTTAAACTTCAAAACAAAATGATTATAACATTGAAGGTATAATTCAACTATTTTGTTATCGACAGAAATATAAAAAGAAATCAAAACCTATAACTTGTATTATTAGTGATAATATGGATGATATATCTTCACCCCAAGATTTGAATAAATCAAAAAAGAATCTTATTATCTTTGATGATTGTGTTAATGAGAGAAACCAAATGGTTATGGATCGTTATTACACAAGAGGGAGGCATTCTTTTTGTAATTGTATTTATTATTAGTCAATCATACTTTCAACTCCCTCATCGCTCGATAAGAAATAATGCTAATACTTTTATTTTATTCAAGTTAAATTCAAGAGATATAAACAATTTTTGGTGAGACAATTGTTCTACGTTGTGCAGTAAAGAAGAATTTGAAAATATAAATACATTGTTGTGAAACAAGATGAGATACTGAAGGATATATTTTTTATTTTTATAAACAATGACATACATAAATGATAGTTGTTATTTTCAATCTTGTGGGTAAATCTGCTTCTGGAAAAAAACTTTCACAAATGTAGGTTCTTGAAGAGTGAAAATGAAAAGACGACATGGTTTTTAAACAAAACACCCTGTGATACGTATCTACAACCTGCGTACGTACCTGTGTGTATCTACAACGACCAGAGTAATGCGACCAGGAGAAGCAGAAGGTAAAGATTATTACTACATTTCAATGGAGGAACATATGTGATTGAGGAACGAAGGTCAAATATTTGAGGATTATTACAAAACAACAACATTTGTTTTGGTACAACAAAATATTCACATTGTAAGAGTGAGTTAAATTAACGAATTTCTGGTGGTCTTGGGATATTATTGGATTAGAGGGAGATGTCATTGAGCCAAACCCATTTGAAATAACAACTCTTAAAAGATGTTTGAAAGATTGGATAGAGGTAGAACTTATAAGATTTAATATTAGTATCTTTAAAACTTAAGATCCATTTGGGAAGCGATTCATATCTCAAAGGATTCGAGCCTTTGAATAATTTAGGTCAAAAATAAATTTAGGTCAAGCCCTTTAAATTCTTTGGTTTCAAACATGTCCTCTTTTCCTATACTTTCTCGTCAACTTAGGACTGTAGCCGACTTGGGTAAAGACATTTCTCTTCTTACTAAAAAGGGCACTTACCCATATGATTATATGGATTCCTTATAGAAGACTTCCTTCTAGAACGCATTTTTATAACAAGTTAGGAAGATGTCATTTTACGGGTGAAGAATATGAAAGAGCAAAACAAGTTTGGAAAGAGTTTGAGATAAAGAATATGGGTGAATATCATGACCTTTATTTAATAAATGATGTTTAATTACTCACTGATGTGTTTGAGACATTTGAGAAGTTTGTTATAATAAAGATTCATATGGACTTGATACTGTCCATTATTATACATCTCCTGGACTTGCCTGGAGCGCTATGTGAAAAATGATTAAACAACCCCTTGATCTTCTAATATAAGTGATGTAGATATGCTCTGATGATGGAATGGCTAAAAGAAGAGGAATTTCCACAGATTTGCTCAAAGAGATTGCCTAAGGCAAATAATAAATATCTTCCAACTTCTCACTGATAAGCCCAAATCTATACTAATGTACTTTGATGCAATAACTTGTTATGGCTGGCAATGTTCCTGTAATCTGAACCCTGTGGTAATTTAAATGCGGTGAAAGAATATAGTTAGCCTAAGTATAATCTAATGTTTGATGATATAATCTCCAAAGTCAAGAAGATTCAGATAACTGGGAGATCGGGTTGTTTCTATGTATCTGAAGATAGTATTTTATCGTGATAAACCGCTATCTGGTGCTCTCCGAACAACTTCATATTAATCTAGTTAATTAGATCCAGGAGTGAAAGAGTATCACCAACTCCAGAGCTAATTGCAGTGATGGTTATTCCAGATGGCATACTATTCATTCTTGGGGTTCGTTCATGCAAAGATGAAGTGGGAAATTCGGATAGTGCGCGGCGAATTATTGTGCAAATAGTTTATACAGCGAATCGTATGGTTCGAGTTTGTCGCAAATTATCAACTGTGAATAACGCGGAAACCCGTAAATTGTTCATCGCAAATATTAGAATAGCCATTCGAGTGGTTGCGTGCTGGTTGTAATATACTAATAGAGAGGAGTTCTGTGTATGTGTGTGTGTGTGTGTGTGCTGGCTGCTGGTGTTGTGTGTGTTGATGTGTGCTCCATGGGGAAACTCAGGTCGGTTGTCCAAAAGAGCCGAATCTGATTACCAGTAACGAACAGTCGAGTGCAAGGATTGCAAACAGAGGTTTAGATTGCGACTCAAGGGGGAAGTTGAGATTTGAGGTAGAAAATTCGAGCGGAGTTAGGTGATTTGATAATTAAAGAACACGTAAATTTGCAATTTGGAGCCTAATTTGTAGTAGACTACGAATTAACAGCTTATTTTGATTAATAATGCTTTATCAGGTGGCATCCTTAGCACCTTCACGCGTCAAAATATTTGGCACGACCATGGGCCGCGCTCTATAGTCGAACCCGTGGGCTCCATGTTAGGTCAGTGCCTGCGAGTTAACCGAGTCACAAACTAAATCGGGGTGTTCGGTGCGAGACGACTTTGGTCCTACTGTCCACCAGTGGAGAGCCGCTCATTCGGCTCACCTTCTCTCTCGGCCTGCTCAATGAACTCCGGGCCACAAACCAATATTCTTCTTTGTGATCTAGGGAATCTCTCTTAGATGGTGGAGAACATTGTGACATACTTATTTAGAGATCGGTTTAAGGATGTATTAAAGTAATGGATGTGTCTCTATAAGTATTAGATTAATCACCTACATCATTTTCTCACAAATCTGAGTGTGTAAATGCAAAGGTAAATTCATGAAGCGTAAATGGCCTGTGATCGGAGTATAGGCTTTGAATGTGATAGTTGGTTGTATTGGGAATGATATGGCAAATTGTTTGATTAGATATGAATGCGCCAGATAATGAGCATCCCAGGAGGTCTGAGAGCTTACCTATCATTAAATTAGAGCTTGTGTGTTATCTTATTATGTCATGTTCGCAGTGATTGTGTCGTAAAGGAAAAGAGCATCGGGAAATTAAGTTTGCGTGCAAGAGCATAGTGATTAAAGATCCTGAACATTAACGAAAAATTTTAAGCCCCAGAAATTGATCTTAAGGAAACCGCAGTCTCCACAAGCTTAATATATCCAGGAAGATTAAGTCAGTGTCTCCTATCCTATTTGGATAGATCCTCATACTCTTGAACATAGGTTGCGAATTATTTTTTCGCGAACATCTACGATAATCTCTGACGATACTCTGTTCTTCAAATCCTTTCTCCCACTTGTTAATGGACATTGGTTTAAGCTGTTGTCTCATTAACATTATCTCTTCTACGTTGGATAGTCGTCTTTGCTTAGAGTCGGTAACTTTATAAGCACTAGACTTCGCTGAGGCGAGTCCACTCTCTCTCAACTACAAGATGGTTAGACTTCGTAGTCAGTACACACAACAGAGTGTTAATTTCGTAGATCACACTAGATAGAAACAGGAAAAGTGAGTCATGGTTGGTCAATGTGTGCATTATTTATTGGTAATGATTTATGGGAATGTGTATGGAGGGAATAGAAGTAACATATTATCTATTTCATAAGGTAATATACTTATGCAATCTGTAATAGCTAAATAGTGAGAACACTCCGGCAATGATGTAATTAGTGGACTGCATTTGGTGCATGCTTTATATAATTATTATTTGAATGACAGTGTTGGATGCTTTGTGGCATGCAATGGGTTATATCTATACTTAGCTGAGTATTTTGGAAGGTTAAAAATGTTTAACACTATTTCGAATTCGAGGTATGGGCATATTCGAATGCGTAATCAATTTTTCTTTGTACTGTTTTGGTATGGTTAATAAAGGGAAGGTTGTGTATGCTCATTTATTTTCAAGGATATAATGGATTACATTCTTCTTGTAAGGTTGATGGGTTAATGTGATTGGTGTGCTACTCTTTTCTTGTAGTGAATCAGTAAAAGCAAACCTACATATTTGGACAAATATTATTTTTCCTTGAAGGCAAAATTTCCTAGTTCAGGGTGTGTTAACTGTGGTGGTTTCGGCTATTTTATTAATATTTTGAAATTTGTAGTCTGAACTCATAGTTATGAGTACATCCGTACTAATTTCCAAATCGTATCGAGGGCTATTCATGAGAAATAGTGTAGTGTGTTGTGCGCGCGGTAGTTGTGTGTTGTTGTGTGGTGGGTATCGTATGAATGAATCGCTGTTAGCTCGTAGGTGTGAATTGTGATTCGTGATAATCGTTTACATCGTAATGCTCTTCTCAAATAGTAGCCAACATGTGTGCAGGCCACATGACAATACTTCTCTCTCCCAACGGTGCTCTTAGCCCACGGTCGGAGCAGGGCACGGCGAGGCAGACCTCTTTGGGATGGCACTACGTGCACAAGCTTGTATCCCACGCTACTAATTCTCTCGTACTCGTGAGTGTGTTTTCTCTGCACTCCGGCATATTTGGTGCTTTCAGGGCAATTTTCAGCTTGGGGCGAAAAGCAGTAAAGTCACACGGAGATACCATGTGTAGGCAGCAGCCCATCGCTACCGCCAGAAGTATCTCTCTGTCTCTAACTGTTCTCTTTGGCTCCAGTCATAACTCTGTTATCAACTGTGAAGAATGGCCCTGCGGTGCGTTATCTGTGATGCCGACGCTCGCTCAATCTTGTCTCTCGCTCCTATTGCCTCTGCCCTACAGGTCTCCGGTCTTTCTGTCGTCTCGAATGGTTTTTTGGGCAGCACGGACTCGGCTTATGTGCTGGATGAAGGTGTATGAATCACGTACCGTTACTTGTCCTGGACAGTGGTTATTTAGATGGTGGTTATTCTGGTTCTTCAAGGAATGTCAGACTTGGTAGGGGATTGGGTTCTGCGCCATGATGCGACCAACGATCGCTTCCATCACAAACTGCGCCATTACCGAGTCAATTGAGTCTAACATGATCGCCAAGCAATGAATTGACATGTGCTTTGGCGGACCTTCTCTTTTTTGGCTCGGGGATGTGAATGCTTGCCAATGTGATTTGCATCCTTTGCTGCTTAATCTTGTTTCTGGGTCCGACCATAACCGCAGTGATGTCTCATGCGCTTACGTCCTCTCATCAAGATCACGGGTTGAGTTTGGATCGCTGTTCACAGTCTCCAGATGTCCTGTCGATTCCAAAGGAGTTGCTTCTGCATCGTTAGCAGTTTTGGCAGAACTCGCTGAGATCTCCTTAAGCCCAAATCCTCATCACAATGAATGAACATCAGAGTGACGCCCTCTTCGACTCTTTCTTCAATGTCTCTGAATCGTGCCTGCCGATTCTCTTGCACCCCGATCCTGTATCGCATGGTCCCTGCATCGCCTGCCCCATGCTGACGATCTGCATTTTCGGATGTTTGAGGGCCACCAGAAGGTGCTCACTTTCCCTGATTCCGTGCCGACCACGCTGATCCTCGGATATGCGTGGTTGACCACTCTTTTATGTGTGTGCCCCATCTCTAGCACTCAATTCGATCTCTCTCTCGCAAGCCGCTCTTTTTCGGTTTTCGACATCTTTTGCGGGATCACCTGTAGTATTATCTCTTCAGCCACGCGCTGGAATACGCGTGGCGACAGGTGTATGTGTCGGAATGCGAACCAAATGCTCTGCATTGCAACGTAGCTGGTTGTCTCTTCACCTCTTTTGGGCGTGTTGATTTGTTTTAAATACACTTGTCGAAAATCCGACGGCGGCTCACCTTTCACCAACTTTCTCAACTCGCATTGCTTCCCACTTGTCGGGCCAGTCCGCGCACCCGACTGACAGTTTCATCTCTCTCTTTTCTTCCGTGCGCCGGAATAATACCACCTCCTCCACGTGCTATGCTCGACTGAATTTAGGATCCCTTGTACCTAGACTACGTGCAACCCAAATAACACCGCCTCCACGCACATTCCCTAGTTGCCACTACTGTTTCTACGCTTCCGCACAATTCGCACACAAATTATGGGTTGGATACTCTTGTCGATACCACCACGCGCATAACAGTAGTATTCATTTCTCAAAGTTAGGAATCTCTCAACTCACAATTCTTCGGGAACACTGCTTCTCCACAATCTTTAACATTTAATGTATACCTCATTCTAAATTTTCAACTCTCTACGTCAGGCACTCCATTGTGGAGGAGTAATGAAGCAGAAAGCAATAGAAAATTAGTTGTCTTGCTTTTCAATAAACTCAAGCCTCGCTTACTTTAAGTCCTCTAACCTGGCGTGAGAAGGTATCTGAATCTCTTAAGATGTGTATTCCGTCTACACCACGCATTATATTTGTCATAGCATCATCCACTTTACCTTACTCCATCTACACTCGTCACCTATACTTTTCTTCTATTGCATCGGTTATCGATAACATCCACATCCTTTCACTATAAAAATCCTTGAAATATGAAGATAAAGAGTTTGCCGTAATGGAGTAGGTCATCACGATCTCTTACAAGTCACCCATCTACTTCCCTAGAACCTAAAATCCTTCTTCTCAGTTTCCACTTTAATAACTGGCACTTTTTGTTTATATATTAATCAGTAACAATTCTTTGGTTTTAACAAAAAACTATACTACTATCGATGTATTTGTATGCATGGTCGGGCACTTTGGAAAAGTGCGAGAATAACTTAATCGGTAATGATGTTTTTATGTTATATTGTCGATTTAATTAGTCATTCATCATGTTTTTCTAGCTGGTGACTTATTTGAAGGAGCTATCCTCTACCTCTGTTCGTCAATGTGGATGCTATAATCAGGTGGTTTCGCTTGTTAGATAAATTGTTATTTCATTTTGAAAAGAATGCATGTCGCATTCACATCAGATGATATGTTTCGTCTTGATCAAGAAATGGAGATATGTATTTGAACTAAAAAGAAGGAATGGTCCGGCAGCGTTTGTGTGAGGTCATCGGTTGATGGGGTTGTATTTTGAGATATCTACTCATATTCTGTGATTATAGCAATACGATCGGGAGCAGTTAATCTGTTTGTTGCAAATAATTATACGTAGAAATCGTCTTAAAAGAAGAACTTTTGTCTGTGAGATGAAATCTGGTGAAGGGTGAATGATAGATTTTATGATAGAGAGCCTAAAAAACCGGTTGCTTACTAATTTATTCTCTTAAATATAACATGTGTGAAGGTAGCTACATACAAACATAGAGGTTTTTGCATCTTCTTGCATTATGCTAAATACTTGCAGACCGAGAAGGAAGCCGTAAAGTGTTGAGTGGGAAGGAGTCGAGTTAATATTGATAATAAATAAGTAATACTATATAGATATACATAATTTGGAATAAAAATACAATATATTGTGGGTGATTCTGTTTGATAGTTATTATTCACATATATATATATACTGTAGATGTAAATCCCAATCTTTCTCAGTGTCAAGCTCTCAGGTAATGGGTTTCAATGTTAGCAAACTAGGCATTTGAAGATACTGTATAATTGAGTCATAAATTACCTCTCTTCTCTCTGATTTAAAATATATGTGACGAAGATTGGGATGAGGAAAAAGGCATTTGAATCATTACAAAGCTACATGCAATAATCGAAATAAGAATCACAAGTAAATACTTCAGAAGAGAAAGCACAAAGGACATGCAATTGTTAATAGAACAAGGAGAAATTGTAGTTGTATTAATTCATAACAAATACCATTAACAAGAATTAAATAATCTGATGATGAGAGACAAATTGTTAATTAGGGTGGAAAAATATTAATGAACAATTATGGGTTCAATATATGGTAAGGGTAGTACTAATTTTAATATTACTCACTCTATCTATTAATTATATTAATAAAATTTGTTAGTGTAATTGTTTAGTATATGGGTTTTAGTATTTATATATTAGAAAAAGTTATATACTTAGATATAATAGGTAGGTAATTATAGTTTTATTTTATCCACTAATTAATATACGTAACATCTATATTATTATATACACCAATATGATTCATTGAAGATTTATCATTATATGATAATATAGGTAGAATAAAGTTAATTTGTTGAACAGAGACAGGAGACGAGCTTGTGGTCAAATAGTTATGAAAAGAGTTTATAGATGATGTGAAGCACCAATGAAGTAACGAAAGACTGAAGATAATTTTTGAATAAGTTATTTATAAATATATAGTTAAGATTGGGCCTTTGAATTCGTGATCTCCAGCAATGACAAATTTAGAATGCCTCGGTGAAAGACTGGGATTAAGCGCGAGTAAGCCTTAACAATGTGTTGTTCGTGATTATCTCAATATGATCGAGAAGATTAAGTAAGGGAGGAGGGTGATAACACACCTTCTTACAATGAGAAGAACGTATAGAAAAGTCAAGATGTTTTATAATTATTGCAGATAGCCATCAAGAATATCAACAGAGATATTGAAAATAAAATTGATTATCTTATAAACCCGAACTTGGATAAAAATAAGAGTCTCTAAAAAAAGCAATAAATAAATATCTTCCCAATATAAAGGAGATTTTATACCCATTGGGAAATAAGATAAAGAACAACCATAAAAATCTCAAATTATGAAGATATCTAGTGTTTAGTGATGTGGAAAAACCTGCTACTTTAAAGATCTTATCTCAATTTAGATATGTAATATGATAATATATATAAGATATATACAACGAAGTAAGTCAGTACATCTATAGAGTATTATCAACTATACAACTATGTGACTAAGCGCTTCGAGATATATAAGAAATAAGTGGGATCCAGACAGCGACTGGCCATTACCGAAGGCAATGAACAGTCTCATTGACACATTCACAAGGAGCAGTGCGTCCGGCGTTGTAAGGATGAAGAAATCCGCCGCGGATTGCTTCAAGGGATTTTTGACAGGTTGATTTTTGTTGTGTTTAAAGCGCATGTAAGGGAACCTTGGGCCCCCCAATAAGTTTTTTTTTATGGTCCAGTTACATCATCAAGTAGACGCTAAGGCGTCTAGTGTTTTTTTGTCATCTAAAACAAATTTTGGCCTTTTTCCTTCATAAGCTCATTTGCGTGGTAAGCGTAAGAGACTTGGGTTCGAGTTTTAATGAAAGTCATGATCATAGGGAACACCAGCATGGTTTGCACTGGATTGCAATAAAAGAAAAATGCTTTGCTGATGAATGTGAGCGAGGATTGTTTATGACGAACTTTAAATTAATAGACAAACATGATGTATGTATTTCTTTCACATTAGCGCGGATATGTATTCACTGCAGTCAGTCTCAGCTGTAAGAAATGGGATTATACAGGAAAATAGTGGTCAACCAAACATTACTGTTGTTAATTATAAGTTTAAAATAGAAATGGTATGAAGATCAACATGTCGAATGGGCATGACACAGGGCAGCTTAGAAAGGTGACTAGGGATGTGCTATTTTCCCTTGGGTCTGTCCTAGCCTGCGCGATTGGAATCCTGCCCAGTTTAATAAATAATTACTCGCCACCAATTTCACGGATATGACTGTATCTTAACGGACACAGTGAGCGCATCAGAGAGGAGGGATACTCTAATCGATATAGCTGCTATTCAGGCAATAAGGAGCACGCAGGGGAAGGATGTTTAAAATGTAGCGTACTGGCGCGGAGGCCTTTATGTCGGGGGCAGCTTGGTGAAGACACAGAAGGAGCGCCAAGGGCTCGAGGAGCCTGAGCAGGTGTTGTATAATGGCCACCTCTCCCCTCAGGTGGTGTCCCCGGTCTTTGTCACCCTTGAATCGAAGGGCGAGTCTGACCTCTATCGACGGTAGGTTCGGTCAACACGGACAAGCACGCGGGTGTTGCACTGGTGGGAGTCACGGCCAGCAGCGCCTGGTGACGGTGCGCCATACAAGTTGCACAAAGCGACTCGGACCTACGAATTAGTCATGGCCAGAGGAAGCGACGTGCCTTTTGCTCTTTTTAGAGTGAGATGCCTCTTTAAAGCCTGCACTGTCGTCGACGTCCGGGGCGATCACTGGACCGAGTATTGGGCGCTCTTTCCGGCACCTCCACGACCACAACTTTGCACGGACTGAGGCGGTGGACTCTCAGAGCTCAACACGCCGAATGCAGCACTCCAGGCTCAGGAGCACTCACCTTGGCCCAACATCTGACCCACTCACTCGTCTCTGGCGTTCAGCCCGGCCTTTTACGGTTCGGGGGTGTGTTGGTCTCTCCCTCGACCTTCACCCTGGTCTGCCTTTGTCATCGAGCCGAATTGCCGTCAACGCGGACAGACGCGGAGCGTGGGTGAATCACCTCTTCGCTCCAACGAGGGAGTCTCGGGCGTCGGAGATCTCCGTGTTTTGTGGATCGTGCGCGAACGATGGCGCGTTGTGGATATGGGA
>CM068958.1:70370200-70388288 GCA_035128595.1 Eptatretus atami | reverse complement strand
CGCAAGGCAAGTCTAAAGGTGATACTTTCTTACATGATGAATGTCTGGGCCTCTTCTTTGAGAGACTTTGGGGAATCCTTTGTTGTAGGCCTTGATCTCAAAAGCCTTTGACAGAGTTTGGCATGAGGGTCTGATATCCAAGCTTCCCTCCTTCGGCTTTCCTCCTTCACTCTGCTCTCTCATATTGAGCTTTCTCTCCAACCGCTCTATCTCTTTATTTGTTGATGGTTCAACATCTCCCTCTTCTCTATCAACAGCAGTGTCCCTCAGGGTTCCGTTCTGTCTCCAACACTCTTCCTTCTTTTTTATCAATGACCTTCTTTCTTCCACAAATAACCAAATGCACTCGTATG
This sequence comes from Eptatretus atami, assembly GCA_035128595.1. Classification (NCBI taxonomy): domain Eukaryota; kingdom Metazoa; phylum Chordata; class Myxini; order Myxiniformes; family Myxinidae; genus Eptatretus; species Eptatretus atami. The sequence goes on along the minus strand of CM068958.1, from coordinate 70,387,935 downwards.
CTGATGACTTAACATGACATTCCTCCACGTCTTTCTCATCTGCCCCGTCTTCTCACTCGATCTACATCTCGTTTCATTACAGCCACCTGTTTAAATTCGGATTTGGACAAGATCTCCCAGTGGGGAAAATGTAATCAAGTTAAGTTTAATGCTTCAAAAACTCAATTTCTTCTCATCTCTCTCTCTAAAACTCTTCTCAACTCTCCAATCTCCTTCGAAAGCTCTACAATTTCACCTTGTGATACAATAAACCTACTACGTATTACCTAACTTCAAGTTTATCCTGGAATCCAAAATTACGCAAATAGCTAAGTCTGCCTCGAATAAATTAGGAGTCCTGTTCAGATGTCGAAGATTCATCTCCTCTGAACAGTTGCTCCAACTATATAAAGGATTGATTCATCCTTGTATAGAGTACTGCTCTCACATCTGGGGAGGTTCCAGCTCCACATACTTACTGGACAGAATTGAATCTAAAGTTATTCCAGTTGTCTTATCGACCAACGTGACCTCAAAACTCGACCCGCCCAATTTATGCTGCAGAGTAGGCTCTCTTTCTCTTTCTACAGATATTACTTTGTATTGGTTTCTGCTCGCAACAACTTGCTGCTTGTGTACCTCCACCATTAGCGAGACCAAGGAATACTCGACAAGCCACGACATCACATGATTATCGTGTGGCTATTGGCAACTCAAGGGTGGGCCGTTACGATGTTTGTTTCTTCCCTTCCACTGCAAACTCTGGAACTCTTTACCTTCTCATGTCTTCCAAAACACTTATGACCTTACCCTTTTCAAAAAGCAGATTTTTTACTCCCTCAAAAACTCTTAAGACTATTGTTTCTCTCCTTATTTTTCTATCAATGCAGTTCTTTTATTTAAGGCTTGGCCTCGATGAGGACTATTTAGTCAGTGACCGAAGCTTCAACATAAAAAAAATAATAATAAAAAGCTCAGACTCATGAAGTCAGAGCAGGAATTTTGAATTTGGTCAGGATGCCAACAACAAAAAATTGGTTTGGAAATCGTTCAAGATAGCTTGCCGACTATTCGTGAAGGACGCAGTGGGATATTTTATGTCCACCAAATAATGCCAGCAGACAGGATGCCCAGGTTAACGTTCATCCGAGTGATGGTAAACACTGATGAATTACCTGCTGTGTGTAATGGTTTGGCAGATTAAGCTTGTTCCTGTGTCACAATTGACCAAATGGTGATACAAACACCAACCTTTGCATATACACCCTCTTTGGGTCAATTAATATGAAAAATAAACGTTATAGCACTTGAAAATCCAAAATGGCAGCCATTTTTCAGACAGCCATATCATAGCAGAGCATGAATTTTCAGCCATAGAACTTGACCCAGGTATCCAATTTGCATGATATTGGTGTTAATTTTGATGATTTTGACCATGCTGAAGCAGATTCTGCATAGATGAGACCATTTATATGCTTTATTTTATAATTTCTAGGCACATGGAATTAAAGCCTGTCAATGATTGTTCCCATCAGTCCAGGCATGTACAACTGCACAAATGAAGCCAGAGTGACAGCATTTGCACCTTGCATGCATTCCGTTTTGCAACCACATCTTGTCAGTTCTTGGAAATTATTCATATGTGGAAGGGTACTCCAGCGGATGTGCCAATTTCACCTTGTTGTATCCTTCCCAATCTGCGGGCTCTGAGTCTCTGGCTGGCACACTGTTGACTGACTCCATCTACATAGCTCGAGTAGGTGGGATGGATTAATATGACTCTGCTTATGAGCAAAGAGTTCCAGCCATGCGTCATTCTCATTTGTAGCAGTGCTGAACCTGTCATACATTGTGACAACAAATTTCTCAAAGGATCTCAAGCTCATCATCTCAACTGTTGGTGGATGCTTACTAAGTTGTTTGAAGACACTTGATACCTCATTGCACACATTCCATATTTGCCATGCAGACTTCTTACCTTTATCATGGAATGCATACACGATAACGCAACCACTGAAGGCATGGAAGAAGCGGATTCCACTTGTCTTCTCAGGGCCAATTGTAGAAACTATATCATCTATTGGAATCCATCTCAGATGAGTTCCTTGACCAAAGGCAAACCACAATTTCTGCAAGCTAAGTTATTGCAAGGATGGCAGAATCGATATTGCTGTGACTACAATATCTGTGCCATTTGCCTTGATCATGGGGACTTTGTTGCCTTCCATTACTGCATGCCTGGCATGTACAAAAATACGTGTATCCGCTCTTCATGGGTAAATGGAGCCACATCATCGAAGCTGATCATTTAATTGCTGAGTGAAAGTTCTTCCTTAGTCACGATGATTAGATTTGGTGTGTGCATTTCAGCAATTCTGACTGAAAGGAAATGGAAGAGTTCTGTTTTGTTGTTGGCATCATTCAAGAAGCTCTGCCAGTTTTTGGTGCATTGTTAGTTCGTGTCACTCTCCTTCTGCCTCCCTTTCTTCACTTTGTTCTGTTTCAAACTTCAAGTTGGATGGACGATACACATCAAAGACAATGTCTGTTTTCTTGTACTTGGCAGAAATTGCTTCTATAGTTAGGAGGACATTTACTCTGGCGTAGTCATCAAATGTTTTTGATGTACGTGGAGGCAGAGAGTTTACCAATGCTGATCCATCAATGGTAATAGCATCTGCTTCTAGTTCTGTCTGGTGTTGTCACTTGGGATTGAAGAAGTTCAACAAGATGGATTTCTGACAGGTGTGCAGCTTCCCATCGCCACTCAAAGCAGCAGGAACTGACTGGTTTCCATACTTAAAAAACTCACCCAGTCGCACTGCCTGCTCTGGCATGATATAAAGGGCTGTGAGAAGAGGTGAAGATCTTCCTTGTGATTGAGGTCAATGGCAACACATTCTTGCTTGAAGAAGTTAATTTTTATTCTCTTGAGGGATTTATAGAACAATAATTGTTCTGGACTTTCAGTCACTTCATATATTCACAGAATTTGCTGTGCCTCTCTCACAGTGTGTGCGATTTCGTTCCTGAACATGAGGGTGGGCAATGCCCTTGCTGTCTGAAGTGAGAAAGTCCACTTGGCTCCTCCTGGAAAGGATTGCCCATGTTGTGAAGAACCGTGGTTAGCTTGTCTACTTTCTCAAGGAATACTCTTTGTGCCTGTATTGTTCGCTTGTGATGGCTGGTATTTTCTGTTGCATCTTCAGCACCTGATGCGACGTCATACTCAGCAACTAGAGGACTCACTTCAAGGCCAGTGACCATCCACCTTCTGAGGGCTGATGGCTCTTCAGTCACAACGATTGCTCCCCCATCACCTTGTATGACAGCATCGTTGTTTATGTGCCTGGTCAAGGGCCAGTGCTGAGAATTCCCGGCAGTTTTGTGTACACACAAATTCCCATTGTGAAACTCATTCGCCACCTAGGGTGGTGTCGCTCAAGGGACATCATATCTCTACAGTGAATAAGAAGCCACTGTGCATAGTTGACATTGTTGTTGGTGAAGAAGTACAGTATCATTTCAAACAGTACCTCACAGTACAGTGCAAATTGGCTTCACTGATGACTATCAATGTCAGAATAGTCAGCTCCATTGCAAGACAAACATACCAGAACTGATATTGTAGGCTCTGAAGTTTGCGTCTCTCATGATAGTCTTCAAAACGTGATCACTTCATCGGACTTCTCAACTGCCTTACTACAGTAGTCAGTGTATGCTGTCTCCATAAGCCCATAGAGGCTGGCTGCTGTTATTTGATGTGCTAGATGTGTTCTTGTGACACTCAAAGCTAACAAGAAGGACTCTGCAGTACCAGATGAGGTCACCCGCCTCAGTGAGTGCATTTGTCCATCCATTGCCTTGAAGAAGGCTTCAATTGACCTAAATTCCACACTCTCAATGTGCAATTCAACAAACATGAGCACAAACTTGTTCTTCACATCGTTCTCTGGCAGTGTCATTGTATCTGCTTAGCTAGTGAATCGAGTGGCTGGTCTGCAGCAATGACAAGTATTTGTCCTGGATTTAATGATGCCACTGTTTCTCTGATGTTGTCCATCACATGCTTTTTAGTGGCAATAGAATGAGCTCGATCATGAAGCAGAGGTAACTGATGTGATAGTGACTTCAAACTCTTTGCTTCTCTTCTGTGATGCATGATGGGCTTGACCACCTTATGCCAAGGCATCATTTACTTCTTTAGTGAGGGTCACCTTCTCAAGCCATTCATACCTGGTGTCAGGTATGGTCTTAGCAAGGCAGGACCTGGCAAAGACAGACTTGGGGCTTGGGCCGGAGGAGATCAGGATTCTTTTTTGTGAAGTAAGTGGTCGTATGTTGGTAAAATATTCAGGCATCTCTGGGACAGTCATCACTTCACTTTCCCTGATTTTGAACGGTTCATGCATGTCACCTTTATTGTCTGCAGTTGGATGCTGGAAGATGGAAATGCTGGTGCCATGAATGATGTGCTCACTGTTATCGCAGTTGGTTGTGATGTATGTGGTCCATAGCTGTATTTGTGACAAACCTTTTCCTTAAAGCTGGTGGGACTACTCCATCTCTAACTATTTTGTGACTACTGACATCTCTAGCTTTGCTGAAATTTCTAAAACTCGGTCAGAAGAAATGCTTATGCATTGTCTGGAGCATTTCAACCAGATGCTTTCCTAGTCTTAGCAAACTTAAATATCCTATGCAAATAGGGAAAGGGATCTGGTGATCTCTTGAATGCTTTGAGGTGCCGCTCCTTATCTACACCTCGCTAACAGTTGTACTGCAGCAACTGTGCATAACTACTCTGTTTTCGAAGCTCTGGATATTAGCTGTGATTAAATGTCAGCACCGTGTTCAATCATGCCCACAAACTGTAGAAGCATTCATGAAATGGAATCTTCAATACACCTGGTTCACGGAAGTATCCATCAAATTTGGACTTGTGGTCAACATGCGGTTGCGCAGGATGTGTGCAGCTTTAGAAAGAATAATAACTTCACGATAGTCAGATGCTTGTGATAACTGTGAGCCTATTTGTTTCTGGAAGGCGAGTAGTACATCTCGGGCATTTGTGCCATTAACAGGTCTTTAAGCCTGTTTGAATGGACATTTGACAATTTTATACCTGCTGTTCAAGTTGCTCCTTATACTTTCGTAAGGTCTGCTAGTCTGACTAGGGCAGGAGATTTTTTTTTCCCTACAAGTGACCTAAGGGGGTGTATATGCAAGGTTTGGTGCTTATATCACGATTTGGTTGATTGTGACACTAATCTGGACCCTTTATAATACCAGGAAGGAGGTTTATAGCTGCGTTGGGATTTTGAACCCAGATACCTACAGGCCAAGGCCATCCTCGGCCATCCTGTGAGCCTCATTCCAGCATATGCAGTAATAAATGTCCCATTGTAATATCTCCACATTCGTTTTGATGTATTAATTTGTTACTTGGATTTTATGCTGCAGATTCTCACTGAAATAGTACTTATGTGACAGTATATACATATATAGAAGCATATCAGCATTCTAGCATCTTCATCATCAACCTCATTTTGGAATGATCACATCTTGATAGGATCAATTCTAATCGGTACAGTACATGGATTCACCATGCATGAAACTGTGTTTGGAAGTGAAATTGAGTTGGAAAAGCCTTTTTCTAATCTGTAATTGAATCAGTCGCTTTTCACTCGTGTTGGCTTCAAAACACCATGAGTATTGCCATGTTGTGTCCATGTGTAAATAGTAATTACAATAAACAACAGAAAAGATGTGATAATTTCATCAAGCTTCATTGATAATACAGCAGAACTGGTCAAAATACTGCAATACATACTTAATTATACTTTACCATGTAGGAGTGCATTTCTTTAGTTTGCCACAGCATGTAGTAGGAAGCAAGACCAGCAAACTGTTAGGTTTCTTCCACAACAACAACAATGTTAGCTCTATTTCAGAAATATTTCTTTTCAAATACAAAGAAAATGGCAGGAGATATTTTGGTCAATATTGGAGGCGATTCAGGAGAATTTTTGTGTTTTTGCTTTCTGTCGCTTCCTTTCCTTTTCACCATTTCTTTTCTTATCGCTATCCTACCTGCCCTTGACATCTTCCTACATGGATTCACTGAGTGTTTATGCAATTTCTCCAGCAGCTCATCTGATGTATAAACACAAACATCGACAATGTCAGAATGCTCGGTGCTCGGTGAATGTGACCACCTATGAGACCGTAAAATTGAATTGCGAAGAACTCGACGGCACCTTATCATACATGATGCATGCGATTCCCAGCGTTTCGTGCATTCTTCGATGGTCGCATAGTTTACGACACACTATAAAATGGATGCACTGCAGAAGACATCTGTTCACCTTGACAGGAAAGAATACAAGGAACCCTTAACGGGGTATAAAGTATGCATGCAACTGATGCAAACCATTAGGCGCCATTTTGCACATAATATTGATGGAATAAGTGGCATACGATAGTGGCTTTCCTGGAAAAAAACACATTAAAAGTTTTAATCGCATGGATCGCTCTTAAGAAATATTTTTGAGGATGTCACCGACTGTACAATTTGCTTATACAATTTCAAAGACTATATTTCCATCCTTACACAAATATAATATATTATATATATCTCAGAAAAGGCACGGTTAGGTGATGTGACAAAGCCGTATTGGTGGTCAGATAGAAGACTGTGAGATTCAAGATGCTTGAGAAAATGAGAATTGAGAAGACATTCAAAGACTTTGGAAACAGTAGAAGTCAGAGCAATAGGACGGTAGTAGAAGGGTTTGAACGATCACCCTTCTATAAAATAGGCAAAGAAGAGAAGAGAAAGTCAAGAGAAAGTAGCGAAAAAGAAGAGAAAGTCACGACCCATCTAAGAATGCAGCTTAGTAACTGCTTCGGCATCACCAACACTTTACATAGGCCATGGTACATGATTATGGTGATGATGATGATGACAACGATGACTGCAATGCTCGGGTGGAGAAATTTTGACTTTCTCTTCTTGTTAACCACATTCCTCCTCCAATGTCCTTTGTTCCACAAACGTTTCCCTTCATGCCCATATTCCTGATTTCATTCTACTCCAAATCTTCTTTCCCATTTTTCTTAGTGTCTTCCTAAAGGCCCAGTCACACCTTGACGTTTTAGCCAGCTTATGCCGATTTTTGAAAAATTTGTCTAAAAACGCATGGCACACGTCGAATACGTTATGGGTAAGTTTTGGAAACATTGAGAGCACGCTGAAAAACACTGCCATACGTCGTAGTACGCTGGCTTTCATCGTTGTACTTTGCGGTTGTCCTCAAATTTTCCATGCTTGAAATTGTACGACTTATGCCAGCGTATGACTCACAAGTTCTGCTACGCTGGCCATAAGTTGTAGGCACGTTACGCGATTGTTGACACACGTCCACACACGTTACTTGTAAGTTACTCATAAGTCGAAACACGTCAAGGTAATGGTTAGCGTCAGTGTCCCAGACTCCCTGGTTTTTTTTTTTCTTCGGTATGACGGTGATGTTGACACTTCGATTTCTAGTGCGGTTATGATTTAAATCGTTGAGCGGCAGCCTATTAATTATATTATATTATAACCGCACTAGAAATCGAAGTGTCAACATCACCGTCATCCGAAGAAAAAAAAAAACCAGGGAGTCTGGAACACTGACGCTAACCATTACCTCGACGTGTTTCGACTTATGAGTAACTTACAAGTAACTTTTTGCACGTGTGCCAACGATCGCATATCGTGCGTACAACTTATTCCCATCGCATGCGGAACGTGTGAGGCATACGGCAAGTACGTCGTAAAATGTTTAACACGTTTTAAATTTCAAGACGTACTCCACTTACTACGACGTATGATAGCGTACTTTAGCGTTCTATTCACGATACCAAACTTACCCATACCGTATTCGACGTGCGCCAGCGTTTTAAACGCATTTTTCAGAGGTCGGCATACGCTGGCAAGATCGCCAAGGTGTGACTGCGATGTTGACACTTCCATTTCTCCGGCGGTTATGATTTGAACCGTTGTGCGGCAGCCTATTAATAGGCTACGCCACGTGATCGTCGGCGATACGTGCAGCGCGCTATGCATAAGTTAGACTATCGTTGGGCATAGGTTGTGAACGCCGCCAACAGGCTAAGCATTAGTTGGTATAAGTTATCTATAAGACAACGAAACGTTTCGTGTCCGTTACTAATACGTTATGCATACGTCCAACTCGTTATGAATACATCCGAATCTTTTAAAAAAACATCAAAAGTTCAGCGTAAGCCAGCGTTTTACATACATTTTGATACGTTGCCATTGCTGGCTAAAACGTCAAGGTGTGACTGGGCCTTTACCACTACTTATTTTAATGACCCCAGTCATTCCCTCCTTATTGTGTGGTTGATGGGAAAACATTTGTGGCCCAAATCTTTCACAAACCGGTTGGCCAGGGTTAGAGTTAGAGTTGGACTGAAGGTGGCAGGAATTTGTATTAGTTCAGGATGTCAGTGAGAACTCACGTACTTTTCGCGAAAGACTCAACTACTTTGGAATCTTTATCATCCACAAACTACCAGCGTCAGCAGAGGGTACTCCAGCTTAACGTTCATCGGAAGGAGCAAAGACATCGATGCATCGCTCTGCATGAGAAGCACATGATGACTGACAGTTTAAAGGTTCATAGAATCAGAGATTAAAAAGAAAAATTGATCTGATAATATTGATTTTTAAGTACTAAACAAATAGCTGAACGTGATTTTTAATTCTAATAATTTTTGAGGTGTTCACGTTAAAAACCCAACCTGGCAGGTACCGCTCCTAAAAATTCCAGAAAACCGCCATGGTAATGGCGTCATCTGTATGACGTCATCACCAGTGCGATTGTCTCAGCACGCAAAGGTTAAACTTCTTGGCTACATGACTCGCTTCAGACTCGGCAGAAAGTGAATTTGAGGAATAATTTTCTGATCAAGAATCCTCAGATTACGACAACGGTCAAAACCATGATGAAGAGGGTGCTGTAAACCGTACATGCAAGAACCCGAGGTCATGAAATACCTGGCATTCACAACAATCGGGACGACATCAAAGAATGACTCAGCAATAACAACAGGGAAAGTAGTCAATCATAGACTAGAACATTGTAAATGTGGAGTTTGATGGTTTTGATGTAACACGTCTCTGTAATTCTTGTAGTAATTAGAATGCATTTATGCAGTACAAGGAATCCCTGTTATGACGTAATCGGACAAATTGCTCCAGAGTGATGAAATAATTTCAAAATATGTTCAATTGCTTTCGTTTGCAAATGAGATTAAGTGTCTGTGGAAATAGCAAAGATGGAATTTAAATAAAGTGATTTGCTGTTCTCATTATCTATTGAATACATGTATCATTAAATACTTGCATCTTTAAAGAAAGGGTGCGTAGAACAAAGTTGCCATTGATTGAGGACTTAGCGTTAACAACGGCACTGGAACCCCCCCCCCAACCCCCGTAACACTCTGCAACGCTTAGACATACACCCCCATGATGCCCCCTCCGCCCCCCCCCCCCCATGTGTTATGGAATTTTGAATGGCCCCTTTTCCACAGCTGTTCTGTCCATTTTCATTTCCATTTGAATAGAATTGTCTCTAACCTTCGTTGAATCAAAGCCTGGTGTTGGCTTAGTGGTTAGGGTGCGGCTTGGGATCCTAGGGTCCTGAGTTCAATCCCCGTTGGCTGCTGAATTAATACACCAGGGGGTTGACTCAGCCTGTCATCCTTCCGAGGTCGGCAAATTGAGTACCAGCTTGCTGGGATAAATGAGCCATTCGAGTATCCTGCGTCGGAGTGGCGACCCATCCAGGATTGTGCCCAATAGCCCAGGAAACTGCTTCGGCAGCACCGACACTCTCTGTACAGAGTATGGTTCCAATTCCAAAAATTTGTGGGAACGTGTCGGCTATTAATGGCATCAGTTTACTCATCCCAATGGGAATACCCGCAGGTATCATCCAAATCATATTCAAAACGGGTGCTGCAAATGACGCTTGAAGCAGTTGGGCCATGCCACTTTCCCCTGGTCAGTTTTACTTTGGCTATCCATATTTTCCTTACAGTTGGATCTTTTAGGAAAACATGCATACTCACACCATATTTGGTTGTATTGCTACAACCAGTAACAATGTACATCTAGATGGCATTCTCAGTACTTTTTCAGATTTCAGAGTTTTTTTTAGAGTGCATGTAAGCCACACATAAACACAAGTCTGAAAGCAAAAGTATCCTCGAGATGACGTAGCAGCTCACGTGATATATGGCGTCATCACATCGCCGTTTTTGGGGGACGTGGCCAATCAAACGTACAAGGACACCAAAAAATAAAACATTAAAATCTTCGTTTCAAGATATTTATTCAAGAAAAAAACAGCAGTTAAGTAAAGCCATATCAATTAATTAAACCAAAATGAATTTCTGATTCTGTGGATCTTTAAGGTTGGGTCAAGATTTGAACCCTAATCATAACAACTCAGAGGTGGGACAACATACCTCTAGGGTCTAGGTCTAGGCTATATTGCCAGCACTCATGCTTTCCCTGAATCCACACACTGTTCACTTTGTTTTTCACTTTATCATTTATCAACCGCCCCCACCGCAACTCAACTCATTCCCTTGTGTCCATAATAAGTGTGTGCTTCAAATGGATTTCAAATTACCCATATTCCTCAAAACTTGGGTCTGCTTTAATGGTTCTTTCAGTTACTAATGCAACTCTGGTCGAATGTGACAATAAATACCTTTCACGTTCCCTTAGCAAGTACGTATTTATATTTTTCACATTTCTCTGCAGAATAATACACAAACATTACTATTGTATGATGCCGTGTTATTTATTTTTAGATGATTATACTTTCACTGTCTTGCAGCAGACCAGCATGCATAACCCTTTCAGAGATGTTAAGCCAGCCTTCACATCTGATAGCACTTCTTTGTGGACGCCAAAGACCTATACGTCACCTTTCGTTACCAAGCCACCAAGTGTAATCCTTGCCATGGGGGCTGCTTTGGCAGCACTGCACCTGTCTTCAGGCAGAACACCAGAAAGAAAGTGTGTCTACAAACAAGTCAATGCAAAAAGGGATTTCCTTGCGGATATCCCTGATGCATTGGTTCCATCGAAGTCGTGGTGTCTGTTACAGAGTCTGGATATTGGCTGTGCAAAAAACCTATGCCATCCACATTGCTATTTTTCTATATTTTTGCTATTGGATTAAAAACAAGAAAACCCTGTTTTATGAGCACACCTTTGTCCTTGCTCGCTCTTCGCGCCCACACTGGCTCATTGCCAAATACATGGTGCATAAGTGGCCTTCAGCGTGAGAGTTATGAGCTGACTGTGATATAGGAACAGAAGTAGACAGGTGCCTTGGCAGAACGGGAGAGTGATTGAAAACAGACTTTGGATGTAACCAATAAAAGGTATAAAGCCTGTCCTGCATGTGGGAAGCATCAATAGCTTTCGGTATGAGAGAAAACAAGCTGCGATTTGGGCGTCTGAGCATATGAAAATGGAGACAACACAGAAACACGAGGTACTCAAAAAGGGCATTTATGATTTGGGATAAACTTATACCAGTTGCAGTTCAAATTCACTTGGCAGCGGTGTTGTGTTGAGTGAAGGTTAAAATTAACTTGTGCATTTGAGAGAGAGGGGAAAAAAAAGAAACAATAATTGCTTTGACAGGATTTAATGAAATACCAGTGTACCTATTCTATTTTTATTCTTAGCTCTGCGTGTTCGAGGTCGAAGATCATGAGACTTCATTCGCGACAGAGTCATTGTGCTGTAAAGAACACGTTAGTGTGACTGAATATTTGAATATTTTTTTTAATCCAAATGAATTTTGTTGCATTCAAGACCTAGTGCCCATATTACCACCCTCTCCCCCCCGTCCTTTCCCTCCCTCCCAACGACCCTCTAGTCTAAAACATCTCTTCCTTTAATCCACAGGTCATCAAATCCCCACCCCCTCCTTTCTCATCCACTACCATCCACACGTTTTTTCCCTTCGCTGCTTTATGGGCGCTATTGTCTGCGCTGGTGTCCTTGAGACGTGTTCCCAATTTTAAAAGGGTTGCAGCTTGAGCGGGTATTTGCCTGGCTGTGTGCACGGTTCTAAAGCTGCCACTGTAAGCTGTTGCCAACCATCCTACAGCCTTGAGAGATCAACAGCTGAGCCGGACACAAGTTGAGATTGAGAAACATGTTCTACTTTGAAGGCAAAGTTACCAAGCTACGAGTGAGATGCATTTTGTGTTACTGTGATGGTGGACTGGGTTTATGGAAACGCATCGATTGGCTTATGAAGAATATTTGTTGTCGTTTCACCAGATACTTGCCCAACATGTTTGTGCAGTATTGGTTCATACTGGAATTCAGGCTTAATTTCAATGTTGACGATTCATCATGGTGGTACAACCTGATGAAATTTTCACCATTTCAGTGACAGGAATATACATTTTACTGGAGAGACAAAAAGTACATGGTCTCCTTTTTGGTCCAAACATTCCACTGTTCCCAGGAACTTGGACCTCCTGAAACTGTACTTCGAAATGCTTGTGTTTGCATGATGTTTGCATACTGTGTGATTTATTCGAGTGCGGCAACAATGGATGAAAGTGAAAACACCTTTTGTATAAATTCGTGTGATATCGTGTTGCTTGAGCAAATGATAACATTGTGTAGCTCATTGCTGGACATAAAATTTATTTCTGAATTTTTTTTTTCATTGAAGTTAATGAGGATGTGAAAATGAGAGTGATGCGAGTGGTGATCCAATGTCGTGAGTCCAGAAATATGATGACATGAAAAATGAGACGAAAACACAAGTGGAAGCAAAAGTTTGGACCGTTAGTGTATAAAAGGTTGATGTTGGCAGAGAAAGAATGTGGTGATGACTCCTCAAGTGAGAACTATATTAATTCCCAGAACTCTTCTCCTCTCAAATTAATGGGCTGCTATTAGAAGCATTGACATAAATGACTTGCGTTTGAAAAAAAAAAGCTTTGAAAAAATGAAGCACTTTGGAAAATGACTTGCTTTTTTCAGATTCCACGTCAGCCGGGTGATTCCTTTTTCCCTTATCACTGCCACACACCTTGCTGCTTGTTTGCTGGCTGTATGCTGTTCCCGTGTGGATCCTAGTTGCACGGCACCACCCTGAATTTTTCTCTTTTTATGTCTTCTGTCAACCTCGACGACACCAAACTCAAATCCACAAATTGTCAATGCAGTCCAAACAAATGGTACAGTAAAGTTTAAATAGTTCTCCTTCTTTCTAGAATGGATTGATTCACTTTTCATAGCATGAGTATATAAGCTAGGTATTTAAAATGGGTGGAAAATGTAAGATCTTTTAAACAGAAGTAAGAACTCCTTTCAAAATGGTTGAAAAAGAACAAGCCTTTGTATATATAGGATTAGTCACAAAAATTGACCCGATTTTAATTGTTTATTAAATGTGTTATTTTTTTATGGAAAATGATATCATTACCTTTGCCACCGAAGGTGAAGGAAGTGATGTTTTCACCCATTTCTGTGTGTTTATCTCTCTGTTTGTGTACAGGATATCCCAAAAAGTTGTACACGTATCCGGATGAATTTTGTGGACAGGTTGGGTGTGTCACAAGGACGAAATTATTAGATTTTGATGAAGATCCGGATCCGATTGGATCTGATAATTGCCCTCGCCAGAGGAGAGGTATTGCATTTGGGTCGTATATTAGTCTGTTGTTTGTTTGTCTGTCTGTCTATTTGTTCACACAGAAATTTGGTGCGCCTACTCATGCAGAATAATTATAACGTCGTAGGTCACGTGGTGTGTCGCCATATTGGATAAACGGAAAAACTTTGGGCTTCTGTATCTCTGAAACCACACAAGGAAAAAACTTGAAACTTGGCACATAGCAAGTACTCATGAGGAATGAGTGATTTTTATGACGTCATATGTGCCCTCGTAATGACGTCATAATTGCATATGTAGAACCCCACATCCGATCAGTATGAAAAGTTTTGAGAGTCATGTAGGGATAAAATGGTCAACAGAAAAAAAAAATCATGACGTCATCAGTCACGTGATTCGGCAGCCTATATATATATATATATATATATATATATATATATATATATATATATTTATATATATATATATATATATTTATATTTTTTTTAAACCTTTAAAAGTCTTCTCCGAAGTGGCTGAACCGATCGAGGTGCAACTTTACATGTATGACCGCCTGTCCATGAGGAACAAAAGGTTCACACATATGATATCATAGGTCACATGGTTTGGCAGCCATATTGGATTTACCCTAAAACCTATAAAAAAAAAATACACCATTCAAAAGAAGTCCTGGCTAGGGTCGGCAATCTCTAATTGTTCTTTTTCTTGTGTTTTTTTAAAATGTGATTCTTCTCCATTGAGAGATAGGGCTAAACTAATACATAGCATGATATCTCAAAAAGTAGTGGACAGATTCGGATGAAATGTGGTGGGCATGTTGGGTGTGTGTACAAGGAAGAATTGATTCAATTTTGGTGAAGATCCGAATCCAGATCCGGATCTGATAACTTTTTTAAAGTGATTCTTCACCATTGTGAGATAGGGCCAAAAACGATATAGTACTGTATGGCATGATATTTCAAAACATGTATTGTGCCTGATATGTTCTCATAGATCAGGCATTGCATGGCAGAGATATGCGCTCTACCAAGTGCCCTTCTAGTTTATATTGTTACGGACCCAGATTTGCAGGGCACGAGGGTGGGAGCATCCCTGCTGTGTCGGAGTGGCGACCCGTCCAGGATTGTACCCAATAGCCAAGGAGACTGCTTCGGCAGCACCAACGCTATGCACTGAGTATGGTCCTGATGAACGGAATGAATGGTATCCCTCGTTTTCCCTGGATTCACTGGGAATCAAGGCCATCACACATGAATAACTTTGTGTGACGGCGGGTCACTAATCGACCGGGAACGCCAATAACTAGACCATGTGACTCAGGACTCTCCTTCTGACAACCGTTTACCTAAGTACACGTGATCTCCTTACCGTGGAATTGTGCCCTCGGCAATTGTGCTGTTGTTATCTTTATTGGATCTTGATTAATGCAGGCGAGCTTTGGCTGGCACAATACCAGACTGATATGAGCCAATTAGTTGGGGAATTATAACGTCCCAGCTCATCTACATATGGTTATTGTTGTCCAATGGAAGAAAGGAAACCATGGGCATATTTAAATATAACAAGAATAATTTATTTACAATGAGCGATAGGGGTACAGGAAGGAGGGAAGGAACTCAAGGCTTTAATGGTGGCAAAGGGCAACTGGGGCAGGAAAAGGGGAAATGCAATTAGAGGAGTGACCAAGATGTGTATTTACCAAAAGGAAAGGAAATATACAAGTTGCACTTAGCTTAACCTATGCCTTACCTACCGGATAACAAAACAGGATACCCTTCAGACCACACACACATGGGGAGACAAATTGGGAGGGCAGGGTGGCCTCAGCCTCCTGGTATGTACGTCACTGTCACGGTTCCTGGCTTGGTACCGTTCTCCAGAATGGCCCTGACACTGCTTTCCACAAACCAAGGGTCCACGAGCTCCGTTGGGAGCACAAACCAAAGCATCCAGGGCTCGGGAAGAAGTGAGCATGACGACCAGGGCAGAGAGAGTTAGAGAATGAGTGCATGCGACAACCAGGACCAAGATAGCTCAAGGGCAACAAGAGAGTTTGAGTGCATGCCATGACCAGGACCGAGAGAGTTTGAGGCAAGAGAGAGAGTGACAACCAGGACCAAATTGCTCAAGGGCAAAAGAGAGTTCGAGTGCGTGCCATGATCAGGACCGAGAGAGCTCAAGGCAAGAGAGAGCGAACCAGGTGCCGAGTGCAGCCTTATAGCCCCTGGGGCAGGCGGGGTCAAAGAGCCACATGTCAGATCTTCCGAGCTGGCCTGGGACCAGCTATTGGGCCACATCAGACTACAAGCCGGCCCCATGCCAGGCATTGGAGGGTTCTCCCGCAACCCTGCCCATTCTGCTGCCCAGCCAGATATTCACTCGCCTGGTCCTTCTGGCTGTCATCATGAGCAGAGCTCCTCACTTAATGCCATCATGGGCTGGTTTTTACAGGCCCCAAAACCAACTAACTCTAAACATCATATTTGCCACTGAAAAGTATGTCGTCGATTGTGATTCCTGCTTGATCAATAATCCGACTGAATTACAAAGAAAATTCATAACATCGACACTCATCATCCGATTTTAACTGCTGCATCAATTTAATTTTGTAAGGGAAGGCCGTCAGATCAGACTTTAACACTCGAATGAAACTGCTTTGAGACACTCCAATTTCGTGTGAAATTACCCTTCTTCATTTTCTAAGGCTACGCACAATCACGTCGCTAATTCTGTCTAAAGTCTCTGGAGTTTCAAAATTTCTCGAATGTCCAGAATGTCCTGCATCATTATTTTTCACAGAGCCCGTCCCTCTCCACCTTGAAACTGTATGATGTATAGTCTTCAAGGTTGGTGCGCATTATGTTTTGGGAATTGTCTTCTGAATGCATGCTGGACTCGTATCACTAATTTCAGCTCTGCTTAATTCTTCTTGACAATAAAGATTGCTCCTCTGTTGTTAGTTGCCTCCTGGGTTACTTGCAAAAAAAGTATTTAAGAAATCATAGAAACGTCAAAATACATTTGTTACAAACAATTTGAATGCTTCCTTTATCAAATTCACTATATTTGACATAAACAAAAGTACCCGTCCCCAGTGACAGATCAAAAAATAAGTTAATCGATGAATTTAAATTATTTCATGGACTTTAAAAAAAAAAAAAGTTCATCCAAAATTAATAATGGACGTCATTTCAAAAGTCAATGTGGAGCTTTGCTTACGTGCGCAGATTTTCAAATGCAGTATGGGAAGCGGCTGCCATAAAAGGGAGACAGACGACCGCATGGACAGACACCACAGTTCACAATATGAAACAGAAGACCAGAAGGAAATGGAAGAAGTAAAGAGCAAAGCTGGAGTCATAAGGAGGAACCTGGATAGGATTTGTGTTTCAGCCACTACTCCACGACCCTCAAACCCATCCAGGCGCACCAAGTAAGCCTTACAGAAAAATTTCTGCAAGAATTCACTTCGCCATAGAGATATAGATAAAGAAAGAGAGGAATGTAGAGTAAAAGATAAAAGAGAAGAAAAAGCAAGAATTCGAATGAATAAAGAAAAATGTGAAAAAAATATAATAAAAAAATACAAAAAGAGGAAGAAATGTGAAAGGAACAACGATGTTGGGAAAAACCCAGATAGATAGATTTCAGCAGTTGCTCTCCAAGCTCAAACACACCAACATGTACAAGCTACCAGAGGTCCATCAGCGGGAAGCACAGTCCACACAGCATCAGGATATAGTACAAACAAAATGAAACTTTCCTTCCATAATGTACAATATACAGGAGAACAGATGACTTCCCTTCCAAGGAATTTCAACACAGAAACAGACCATTCGGCCCGTCAAGCCTGCAAAATGGTTGCGAACCTATGACAGTTTGTCTGTGCTTTATCCTTTTTAAATGTTGAGGATCAACAAAGAAACAACACAATCATTTTAAAAGTCTTTGATATAACTAATGACTTGGCCACGGTTTGAACTGCCACTCTTTGACTCAGAGCAGATGCATCTCTTCTCC
>CM068958.1:70348592-70366734 GCA_035128595.1 Eptatretus atami | reverse complement strand
AAAAAGAAACAATAATTGCTTTGACAGGATTTAATGAAATACCAGTGTACCTATTCTATTTTTATTCTTAGCTCTGCGTGTTCGAGGTCGAAGATCATGAGACTTCATTCGCGACAGAGTCATTGTGCTGTAAAGAACACGTTAGTGTGACTGAATATTTGAATATTTTTTTTAATCCAAATGAATTTTGTTGCATTCAAGACCTAGTGCCCATATTACCACCCTCTCCCCCCCGTCCTTTCCCTCCCTCCCAACGACCCTCTAGTCTAAAACATCTCTTCCTTTAATCCACAGGTCATCAAATCCCCACCCCCTCCTTTCTCATCCACTACCATCCACACGTTTTTCCCCTTCGCTGCTTTATGGGCGCTATTGTCTGCGCTGGTGTCCTTGAGACGTGTTCCCAATTTTAAAAGGGTTGCAGCTTGAGCGGGTATTTGCCTTGGCTGTGTGCACGGTTCTAAAGCTGCCACTGTAAGCTGTTTGCCAACCATCCTACAGCCTTGAGAGATCAACAGCTGAGCCGGACACAAGTTGAGATTGAGAAACATGTCTACTTTGAAGGCAAAGTTACCAAGCTATCGAGTGAGATGCATTTTGTGTTACTGTGATGGGTGGACTGGGTTTATGGAAACGCATCGATTGGGCTTATGAAGAATATTTGTTGTCGTTTCACCAGATACTTGCCCAACATGTTTGTGCAGTATTGGTTCATACTGGAATTCAGGCTTAATTTCAATGTTGACGATTCATCATGGTGGTACAACCTGATGAAATTTTCACCATTTCAGTGACAGGAATATACATTTTACTGGAGAGACAAAAGGTACATGGTCTCCTTTTTGGTCCAAACATTCCACTGTTCCCAGGAACTTGGACCTCCTGAAACTGTACTTCGAAATGCTTGTGTTTGCATGATGTTTGCATACTGTGTGATTTATTCGAGTGCGGCAATCAATGGATGAAAGTGAAAACACCTTTTGTATAAATTCGTGTGATATCGTGTTGCTTGAGCAAATGATAACATTGTGTAGCTCATTGCTGGACATAAAATTTATTTCTGAATTTTTTTTTTTCATTGAAGTTAATGAGGATGTGAAAATGAGAGTGATGCGAGTGGTGATCCAATGTCGTGAGTCCAGAAATATGATGACATGAAAAATGAGACGAAAACACAAGTGGAAGCAAAAGTTTGGACCGTTAGTGTATAAAAGGTTGATGTTGGCAGAGAAAGAATGTGGTGATGACTCCTCAAGTGAGAACTATATTAATTCCCAGAACTCTTCTCCTCTCAAATTAATGGGCTGCTATTAGAAGCATTGACATAAATGACTTGCGTTTGAAAAAAAAAAGCTTTGAAAAAAATGAAGCACTTTGGAAAATGACTTGCTTTTTGCAGATTCCACGTCAGCCGGGTGATTCCTTTTTCCCTTATCACTGCCACACACCTTGCTGCTTGTTTGCTGGCTGTATGCTGTTCCCGTGTGGATCCTAGTTGCACGGCACCACCCTGAATTTTTCTCTTTTTATGTCTTCTGTCAACCTCGACGACACCAAACTCAAATCCACAAATTGTCAATGCAGTCCAAACAAATGGTACAGTAAAGTTTAAATAGTTCTCCTTCTTTCTAGAATGGATTGATTCACTTTTCATAGCATGAGTATATAAGCTAGGTATTTAAAATAGGGTGGAAAATGTAAGGTCTTTTAAACAGAAGTAAGAACTCCTTTCAAAATGTTGAAAAAGAACAAGCCTTTGGTATATATAGGATTAGTCACAAAAATTGACCCGATTTTAATTGTTTATTAAATGTGTTATTTTTTTATGGAAAATGATATCATTACCTTTGCCACCGAAGGTGAAGGAAGTGATGTTTTCACCCATTTCTGTGTGTTTATCTCTCTGTTTGTGTACAGGATATCCCAAAAAGTTGTACACGTATCCGGATGAAATTTTGTGGACAGGTTGGGTGTGTCACAAGGACGAAATTATTAGATTTTGATGAAGATCCGGATCCTGATGTGGATCTGATAATTGCCCTCGCCAGAGGAGAGGGTATTGCATTTGGGTCGGTATATTAGTCTGTTTGTTTGTTTGTCTGTCTGTCTATTTGTCCACACAGAAATTTGGTGCGCCTACTCATGCAGAATAATTATAACGTCGTAGGTCACGTGGTGTGGTCGCCATATTGGATAAACGGAAAAACTTTGGGCTTCTGTATCTCTGAAACCACACAAGGGAAAAAACTTGAAACTTGGCACATAGCAAGTACTCATGAGGAATGAGTGATTTTTATGACGTCATATGTGCCCTCGTAATGACGTCATAATTGCATATGTAGAACCCCACATCCGATCAGTATGAAAAGTTTTGAGAGTCATGTAGGGATAAAATGGTCAACAGAAAAAAAAAATCATGACGTCATCAGTCACGTGATTCGGCAGCCATATATATATATATATAGTTATATATATATATATGTGTATATATATATATATATTTTTTTTAAACCTTTAAAAGTCTTCTCCGAAGTGGCTGAACCGATCGAGGTGCAACTTTACATGTATGACCGCCTGTCCATGAGGAACAAAAGGTTCACACATATGATATCATAGGTCACATGGTTTGGCAGCCATATTGGATTTACCCTAAAACCTATAAAAAAAAAATACACCATTCAAAAGAAGTCCTGGCTAGGGTCGGCAATCTCTAATTGTTCTTTTTCTTGTGTTTTTTTAAAATGTGATTCTTCTCCATTGAGAGATAGGGCTAAACTAATACATAGCATGATATCTCAAAAAGTAGTGGACAGATTCGGATGAAATGTGGTGGACATGTTGGGTGTGTGACAAGGAAGAATTGATTCAATTTTGGTGAAGATCCGAATCCAGATCCGGATCTGATAACTTTTTTAAAGTGATTCTTCACCATTGTGAGATAGGGCCAAAAACGATATAGTACTGTATGGCATGATATTTCAAAACATGTATTGTGCCTGATATGTTCTCATAGATCAGGCATTGCATGGCAGAGATATGCGCTCTACCAAGTGCCCTTCTAGTTTATATTGTAACGGACCCAGATTTGCAGGGGCACGAGGGTGGGAGCATCCCTGCTGTGTCGGAGTGGCGACCCGTCCAGGATTGTACCCAATAGCCAAGGAGACTGCTTCGGCAGCACCAACGCTATGCACTGAGTATGGTCCTGATGAACGGAATGAATGGTATCCCTCGTTTTCCCTGGATTCACTGGGAATCAAGGCCATCACACATGAATAACTTTGTGTGACGGCGGGTCACTAATCGACCGGGAACGCCAATAACTAGACCATGTGACTCAGGACTCTCTTTCTGACAACCGTTTACCTAAGTACACGTGATCTCCTTACCGTGGAATTGTGCCCTCGGCAATTGTGCTGTTGTTATCTTTATTGGATCTTGATTAATGCAGCCGAGCTTTGGCTGGCACAATACCAGACTGATATGAGCCAATTAGTTGGGGAATTATAACGTCCCAGCTCATCTACATATGGTTATTGCTGGTCCAATGGAAGAAAGGAAACCATGGGCATATTTGAAATATAACAAGAATAATTTATTTACAATGAGCGATCAGGGGTACAGGAAGGAGGGAAGGGAACTCAAGGGCTTTAATGGTGGCAAAGGGCAACTGGGGCAGGAAAAGGGAAAATGCAATTAGAGGAGTGACCAAGATGTGTATTTACCAAAAGGAAAGGAAATATACAAGTTGCACTTAGCTTAACCTATGCCTTACCTACCGGATAACAAAACAGGATACCCTTCAGACCACACACACATGGGGAGACAAATTGGGAGGGGCAGGGTGGCCTCAGCCTCCTGGTATGTACGTCACTGTCACGGTTCCTGGCTTGGTACCGTTCTCCAGAATGGCCCTGACACTGCTTTCCACAACCAAGGGTCCACGAGCTCCGTTGGGAGCACAAACCAAAGCATCCAGGGCTCGGGAAGAAGTGAGCATGACGACCAGGGCAGAGAGAGTTAGAGAATGAGTGCATGCGACAACCAGGACCAAGATAGCTCAAGGGCAACAAGAGAGTTTGAGTGCATGCCATGACCAGGACCGAGAGAGTTTGAGGCAAGAGAGAGAGTGACAACCAGGACCAAGATTGCTCAAGGGCAAAAGAGAGTTCGAGTGCGTGCCATGATCAGGACCGAGAGAGCTCAAGGCAAGAGAGAGCGAACCAGGTGCCGAGTGCAGCCTTATAGCCCCTGGGGCAGGCGGGGTCAAAGAGCCACATGTCAGATCTTCCGAGCTGGCCTGGGACCAGCTATTGGGCCACATCAGAACCTACAAGCCGGCCCCATGCCAGGCATTGGAGGGTTCTCCCGCAACCCTGCCCATTCTGCTGCCCAGCCAGATATTCACTCGCCTGGTCCTTCTGGCTGTCATCATGAGCAGAGCTCCTCACTTAATGCCATCATGGGCTGGTTTTTACAGGCCCCAAAACCAACTAACTCTAAACATCATATTTGCCACTGAAAAGTATGTCGTCGATGTTGATTCCTGCTTGATCAATAATCCGACTGAATTACAAAGAAAATTCATAACATCGACACTCATCATCCGATTTTAACTGCTGCATCAATTTAATTTTGTAAGGGAAGGCCGTCAGATCAGACTTTAACACTCGAATGAAACTGCTTTGAGACACTCCAATTTCGTGTGAAATTACCCTTCTTCATTTTCTAAGGCTACGCACAATCACGTCGCTAATTCTGTCTAAAGTCTCTGGAGTTTCAAAATTCCTCGAATGTCCAGAATGTCCTGCATCATTATTTTTCACAGAGCCCGTCCCTCTCCACCTTGAAACTGTATGATGTATAGTCTTCAAGGTTGGTGCGCATTATGTTTTGGGAATTGTCTTCTGAATGCATGCTGGACTCGTATCACTAATTTCAGCTCTGCTTAATTCTTCTTGACAATAAAGATTGGCTCCTCTGTTGTTAGTTGCCTCCTGGGTTACTTGCAAAAAAAGTATTTAAGAAATCATAGAAACGTCAAAATACATTTGTTACAAACAATTTGAATGCTTCCTTTATCAAATTCACTATATTTGACATAAACAAAAGTACCCGTCCCCAGTGACAGATCAAAAAATAAGTTAATCGATGAATTTAAATTATTTCATGGACTTTAAAAAAAAAAGGTTCATCCAAAATTTAATGGACGTCATTTCAAAAGTCAATGTGGAGCTTTGCTTACGTGCGCAGATTTTCAAATGCAGTATGGGAAGCGGCTGCCATAAAAGGGAGACAGACGACCGCATGGACAGACACCACAGTTCACAATATGAAACAGAAGACCGAGAAGGAAATGGAAGAAGTAAAGAGCAAAGCTGGAGTCATAAGGAGGAACCTGGATAGGATTTGTGTTTCAGCCACTACTCCACGACCCTCAAACCCATCCAGGCGCACCAAGTAAGCCTTACAGAAAATTTTCTGCAAGAATTCACTTCGCCATAGAGATATAGATAAAGAAAGAGAGGAATGTAGAGTAAAAGATAAAAGAGAAGAAAAAGCAAGAATTCGAATGAATAAAGAAAAATGTGAAAAAAATATATAAATAAAAAATACAAAAAGAGGAAGAAATGTGAAAGGAACAACGATGTTGGGAAAAACCCAGATAGATAGATTTCAGCAGTTGCTCTCCAAGCTCAAACACACCAACATGTACAAGCTACCAGAGGTCCATCAGCGGGGAAGCACAGTCCACACAGCATCAGGATATAGTACAAACAAAATGAAACTTTCCTTCCATAATGTACAAATATACAGGAGAACAGATGACTTCCCTTCCAAGGAATTTCAACACAGAAACAGACCATTCGGCCCGTCAAGCCTGCAAAATGGTTGCGAACCTATGACAGTTTGTCTGTGCTTTATCCTTTTTAAATGTTGAGGATCAAGCAAAGTAACAACACAAATCATTTTAAAAGTCTTTGATATAACTAATGACTTGGCCACGGTTTGAACTGCCAACCTCTTTGACTCAGAGCAGATGCTCAAACTCCAACAAATTACGTCATTAGGTCCATCCAAACTGGTGGGAAATACACTACATGGCCAAAAGTATGCGGACACCCCATCTAATTAGTGGATTCGGCTATTTCAGCCACACCCATTGCTGCAGGTGTATGAAATCAAGCACACAGCCATGCAATCTCCATGGACAAACATTGGCAGTAGAACGGACCATACTGAAGAGCTCAGTGACTTTCAATGTGGCACCGTCATAGGATGCCACCTTTCCAACAAGTCGGTTCATCAAATTTCTGCCCTGCTAGAGCTACCCTGGTCAACTGCAAGTGCTGTTATTGTGAAGTAGAAGCATCGAGGAGAAACAACAGCTCAGCCGTGAAATGGTAGGCCACACAAGCTCACAAAATGGGAGCACCGAGTGCTGAAGCAGGTAGCGTGGAGAAATCGTCTGTCGTCGGTTGCAACACTCACTACCGAGTTCCAAACTGACTCTGGAAGCAACGTCAACACAAGCATGTTTGTCGAGAGCTTCAGGAAATGGCTTTCCATGCCGATCAGCCGCACGCAAGCCTAAGATCACCATGCGCAATGCTAAGCGTCAGCTGGAGTGGTGTAAAGCTTCACCTTGGACTCTGGAGCAGTGGAAATGCATTCTCTGGAGTGATGAATCACGCTTCACCATCTGGCAGTCTGATGGATGAATCTTGGTTTGGTGGATGCCAGAAGAATGCTACCTGCCCGAATGCATAGTGCCAACTGTAAAGATTGGTGGAGGAGGAATAATGGTCTGGGGCTGTTTTTCATGGTTCAGGCTTGGCTCCTTAGTTCCAGTGAAGAGAAATCTTAACACAACAGCATACATTGACATTCTAGACGATTCTTTACTTTCAACTTTGTGGCAACAATTTAGGGAAGGCCCTTTCCTGTTTCAGCATGACAATGCCCCCGTGCACAAAGCGAGGTCCACACGGTTTGTCGAGATCGGTGTGGAAGAACTTGACTGGCCTCCACAGAGCGCTGACCTCAACCCCATCGAACACCTTTGGGATGAATTGGAACACCGACTGTGAACCAGACCAAATTGCCCAACATCGTTGCCCGACCTCAGTAATGCTCTCGTGGCTGAATGGAAGCAAATCCCCGTAGCAATGTTCCAACATCCAGTGGAAAGCCTTCCCAGAAGAGAGGAGGCTGTTATAGCAGCAAAGGGGTGTACCAACTCCATATAAATGCCCATGATTTTGGAATGCGATGTTGGACGAGCAGGTGTCCACATACTTTTGGCCATGTAACATAGATAGGGTGATGGAATAGTACTGTTGCAGTTATGGAAAAGACCCCCATATGCATTCAGAGACACGTAGGATTTTTTCCAGACAATATGTCTTTAGTTTATGTGTAAAAGGACTTTGGGGTTAAAATATTAGTCATTAGTTGGATTGTTCGGTTTTTCTCAACTCCTGCCGTCTTTCGATCCATCTTTGGATCCCTCTACTGCTCCATCTGCCCATCCATCGCCAGTCTCTTGCCACGTTCACCTTTCGAGCTCTTGGCCCCTCATACCCCGTCGATCCTGTGATTTGCCCTTCAAACCTCCCCTCCCTCCTTTTCCATTCCACTTCATGAACACCATCGCCCGACCACCACATTAAAGGTTACCCCTGTCACGAGTCCGCATGTCATACATCACCATTGCTTCAAACCACTGGACCACAACTATCGTTTAACTCGCACAAAGGATTTTTAAGTGTGTGCTTGAACACCATGGAAAGTAAATTGAATTGTTCCTTCAATTCATGCAAAAAAAAAAACTCCATTTGGACACAATAGAGGTATTATTAGCCCTATAGTGGTGGTCTCTTGGTTATTTTGTTTACTTGGAAAACAATAATACACTTAGAGCTGAAGGATCATTCACCTGCAGCTGTTGCAGCTGATGTCATACACATGCCATGTTTGTTTGACGTCATTGTTCAATGAAACAAACAACATCATCCTCCTCTTGGTGTTGTAAACAAGACCAGACGAGCTTGACCTCCGAGGTGAGAGGAGGTAGAAAGAGTGCTATCCTGCACTCTAGAGAACGACAAGGCAGATGAGGTTGACCGCTGAGGTGAGAGGAGGTAGAAAGAGTGTGATTGTGTGGTCTACGGAGGAACAAGACAGATTAGCTAGACCTCCAGGGTGAGCGGAGGTGGAGGGGGTGTGATCGTGTGCTCCATGGAGCAGCGGGACAGATTATCTCGACATCTGAGGCGAGTGTGATCATGCGCTCTGCAGAACAAAGACAGATGGGCTTGACCTCCGAGGTGAGAAGAGGTAGAAAGAGTGCAATTGTGCACTCCACAGGACAACAAAACAGATTAGCTAGACTTCCGTAAACAAAGGACGTGAAACCGAGTGGGGTTCAGCAGAGAACAGCTGGACCTCGGTGACAGGAGAAAGTTTGTGGGAGACCTTGAAGACATTGAAGTTTGTGGGAGACATTGAAGCAGCCTTTATGGGCATCTCGATCATCCAGGCATCTTGATCTACTGAGCGTTCGACCGTCCAAGTGTTTAATCCACCAAGCATCTTGATCTACCAGGTGTTCGACCCATCGAGCATCTTGATCTATCAAGCGTTTGACCCATCGGGCATCCTGATCTTCCGAGCATATGATCTACTGAGCGTTCGATGTATTGAGCGTTCGATCTACCTAGTGTTCGATCTCCCAAGCATTCGACCTACCGGGCGTTTGACCTACCGGGCATTCAACCTACTGGGAGTTTGACCGAGTGGGTGTCCGACCTACCAGGCACTTGATTTACCAAGCATCTCAACCTACTGGGTGTTTGATCTATCAAACTCTCTTTATGAGTTCTTTGGTCAGGCGTGCGCTAATGTTTGCCTTTTTGGACCGGAAGAGCCACGAAGGAGACGCTTACGTTAGTCTGCGCACGGTATGACCTGGCACACATCTGACTAAGGCAGGAAGGATGTGTACCCATGCTCTGTTCTCCATCTTATCTTCTTTTCTTTCTCTCTGCATTTCTCCAGTTGTAATTATGATTGGTGCCAAGTCTCGTGTGTAGATAAATAAGTAAGATTGTAGAAAGGGCTGATAAGTGACAGGGGAACGAGTTCTGCTCTGTGTCTGTTCTATTTGCTGTACATACTTGCTATATGAATTTCCCCCATTGCATATGTGTCACACCCTCACAACCACCCTGAATATGTGCTTTGCCATTCTTTGTGAATAAACCCTTGACTGCATGTACATGCCACACAAATTTCCCCTGTACAAACAAGTAAAAAAAATACATAAAATGTAATGGCCACCGTTGTTTGAGTAATTTTGCTGTTTGGAGTTAAAGGGCAAGTCCATATTTATGTACAACTAAAGTGGCTGTCAGTCTACCAGTTGGCCAACTTTGATCATATTGTAAAAATAAGGTTGGGGGGCACGTGTACACCATCATGCAATGTGATTGTGCCAAGTTTGAACAAAATCAGACGATGCATGTCAGAGAAATGGTTGGGTGCACATTTAAGTGACAAAATGGCCACCAGTCCGGCATCTTAGATATGATATCAGAATAAAAAATAACCTGCACATGTAAGCCATCATTCGTTATTGGGGTGCCAAGTTTGAACAACATCGGTAAACGCATGTCCGATAAATGGTTGAGGATGTGTTCAATATCGGGTTTTTACAACTAAAATGGCCACCAGTCGGCCACCTTGGACCTGATCTTGAATAAAAAATGATGTACATTTGTAATCTATCATTCATTTATTTGCGTGCCAAGTTTAAACAACGTCGGTAAATGCATGTCTGACAAATGGTTGAGGACGTGTTCAACATCAGGTTTGTTTTTACAACTAAAATGGCAGCCAGTCTACCAATCTTTGATCAGATTGCAAAATAAAGTTAGGTGCAAGTTTATGTCATGGAGTACTGTGCTTAGGCCACGTTTGAACAAAATTTGACCATGCATGTCGGAGAAATGTCTGGGGACACTTTTAAGTAATAAAATGGCCACCAGTCAGTCATTTTCGATCTGTTCTCAAAAAAAATTACGTACTTATGTAAGCCATCATTCGTTATCTGTGTTCCAAGTTTGAATGACATCAGTAAATGCATGTCCGAGAAATGGTTGAGGACATGTTCAACATCGGGAGTTTTACAACTAAAATGGCCGCCAGTCTATCATCTTGGATCTGATGTCGAAAACATTTTACATGCTTATGTAAGCCGTCATTATTTATCTGTACGCCAAGTTTGAATAACATTGGTAAAAGCATGTCCGAGAGATGGTTGAGGACGTGTTCAACACCAGGTTGTTTTTTTTTTACAACTAAAATGGCCACCAGTTGGCCATCTTGGATCTGATCTCAAATAAAAATGACATGCTTATGTAAGCAATCATTCGTTATCTATTTGCCAAGTACAAATAAAATCAGTCTATACATGTCCGAGACATGGTTGCGGACGCATGCACGCACACACGCACGCACACGAAAATCGAGATCAAATCCATAAGCCCCTGTTTCAGACTAAGTCCAATGGGTGCTAATAAACCTGTACATGTTTTCTTCCAACCTGCTCATTGTGTCTTTTCCCTATTGGTCAAACATAGTCCACACTAGCGATAGCTAGGAAGTTTTACCCCAATTGTTTTGCTCCATTAATTAGCCAGCGCTGAACTCACTGTTCCGTCAGGCAGTAATCCGAGTGTGCGCTGAGGGCGTGAGCCTTGGTTAGTTGGGCCATGCCACCCTCATATAAACGGTGTTGGTCGGAGTATCATTGGGAGATTTGGCCAACTGATTGTTGTTTGTGGTTGCTTCACAACCCGTCGGGCTGTGGACTTATCTGTGGCCGGTGGCCTCAGGGTTGGCAGTGGCAGTGGGTCTGTGTATGGTAGTTCAGAAAATGCTTGAGAATAAAAGTTATGGCTTTTAAATGACATCAATTATGACTTCACTCGATAGTAGTTCATGAGTATATCATTGTGTACACATTTGAATGGGTGGCCACTTTTTTCCAGTATCATCCCTCAATATGATGTACTTCCATACTCCATGATAAAATAAAGTATTATTTTCCTGTATTAAGAACACTAAATAAAAGTATCTTTTCTTGAGTTGTTATTTCTTATGCAGCCAGTGGCTGCTGGTTGCACCTTAGTGGGGAGCGTGGTTCTGCCGCTGATGCGGTGCCCTCGATTTCCAGTAAGCTGGTACTCAGCTGACCGCGGATGGATAACAGGCTGAGGCATCCCACCTGGTGTGATTTCATGGCATGACAGAGGTGGAACTCAAGACCCGAAGATCTTAAGACAGCCACGTTAACCGTTAAGCCAACACCAGGCTCATTTTCCTGCATGAAGAACATGAAATAAGGTTTATTTTCTTGAGTTTATTCGATCATGGAACTTACCATTAATTATAATGATAAAGTTGATGCAATAATGCGATGGCGATGTTGATGGCGACAATACAGATGTGTTGAAGGGACATACCTATTATGGCGGCATCTTCTTTACCCCGCCACATTCCATGCCCTCTAATGCTATACTGCATATTGAAATTGTGACGGTTCTGAGAACTGAGACCCCAAGGCAATGGCACACAACATATAGTGCTTCCAGAGTTAATTTGTTACTTGTTCCAGATAGGGACCTTCTCTTGTGTTTAATGGGTGGCAAAGGGAATATGCATTGTGAGGGATTAGTGAGGTTTTTCCCCATTTTCTTTCCTGTACATGAACCTCACCTCACATGACCGAGCACATGCTGTGCGCAGCCTCATTTGCCGATACGTGCCAAAACCTGTTTGAATCTGCACTCCATAACCAAACTGCCATCTCCACCCCCATAGCCCCTCTTCACCACAATTCTCCCACAATGCCAGCGATAACCACCCTGTCTGCTTTGGATACAGACCGGATTTTATTCTCATTCAAACAGCACCATTCAAGTTTTCTGTTCCATCCTTCTTCCATGATCCACATCACATTGCCTCACCCAACAACGAGGCTTCAACTGCACAATCACATCAACCTCATTCATCTCACCGCTACCCACCGCCTTCTTGTATGGGCCATCGTCTCGCCGCACACACGGACACCTTTGGCTCATGATCGGACCCAAGCCCAGCCTTGCAAATCGAGCCTTTTGCACCAAGGTGCAAGTGTGCGATTGCCATTCCTTCACATTCCTCTAACAGCCGGGACTGTCCTGCTATCCATCAAGCCATGAGAGAGAGAGAGAGAGAGAGAGAGAGAGAGAGAGAGAGAGAGATGGGGACCATGGCACGTCAGCCCCCAAGTTGTCCTCGGAAGTATTATGAAGGTGATTTGTTTTATACAGTACAGTTTGAAACAAGAAAAAGAGAAATCTGAGAATGCAAACCTTCACCAGGACTTGTTTTGTGTGGTGTTTGTGTTGTTTTGTGTGTTGTTTTGTGTGGTGTATTTTGTGTGGCATTTGTGGACTGGTGTGTAATGTAATTAATAACAGCATCACTAGAACTGTCACTTTAAAACTGCTGGCAGTGATGATCGGGTACCAAGACGTCCCGCTCTGATGCAACCCCACTGCTTTGATTGGATATCTGACCCTGACCAATGACGTTTTAAAAAATTATTCAATGGAATTTTGAATGAGATTAAAATAAATTCAATTCAAATCTAATGGAAGACCAAATAGGTACATTCCTGCATTGGAGTAATCAGAAGGAATTGAAACAAGCAAAAAGCAAACATGAAATCATCAGGAGGAACATGGGTAGGATTCACATTTCAGCTGCTACTCCTCTACCCTCAAACCCATGCAGGCACAGGCAAGTGAGCCTTATTCTAAAAAACAAATAAATAAATAACAATCCAGATCAATCAAAAAGAAGCCAGACCAAAATATTAAATAATTCTGGCTGCCAGACCATATGTCCGATCAAGTTGAAATTTAAAACATTATTTCCCCATCATTACTAGATCATAATTTTGAACGTTCACATCGATTGATTAAGCGGTTCCAGAGAAAACATAATTTAATGTTTCTTCAATCTTATATGGCTGCCAAACCATGTGACCTTTGATGACATATGTGTGACTCTTTTGTTCCCCATGGATAGGCGGTCATAACTGTGAAGTTTTGCCTCAATCTGCTCAGCCACTTCAGAGAAGAAGATTTTTGAAGGTTTAAACAACAAAAAAACAATATAGCTGCTGAATCACGTGACCGATGATGGCATCAATTCTTTTTCTGTGGACCTTTTATCCCAAGATGACCCTCAAAAATTTTCATACTAATCAGATGTAGCATTCTACATATGCAATTGTGATGTCATAACAAAAGTACGTATGACGTCATAAAAAAAACTCACATCCCCCATGAAGAGTGCTTGCCATGTGCCAAGTTTCAATTTTTTCCTTGGTGCAGTTTCAGAAATGCAGAGGTCCAAAGTTTTTCCGTTTTTCCAACATGCCTGCCACACCACATGACCTATGATGTCACAATTATCAATAAAACATTCTACATGAGTAATTGCTCCAATGGCTGACAAATGGTTGTGGAGAAAAACACGAAAGTTCTGTGCAGACAAACAAACAAGAAAATAATGTCATGCAGAGCGCGATACTTGGAAAATGCACTCGCCCTCTCCAAAGGTTGCCTTGGATACATCAAGTTATCCATTTCATTAAGATTAAAATTGACAATCTCAATCAAAGCTCAGGTCAATCGGATGAAAATTGATTATTTTTCAGATTGAAATTTATAATTTTAGAAGTTTGACCTTGAGTTGACCTTTGAGCTTTTGACCTCAAAAATAGTTGGTTTCCAAATTCAGTGATGCACTATGCAATTGTTGCTTAATTTTCAGGTTAATCAGAAGAAAATTGACGATTTTTCAGATAAAAGTTGATGATTTTAGAACTTTAACCTTGAGTTGACTCAGCAGTTCCAGAGAAAACTTTAAGAGGATTGACATTTTGACCTAAAAAATAGTTGGTTTCCCAATTCAGTGATGGACTTTGCAAATACTGTTCAACTTTCAAGTTATCGGATGTAAATTGATGATTTTTCAGTTGAAAATTTATGATTTTAGAAGTGTGACCTTGAGTTGACCTTTGACCTTTTGATCTCGAAAATAGTTGGTTTCCCAATTCAGTAATGCAAAATGACATTGATGTTTAACGTTGAAGTCAATCAGATGAAAATTGACAATTTTTCAGATAAAAATTGATGATTTTAAAAGTTTGACCTTGAGTTGACTAAGCTGTTCCAGAGAAAATTTTAGAAGTTTGACCTTTTGACCTCAAAAATCGTTGGTTTCCCAATTCAGTGATGCAATATGCAAATCTTTTTCAAATTTCAAGTTAATTGGACGAAAAATGACGATTTTAGAAATTTGACCTCAAGATGACCTTTGACCTCAAAAATCAATAAGCTACTCAGTTGAGACTACCTCTACAACTTGGTAAAGTTTCATGATGATTGGTTTAAAATTGTGCACTGTAGGAGATAAACAGACAAACAAACAGACAGAACAAGCCGGTAGGCGGCGATGGGTCGCCGAGCATGGAAACTATAAGATATAGAGCAAAATGGATGTCATATAGCGGATATGGAATCACCTTAAGTTATGCATATCAAATCTCATCCAGTTCCATCTACTGATAACTACTCGGTATCCATTTGAATGAAAAGTACCGAAAATGCGGTTTGAAATCGGAAATCCCCAAAGTTCGAGGGGGGCTGTGGGTGAACAAATATCTAAATGGAAAATCGGCTGATCGTTTGTACACAATTATTCCGGGCGATTAGTGTGAATTTTCATGACATCCGACCAAACCCTAGAGGAGTAGCATTTGGTGCGAAGGCACCTCCAGCTCTCGCATATTATCGATTTTTGCAGTAATGACCTTTGACCCCTGACCTAAGCGAAATCGGTCAATATGTCCTGAGCAAAGTTGTAGGACTCATTGAGTACTGAACCTGCAAAGTTTAATTCGTATCGATGCACTCACCTGGTCGCTAGGTTGCCTTCAATTTTCGCCAATTTCGCGATACCCTAATTGTAGGGGGCGCTGCGGGTAAAGTATTCCATATATCGCAAAAACCGAATATATTTGATAGAGCATCACCTGTAGATCATTCGTGCCAAATTTCATACCCTACGTGGGATAATGGCTTTCGGAATTGATTTCGCGTGAACGGTACCGATTTTGAAGGTTTTTCGGTTGTTGCTAGAAACCAAAGCATCCCTAGCAACCATCACAATTTCCAAAGCACTAGGTCATAAGATGTACTACACACGAGTTTGGTCAAAATCCGCCCACGTTACTACAATTATGCTGATGACAAACGAACAAACATCCAAACAAACAGACAGAATTACTGACAATAAGGGTCACCTATTTCGGCGACCCAATAACAAAATAGACTGACCAATATACTTGAAAAACCTTCGATTTTGCAAGTAACAAACAAACAGACAGACAGACAGGGCTGAAAACATAACCTCCATCTACCTTCGGTGGCAGAGGTAATAATTTGTGCTCTCCCCTCTTCCAAAAATAAATCAGTACTCATGGCCGAGAAGGATTTTTGTTTTCTGTAGCTCAATGGAGTCCTGATTTCCCCTCTGGACTGGTGTCCCTTCTTCACATATCCACCTCTCCTGGATACTGCAAAAACAAATAAAAACTTGCACCACTATTGGCACCTCCCATGATGAGGTGGAAACACAAGGCCTTTTCTTTCACATTGCAGACAGTTGGTGGCCTCTGTTTAATACTGCCTCTCCACCTGCTGCCCCACTGTCCCACTCTCAGTATGTTGCTTTTATGACTTGTCTTCTTGCTCTTCCATGAGCCGAAATTTTTTTAATAGAAAAAATATAAATAGAAGGAGATTTGATGAACAAAATAATGGAGGGAAGAGGGATCCATGGAACAGGTGGAGTAGGGATGGGGGTGACCCTGGGTATGACCCCATACTTTCATGACTCCAGGTCATTCATCAATAATTCTACTCACTTTTTCCAAAGTCGATTTAAAAAAATATATTTTTCAATATATTATACATATATATTTTTGAAAAATAACATATATTTGCAGAAAATGTCTTGCAACAAATTATAGTTAGAGAAATATTCTCCAATGGAGGAACTTTCTCTTAAAAAGAACATTGATTTATCATCTTCCCTAAGTGCGGGTAAAGTAAAACAGGAGGGTTATTGATTGTTGGAACAGGGTGGGGCAAGAGTTTAAATAATTAATCACCTTTTAGTATCCCTTCAGCATAACAATGTAAATAAATATTAGATAATGACTGAAAAACCACTCAAGTTCTTGCGCTTTTATTCTTGAATTCCATTGCAATTTTTATTTATATCTAAACATATTTATATGTCTTTTGGATTGCTCAGCTGGTACGTCTTAGCTCTAAAGATGTCCAGTTCTTATCTTCAAAGCTTTTATATGACGTGAGATACATGGGGTATTCAAAAAGTTATTCGAATCAGAGCCGAAATATATCAATTACTGTTTCTCATGACGAATACTTTATTACACGATTGTATGGATTGTAGGTATGAGGACATCTCAAATAGGCTTTTGATGCAAGCTGGGTAATTGAGAGTTGAAGTACACTCTTTATCTCTTCATCAACAGCAAAGTAGTGCTCATGAAGTCCTCAATAACACAGAATCAGCTCATGAGCCATTAAAGGTCCACAGAATAAGATTAAAAAAAAAAAATCATGTTTTGTTTCATGAATAGATATGGCTTCGCTTAACACTTGATCATTGTTCTTTCCTTGAATAAATATCTTGAAACGAAGATTTTAATGTTTTCTGGTATCCTTTTATGCTCGATTGCCCCCCACCCACCCCTAAAAAAGCGATCATATATCACGTACCCCAACACATCATCTCGATCTCGGGTTCATTGAAACATGGATGGTCTGACAACACATTCCACACAATGATTTTGACTCTCGTCGTCATGTGAGGATTCTTGATCAGATGGGTCTGAAGAGAGCTGTGCACCCATTATCTTTTGCATGCTGTGAATTTTTCCCTTGATTACGTCATGGCAGTATTCTAGAAATTTTTAGGGGAGGTACCCGCTGCGTTTGTTTTTTTAACTGTAACACCTCAAAAAAACATTGGAATTAAAAAACCATGTTCAGTTCTTTGTTTATTACTTAAAAATCAGAATAATCACATAAAAAAACTAGAAGGGCACTCGGTGGAGTGCATACCTCCGCTACGTAATGCCTGATCCACGAGAACATATCGGACCCATTACATTTTAAAATATCACGCCACACAGTACTATAGCATTTTTGGCCCGATCTCTCAATGGTGAAGAATAACTTCGAAATTAAATAATTCTCGCATCCAGATCCAGATATGGAACTCCAAAACTGAATCAATTCTTCCTTGTCACACACACACACACAATATGTCCACCAAGTTTAATCCGAATCCGTCCACAAATTTGTGAGATATTATGCTAGAAATAGTTTTTGGCTCTATCTCTCAATGGTCAAAAGTCACGTAAAAAATTATCAGATCCGGATCCGGAACCAGATCTTCACCAGAATTGAATCAATTTTTCTTGGTCACACACCCGTGTCCACCAAGTTTCATCCGAGTCTGTCCGCAACTTTTTGAGATATCGTGCTATATATCGTTTTTAGTCCGATCTCTCAATGGTGAAGAATAACTTTAAAAAAAATTCTCGTAGGCGAATCCAGAACCGGATCTTCACCAAAAACTAAACAGTTTATCGATGTCACACACTGAACCTGTCCACAAAATTTCATCCGGTTACGTCCATAACTGTTTGAGATATCATGTACACAAACAGGCAAACAAATAGACAAGCCGGTAGGCGGCAATGGGTCGCAGAGCATGGAAACTATAAGATATAGAGCAAAATGGATGTCATATAGCGGATAGGGAATCACCTTAAGATTATGCATATCAAATCTCATCCAGTTCTATCTACTGATAACTACT
Source organism: Eptatretus atami (assembly GCA_035128595.1). Taxonomy (NCBI): domain Eukaryota; kingdom Metazoa; phylum Chordata; class Myxini; order Myxiniformes; family Myxinidae; genus Eptatretus; species Eptatretus atami. The sequence continues at coordinate 70,348,695 of CM068958.1, read as the reverse complement.
CGGTATCCATTTGAATGAAAATACCGAAAATGTGGTTTGAAATCGGAAATCCCCAAAGTTCCAGGGGGTGCTGTGGGTGAACAAAGATCTAAATCGAAAATCC
>CM068958.1:70334437-70348573 GCA_035128595.1 Eptatretus atami | reverse complement strand
TATTCCAGACGATTAGTGTGAATTTTCATGATCATCCGACCATAACCCTAGGAGGAGTAGCATTTGGCGCAAAGTCACCTCCAGCTCTCACATATTATCGATTTTTGCACTAATTGACCTTTGACCCCTGACCTAAGCGAAATCGTCAAATATGTCCTGAGGCAAAGTTGTAGTGCTCATTGAGTACCATGAACCTGCAAAGTTTCATTCGTATCGATGCATTCACCTGGTCGCTAGGGGGCCTTCAATTTTCGCCAATTTTCGCGCATACCCTACTTGTAGGGGGCGCTGCGGGTAAAGTATTCCATACATCACAAAAACCGGAATATGTTTGATAAAGCATCATCTGTAGATCATTCATGCCAAATTTCATAACCCTACGTGGGATAATGGCTTTCGGAATTGAATTTTGCGTGAACGGTACCGATTTTGAAGGTTTTTCGGTTGTTGCTAGGGAACCAAAGCGTCCCTAGCAACCATCACATTTTCCAAGGCGCTTGGTCATAACATGTACCTACCACCTGAGTTTGGTCAAAATCGCGCCACGTTTACTACCACTTATGCTGATGACAAACGAACAAACATCCAAACAAACAGACAGAATTACTGACAATAAGGGTCACCTATTTCGGCGACCCAACAGAAAGGGATGAAAACATAACCTCTTCACCTTCGTTGGGGAAGGTTACTATATGTATATATATATATATGTATAATACATATATATCCGTATATATACATATATATATGTATATTATTATATATATATTATATATATAGTGTTACGGCTGTGGAAATTCGCATTACACCATAAAGGTCCGTAGGTGAGATATATTTCTTAAGTACATGTGTAGTTAGCCCAAACCTATTGTTTAGAGGAATTAATGTGATTCATTCGGGCTGCGATCCTTTGAGTTAGGCGTTTTTCTGTTCTGCTTTATTTTCGAACCAACCACACTTCAACGTCAACAACGCCAACCAACAACAAACAACGCTAACCACGCCACCACTCTAACAACGCCAGCCCCGCCCCCTCACAACCACGCCACCATCTCAACCACGCTCCTACACCATCGAACGCCATCCTCAGCGGTCTACATACGACGGTTTGCGCGCTGAAGGCCGTCGAACGGCTTCGCCTCGCCCCCCACAAGACGCAGGTGGGAGAACGAGAGGGAAGCCCCCCTTCTCGAAGCGCCTCGAAGGAGGGTGGAGCCGAGAACGGGGCGGGCGCCGGGCGTATAAGACGCGGAGGCGGCTGAGGCTGAGCTCTCCTCTTCCGTCGTCGATGCTTCTGCTCTCTCCGGGGTTCGTTGAGTTCTTCTGGTTCGGCGCTCGCTCGTCTGCTGCTCCGGTTCGGCGTGAGCTCTCCCTGTCGGTCGGTGCTCGGTCCAAGGCGTCGAGAGGCCGGTAGGCGCGAGGCGCGCCGGAGAGGCCTCGCCGACCACGCTCGAGCAGGGAGTCACGGCAGAGGACGGTCGCCGAGGACTCAACACCGCAGGGAAGTCGACTTCCATTTCTTTTGGGGTTCTGTGTGAACGTGTGTGTGTCGGCGCCAAGTCCGTGAAGTAGTATTGTTTTAAGTGGTCCGTGTGTCGCGTTAGTCGGTAGTAGCTCTGCTTCTTTTGTTTTCTGTTTGATATATGTGCATTTCTGACTGTTGCTATACGTGTGCTTTGTGTCCGTCTGTGTAAATAAATGCTTGTCTGTTGAATTCTTCCCCCGTGTGCGCTGCGTCCTTCCTTCGTTGGGTCTCCATTGTTTTTTCATGTAAGGGTTCGTCGTGGGCTAATCCCGCCGATAATTAATCTGAACCGTCAAGGCCGACGATAACACCGCTCGGTTATCCGTTAGCCCGGAACGAGCCGCTTAAGCGGATCGTGTCCGAAGTCGGCCTGTGGCGAGGTACAATCCCTCGGTAGGTTACCCGCGCGGGTACTTAGGTATACGACTTTCGGCGATTCACCCTATTCCGCGCGGTAGAATGCGGACTGGGTTGTGGTGAGGCCGAAAGGTCCACCCGTGACTGGATCCCGGCGTTAGCCGGGAGGGTCACGACTGAATTGTCCGTCCGGTGGGCGACGCGGTCGCGGTTCGAGTCGCGTGGCCGATCGCACGCCGACGGGCGCGAATTCGCAACACTGGTGGTCAGGAGTGGGATTCAAATCCCTCCCGTCTCCAAGCTAAATTCATAGGGAATCGGTCCAGGAGGAGCGACCCCCGATTCCCTCTAAATTACGAGCGATTAAATTAACCCCTTACGTGGGATAAGATGGCGTCTCAAGGCGAGCGGTGCCGGGGTAGAAATGTATATGTGTAGTAATGTAGGATCCATGGCCCGGGATGGTACTACTTGTTGTAATGTTGAATCACGAGGGAGCTCACCCTCATACTCTGAGCACGGACTTTGCCGGCAAACTGGTCGCATAATGGCGGCGTGATCGCCCCTCAGCGCAGCACGGAGCGAGCGGCTAATTATGGCTCTGCGAATGGCGCAACACGAAGCGAGCGCTCCCGAGCAGCCATCGCTTCAAGCCACGTGGTTATGGCAGGTGAAGCAGGCGGACATTAGCGGGCTTCAAAAACAGTTGGAAGAGAAAAAATGTGAACATGATGGGAGTTGGAACAATTGAAGGAAGAGATAAGAACAGGCAATCAGGAAAGGGAAACCTAGAATGGAAGATAAAAAGAGGAGAGAGACAGCTGGAGGAAAGGACGGAAGAATTGCTGGAAAAGTCTGAACAGTTCAAAGAACTGCAGGGAGAATTGAGGAGAAGGAGAAAGGAAAACAAAGCTAGAAAAGGAAAAAACGCAAACAAGATGAGGAATTGGAACTACTGAAGCAAGAGGTAAGGGAAAGTCACTTTGAAATAGAAATCCTGGAAGGGGAGATAAGAATTGGAAAGGAATGGCAGAAAAAACTAAAGAATAACAGCAAAAAAAGGGACGAATTGAGGAGGAAGCAGTGGAAAGAAGAGATGAAATGAGTGAGAGAAGCAGTGCAAATTGAGGGAGGAATTAGAAACAAAAACTTCTGAGTTACAAAACGAGCTGAGGATGGTGAGAGAAGAAAGAACGACAGCAGAGAATGAAACGTTAAGGAACACACGGTAAAGATCGACAGCTGGAAGCGAAGGCCAGATTAAAGAATGAGATGCAAGAAAGAGTCCTGAAAGAACAAAGATTACGACAGGAGAACGAAGTCAGCCAACTGAAAGAAATAACGAGATTACAGAATGAGGAACAAGAAAGACAGTGGATAGGAATACAAAGAACAAGAATGAGACAGGAGAAAGAAATCTGTCAGTTGAAAGAAATACGAGATTGCAGAACGAGAACAAGAAAGACAGTGGAATAGGAAATTACAAAGAACAAGGAATGAGACAGGAGAAAGAAATCTGTCAGTTGAAAGAAATAATGAGATTGCAGAACGAGGAACAAGAAAGACAGTGGAATAAAAAACTGAAAGAGTATGAATTTGAAACTGAACGACAAAAGGAAAAAAATAAGTTGAATACGAGGAGAAGTTAGGAGCAACGAATGAAGCAGGAAGGAGAAATGAGGAGATTGAAGACACCACGAGATTGGAGAGGGAAGAACGAGAGGAACAATGGATAGAAAAACAAAAGAACATGAAGCTGAGGTTGACCAATTGAAAGAAAAGGCGAGGCTGGAGTGTGAGGAGATAGACAAAGAACAGCGAATGAAACACAGGAAGGAAATGGCCAATTGAAAGAAACGATGAGATTGGAAAATGAAGAGCAGGAGAAACTGTGGGAGAGAAACAAAAACAAAACGAGTTTGAAATTAATGAACTGAAGGAGGTAGAAGTATTGCCAGAGACACAGGAGATAAGACACGAGGTGAAAGGAATTGGGAGGGAGAGAAAAGAACAATTAGACGGAAAGCAAGGATGAGGTACGCGGAGATCCTGAAAGAGCAAGGAGTGAAACAGAGGAAGACGGGAGCGACTTAAGGAGAAAGCAAGGTTGACCTACGTAAAGATAAGGGAAAGACGCCAGAAAGAAGCAGAGACTAATAGACACGAGAGACAACAGAAACTAATAAACGTATAGAGACGGGAGAAATAGAAAAAGTAGAGGAGAGACTGCACGATAATGGGGTTAAAGGAACAGAACACACACACACAGAGGTAGTGGAGGATAATGGGGTGAGCTCGCGGAGCGTGTGGAGACCTGGTGTGAGCAGCTGGATGGCTGCCCAGGAAGAGGGGAGGAAGTATGCCCCCTTGAGGCGAATCACGACCAGGTGGGTTCGGTCGTGCTTGCGAGGTCGAGGAATGAGTGCTGCGGACGGGTGCACGTGCAGCTTGGGGGTATAGAGCCCCGGGAACCCTTGTGGGGACACGAATCCCCAGTGTGGTTGTCCCGGTGTGTGGGGTGCAAGGTGTGAGTGCCTCCCGTGTGTGATGAGACCCCAGTGTGAGTGCGACCCCGTGTGTGAGTGGTGTGGTGGCATGTGTGCCGGAGTGCGTGCTTCCCAGCGTGCCGTGTGTGAAAGGGGCACCGCAAGTGGATGAGGCACCGTGTGTGGAGGGAGCCACGTGTGGCGAGGAGGTGGCATGCGTGAGTGAACGGCCGAGTGTGAGAGGACCGCGTGTGTAAGGTCGCTGTGTGTAAGGGAGATGTCGGTGGGCATGCGCGAGCATGCAGCCGCGTCTCCTGGTATGGAAGTGAGTGTGATGGAGTGGAGTCTGTGCGTCGTAACACGCAGGTGTGGCGTGGGTGGAACGACGGCGACAGAGGGACAGAAGCCGGGTAGCGGCCGTAGCTGTTGTGGGGACCGTGCCGGGTTCACCCAGCAGCGAGCGCGAGGTCCGTGCTGTGCAGCGCACGAGACCCCACGTGCTCGCTTGCGGGAGTGAAGCCCGGTCCGGAAACGCCAGCGGTGGATTTGCCGATCCGGCGGACGGACAAAGGTTAGGCAGGATTATGGATTTGGACCGGATGGGTTCTCCACGCGAGCGTGTGTTAGGCTCCAACGGGCAGAGCACATGTGTTCGCGTGGGGAGCCCTCGGAGTGCGAGGTTTGTTTTTGGGGGTGCGCAGGGTGACGTCATGGCTGCACGTAGGTTGGAATCCGGCAGGAGGGTGAATCCCTGCGATGGTACCGTCCAAGAGGACGAGGTACACGTGCAGCTGCATGACGTCACGGGCAAGGCGCAAAGTGCGCGAGCTGTGAGTTGCCGCGCTGGTGCTGCGCGTAATTGGAAGAAAAAAAAAATAACAAAAGCAAGCCTCGCTTTCGGTGTGAACAGGATTCCCTGGGCAAGGGGTGAAAGACCCCTTATCTGGCACAGGATGACACTAGTTAAGGGAAGGGTTAGTTTAGTTAGACTGGCTTCATGGGGCAGGGTAAGTCCTCATGGAGCCCGTGGAATGGATTAGTTAGAGGGATTGTAGTGAGCTTTAGGTTGGGAAATAATTTTGATGATTTGGAACATGGACAGATGATGAATGTGTAGAAGGGACGTAGCTTAGCTACGTAGTGTTAAAAGGAACGTGCTGTATTTTAAGGGACGACGTGGGAGCACGAGTTAGTTAGGGAGGTAGATAGAAGAATGGCAGGAATCAGCGATGAGTGTGTTGAAGAGTTGGTGAGTTGTGTGGAGACATGTTGAGTGAGTGAGGCCAGCGGGTCTGTGTGTTTGAGGCGAATGTGGAATGCATGGTGCGATGAGTGATTGGGGGAGGGAGTGACTCCCGCCAAGGGACCCCGGGGTCAGTGTAGAGTGAGTTAGTGGTTAGTTAAATTGAAAAATGGAGGTCGTTTTTGTTGTTGTGGGGAAGTAGGCTCGAAACCCGTTTGAGGGGTGCAGGAGCCCTGTTGACGGGCTGGGAGCGTGGCTGCGAACGGTGAGTATCGCTGAGTGGTACCCCGGGCACCGGCTAGTCGGCCGTGGTAGGCCAAGGGCCCATGGGGGGCCGGTAGCGTAGTGGCATGGGTGCGCCCGCTTGGTGCGGGGCCCGGAGCGCCGTTAGCCGCGTGGGCAGTGTCGTGGGCACGGGTGACCCTCGAAAGGGCCCGGGGCGCCAGCCTGCCCAGTGTGCGTTTCAGGGAGTTGCCATGGGGGCACTCCCCGGTGTTTAGGGCTGGTAGGCTCGGAGCAGTGTAGTGCCCGGGGTGCCATCGTAGGAGAATCGGCAGAGGTAGTGCCTGCCAAGGAGCCACGCGTCCCAGCCATGAGACCGTGTGAGGCACGGGAAGAAAATTGGGGGGGCGAGGCCCGAAATTGTGTGGACACCAACACAGGCGACGGGAATCTGGGTTGTTAGAACCAATAGTGTAAAGCGAGAGGCGCTTGTTGAAAAGCCCCGGGGTAGTTTAACAGTTAAATGTTAGGGTAGATAGGAGTGTACCCCTCCGCACCATCCATCCCTTCGCTTTCGTTGTGGCCACTGGACCCACTTTGGGTTAGATCGCTGAAGTCTGGGGAGGCCATCCTGAGGCTTCATTGGGCCTCGACACAGGACGCTAGCTCTCCCTTATTCCCCTCCGGGAAGGAACGTAGGGTTGGAGAAGGCTAGGTGACAGAATAGGTTAGCCGAACAAGGACGATAAAGGGGTTAGGGGACGATTTATAGTGGGGAAGAGGGTGAAAATAAAAACAACAAAAAAAAAATAAGTTGGGGCTAAATTGGTTTTTACAAATTAAGGAGTGGGTAGGTACAGTGACAGGCAAAGGCGATAGGTGGGAGGGAGACAGGTAGGGTAGGTCCGAGTCCACCTTCTGTGTGGCAACACCACCGCACTCCCTCCACCAACCTCCACTGCAAGGCAAAGGCTGGCCAACTTCATCGTCTGCAGCTGTGCTTCAAGGTCTGTGCCGGTCGGATCGTCCGACGGCTGTTTTGTTCTTCAGGCCTGTGCCGGCCAGTTCGTCTGCGGCTGTGTTTGCCTGCAACGGCCTTTTCGGCAGGCTGTGTTAGCCTGCTCACCTTTGCCATGTCATGCCCACTGCCCACATCTGCGGTTGCCCCGTTCAGTTTTGTTTGCCCCCCTTGTTCATTTCCATGCGCGCCAGGATCGTCACAACAGTTTGAAGCTGCAGGAACTGTCCTGTTGGCAGCTGCAACACGGGCCTGCAGTGGCGGCCCGTGCACCGGTTTTCTTTGACTCTCACTTTTTTCCTGCAGAGTCCATTGATCCTGGGCCTGGAGTAGTGTAAATTATAAGGCTAAGTTGTGTATTGTAAATATGAGTGCGCCCCCGGCATGTCTGTCTTAGCGCCGGCAATTTTATTTAAGTCGTCCGTGTGAGTGAGTTTGTTTAGTTAGTTACTCAGCCCTCAGGTTATTTATTTTGGGGACACGAAATACCTGAATGTCGCACTCACGGGATCCGTAGGTAAACCGTACTAGGGGAGAACTACACTGATGGCACACGATAATTTGACGACTCGGACGAAGTCTGTAAAAAGGGGAGGGGTAGTGTATACGGCTGTGGAAATTCGCATTACACCATAAAGTCCGTAGGTGAGATATATTTTTAAGTACATTGTGTAGTTAGCCCAACCTATTGTTTAGAGGGAATTAATGTGATTCATTCGGGCTGCGATCCTTTGAGTTAGGCGTTTTTCTGTTCTTGCTTTATTTTCGAACCAACCACACTTCAACGTCACCGCAACCAACAACAACAACGCAAACTGAACCGCCACCCACTCTAACAACGCCAGCCCCGCCACCTCACTCACAACCACGCCACCATCTCAACCACGCTACCTCCACACCATCGAACGCCATCCTCAGCGGTCTACATACGACGGTTTGCGCGCTGAAGGCCGTCGAACGTCTTCGCCTCGCCCCCACAAGACGCAGGTGGAGGGAACGAGAGGGAACGCCCCCTTCTCGAAGCGCCTCGAGGAGGGTGGAGCCGAGAACGGGGCGGGGCGCCGGGCGTATAAGACGCGGAGGCGGCTGAGGCTGAGCTCTCCTCTTCGTCGTCGATGCTTCTGCTCTCTCCGGGGTTCGTTGAGTCTTCTGTTCGGCGCTCGCTCGTCCTGCTTCTGCTCCGGGTTCGGCGTGAGCTCTCTCCTGTCGGTCGGTGCTCGGTCCAAGGCGTCGAGAGGCCGGTAGGCGCGAGGCGCGCCGGAGAGGCCTCGCCGACCACGCTCGAGCAGGGAGTCACGGCAGAGGACGGTCGCCGAGGACTCAACCCGCAGGGAAGTCGACTTCCATTTCTTTTGGGGTTCTGTGTGAAACGTGTGTGTGTCGGCGCCAGTCCGTGAAGTAGTATTGTTTTAAGTGGTCCGTGTGTCGCGTTAGTCGGATTAGTAGCTCTGCTTCTTTTTTTTGTTTTCTGTTTGATATATGTGCATTTTCTGACTGTGGTTTGCTGATATACGTGTGCTTTGTGTCCGTTTGTGTAAATAAATGCTTGTCTGTTGAATTCTTCCCCGTGTCGCTGCGTCCTTTCTTCGTTGGTCTCCATCTTGTTTCATGTAAAGGTTCGTCGTGGGCTAATCGCCGCCGATAATTAATCTGAACCGTCAAGGCGACGATAACACCGCTCGTTATCCCGTTAGCCCGGAACGAGCCGCTTAAGCGGAATCGTGTCCCGAAGTCGGCCTGTGGCGAGGTACAATCCCTCGGTAGGTTACCCGCGCGGGTACTTAGGTATATCGACTTTCGGCGATTCACCCTATTCCGCGCGGGTAGAAGTGCGGACTGGGTTGTGGTGAGGCCGAAAGGTCCACCCGTGACTGGATCCCGGCGTTAGCCGGAAGGGTCACGACTGAATTGGTCCGTCCGGTGGGCGACGCGGTCGGTGTTCGAGTCGCGTGGCCGATCGCAACCGACGGGCGCGAATTCGCAACCAATATATATATATATATAAAACATACGAGGAGGAGTGATGTAAAGGGACACATCGGCCATTTTGGAGTTAATGCCACATAGCACTATTTTAACCCTTTCCCTATCATCCGAGCCTATCATCATCATACCATTAAAAAAATGTCGCTTACATCACTCCTCCTCGTGGGGCCTCATATATATTCTTTATGATTCTGTGGACCTCCAAAGGAAATCAGCCGATTGAACAACAATGTTAACCCTCAATGGTATAATCTTGGCTGAAGCTTGCCGATGTCCATTTGGGCTTAGCTGTCAAAATACCAAATAATTTACCAATTCCAGATTACTTGATTATAATTGCACTGCACTAGTCTGTAATACACTGAGTAATACACTCTTGTAGTCAATTTTGAGAGATTATAGAAATCTCCCATTAAAATTGTTAGCTTCAAGGCCTCAAAAAAAAAACATTATATACATATAACCATATAATATATATATGTATGTATATAAATATATATAATACAGTATTAATGTTGTATATATATAATATGTACATACATATACATATATATATATATATATATATATATACAGGTAGACGTCTACTTACGACCTATGCGACTTACGCCTGTTCGCTTTACGACCTTTACGACGCACATAAGTGACCCAAAATCTACTTTTTTTTCTTCTTTTTTTGTATGTAAAATATACGTTGGCGACTTACGACCAAGTCGACTTACGACGATCGGTCGAACCAATTGTGTCGTAAGTCGACGACTACCGTATATATATATATATATATATATATTATATATATATATATATATATATATTATATATGTGTTACGGCTGTGGAAATTCGCAAACACCATTCAGTTCCCGTAGGTGAGATTTTTTTTAGTACATGTGTAGTTAGCCCAAACCCATTGTTTAGAGGGAATTAATGTTGATTAATTCGGGCTGCGACACTTGGTTAGCGTTTTTCTGTTTATCCTTTATTTCGAAGCCGACACGAATTACCACTAGCACAAAAAACGCGCTAAACGCACCTTCGCAAGTCCCCCACTCAACCCCAACCACGCCATCACGATCCAACACGCCAGCACCGCCATCTCACAACAACCACCACCCATCTCAACGCACGCCAACCACACCAAGAACCTCCATCCTCCGCGTCCACGCACACGGTTTCCGCGTTGAAACCGTCGAACGCGAGAGGGGAAGGAAGAATCCCCACAGCAGGGCCGCGCGGTTTTCCCCGCTCGTTTTCTTCCTTGGCCCGGCGCCAGAACGGATTCTCCTCGCCCCCCGGATGCGGCGGGGAAGGGGGGAGCGAGAGGAAACGCCCCCCTTCTCGAAGCGCCTCGAAGGGTTGGAGCCAAGAACGGGGCGGGCGCCGGGGGGTATAAGAAGCGGAGCGCGTGAGTTCTTTGTTCTCTCGCGCGTGCTGTTCTTGGTTCTCTCTGGCGGGTGCTGTTCTTTGGTTCTCCTGTTCGCTGGCTCTCTGTTGTTGGTCCTCTCTGGCGCGTGCTGTTTTTTGGTTCTCTCTGGGCGTGCTGTTCTTTGGTTCTCCTGTTCGCTGGGCTCTCTTGTTGTCCTCTCTGGCGCGGGCTGTTTTTTGGTTCTCTCTGGCGCGTGCTGTTCTTTGGTTCTCTCCGGCGCGTGCTGTTCTTTGGTTCTCTCCGGCGCGTGCTGTTCTTTGTTCTCTCTGGCACGTGCTGTTATTTGGTTCTCTCTGGCCAGGTTCCTCTGTTCTCTCGGGTTCGGCGTGTGCTCTCTCTCTGTTCGTCGGTGCTCGGTCCGTGCGTCGAGGGGCCAACACGGGCTGGTAGAAGCACGCCGGAGGATCTCGCGTCGAGTGGAGCAGAGAGAGCTCGAAGACCGCGAGAGGAGACGGTCGCCAAGGACTCTAACGCAGGGAAGATCGCGACTTTCCCATTTTCTTTTGGGTTTTTGTAATGTGTGTGTGTGTGCGCCAGTCCGGCAAGTAGTATTGTGTAAGTGGGTCCGTGTGTCGCGTATTCGTCGTAGCTCTGCGTCTTTTGATTATATTTGGCTGTAAATGCATTTCTGACTGTTTGCTGTTTATGTGTGCTATTGTGTGTGTTTGGAATAAAACGTGCTTTTGTTGAATTGTTTCCCAGTTTCGCGTGCGTCCTTCCTTCGTTGGTCTCCATCTTGTTTTACGGTAAAGGGTACGTAGTGGCGCGGGGCGCCCGATAATTAATCAGGAACCGTCGAGGCCGACGATAACACCGCTCGTATCCCGATAGCAACGGAACGGGTCGCTTTGAAAGCGGCCCGTATCCGAAGTCGACCTGCGGCGAGTGCGGTCGCCCGGTTTACCATCCGCGTGGGTACTTAGGTAGGTCGAGTTTTGGCGACAACCCTATCCCACGCGGGTGGCCGATTGCACGATCGTGGAGGCCGAAAGGCCCACCCGTGACTGGATCCGCGGCGTTAGTCCGAGAGGGTCACGACAGAATTGTCCGTCGGTGCGGCAGGCGGTCCGCGATTCGAGTCACGTGGCCGATCGCAACGCCGGCGGCGCGAATTCGCAACAATATATATAACACACACCTGGCATAGTGGCATGCGCACTGTATTGGCTTGGTTTGAGGATCGCTTGAAGACGGGAGCTCTGCGCTGGGCCGCGATATGAGAGGGTGTAGGGCAGCCCGGCATCAATGGCGAACCCATTCCTTATTCTCTGTGTCGTAAGAGGCGGACCAGGGTTGCGTCAGGAAGGGCATCCGCAATAAAACCTATGCCAAATCAGTATGCGGATCATGACGGATGATCCGCTGTGGCGACCCCTAACGGAGCAGCCGAAAGACGAACAACATATATATATATATATATAATAATATATATATATATATATATATATATAGTGTATATTTTTGTATGTACATATATATGTAATATTTTTGTATGTATACATATATATATATATACATCCAAAAATATACATATATATACATATATTATATGTAATATATATATATATATTCATACACAACATATAAATATATATACATATATATAAACACATTTGATTCGTACAACAAAATGTAAATTATGCATTTCAATAAATAACCATTATCAAAAGCTTTTCGGACTTGCACTCTCAGATAAACAACAAGCCAGAGATGAAGAAAGCCCCAAACTCTCACTATAAAGTTAAAACTTATGTCAACGTCGTCCCGTCTGAACCACTATCCGCGTCATTTGGCTGAGAGAAAGAAATGTGGGATTACGTGATTGTGTGGAACCACCAGAACCATCTATGAATAATGACTCACAATATGGTAATATATATATAATATATAATAAATATATATATAATATATATATATATATATATATATATATATATATATATATATATACACATATTGTTGAGCCACAGGTACCGAGACACCAGCTTGTCACTCAGGGTATTCAAACCCGGTTGTCCTCAGTAGAGCTGACCTGGGGGCCCACTGGTCACAAAGACATTGTGGCACGCGTGGTTCTTTGGAACACACGAACGCCACCCAAGCTAACACGGATCCAGTGTGCCACCGTCTATTATTCCAATTTAACTAGAGGTCACTGTGGTTTACCTGAGCGGGGCGTCGCACCACTCGGCCAAGCGCCATCTTATCTTTGATTAGATTTTAATGGGCGACCTAGAGCGTTTAACCGCTGGTGCGTGCGACTATTTTTGTTCAAATCTGTGTAATTACGCTCCAAGTCATCTCAGATGAGACAATGCCGACTACTGCAAGGAAAGGACAAAACCAGAGCAGGTTGGTAGAAATCGACAAAGATTTATAATTAATAAAAATTAGATAAAATGGGAAGAGAACTTTTTATTTTCTGGAGTAAATGAAAAATAATTTCAAAGCAAATCAATCAATGACAGGAAAAGAAACAAAAGGCAGATGCTTCATCAGGGGTTGACTTTATTTACAGCTAAAACACCGACAAGGTACCCAACAGATTCATTGGGGGGGGGGGGGCTGGAAGAAATTGTCTCGCTCACCGAAAGTAGTCTGTTCGTTGAAAGGTGAAAAGTCCTGAATGTGTGCGTGTGCTGTCAACTGTCCGTCACCAGCACGCAGCCTTCCATAGCACCCTCTCGCGACACAGCCTTGAACGCCAGTCGAGTCTGGAAGGCCACCGAGATCGTCTGTCACGGGTGTAGACTGTTTTGTTGGTGACCGACCGTGCCTCAACTTGCTGGCGTGGCGCTGGCTCAACTAAACACACACACAGTCGAGCTCGCTTGCTTACTTCCTCTCTGTTCACTCTCCCTCGGCGTGCCTTCAACTCCGCTTTGTCTTTCTCGTGTCTTCTCCCTCTCTTCTCTCACCTCCACTTTCTTTTCACTTCTTCATCACGCTCCGCTTTCCTTCTCGCCTCCCTTTTCTTCCCTCAGAACGGACCTCAATTTGTTATATCTGCGGGCCGTCTCCACGGGTGGCAGTCCGCCCCAAGCTGCACCCCCGCCCACTTCCGCACGGTTACCATGACGACCTGTCGCTCTCAAAAACGGGCAGGTGTTGGAGCTCCGCGAAGAATGTGCCTGAGGAAAATCGCAGGGCGGGCTCAAGAGCTCGTTGAAAGAACGTTGGTGAAGAAAAATATAAGGGCGGGCTTCAGAGCTCGTGAAAGAAATTGTGTGTAAACGATGTTCTGTCGAAAGAAAAAAAAACTTCCCTATAAGTGAGGGATCTATCCTTTACCCTTCATCAACGCAACTCAAATTTAAGTTCCGATTAGACAGGGGATGGGCCTAATCTGAACATGCATTTAAGGAAATTAGACACTCTTGAGGACTGAGTGGTGGATGCATTCATCAACCCGATTCAATCATCAAATCCGTAAACAAGTATACTAAATAAATATTGAATTGATTATCCTGTTCAGGAATAAATTTATAATTAATTTTTTTAATATTAAAGTTTTGTTTATATAATTTTCTATTTTTTTTTTTTATTTTTATTTTTTTTTTTATTTATTTGTTTAAATTTTTATTTTATTATTTTTTTATTTTTTAATTTTTTTTTTGTTAATTTTTTTAATTATTATATTTATATTATTTTTTAGTATTAATTTATTTAAATTTTAATTTTTAAAAATTTTTTTTTAAATTCTATATTTTTAAAATAAAATTTATTTTTTTTTTTTTAATTTTATGTTTAATTTTTTAAATTTTTTATTAAGATATTATTATTTATTTATTTTATTTTTTCGAGATTTTATTAAAAAAATTATTAGAAAAATATTTTTTTTTTTTTTATTTTATTATTATTTTGATTTTTTTTTA